>JALAZF010000469.1:4322500-4862128 GCA_022829125.1 Lathyrus tuberosus | reverse complement strand
TTTTGTTGACAAAATGAGTGTATGAGTTTAATCAAAAATAATTATAATTTCATTCTATTGAATATATAACTTCTAAAACTTGATTTTTTTAATACAACTTTCAAAAAACAATATCCCTGATTTCATATTTAAAAATTATTGAAAAAAATAAACTAATTCAAAATGATTCATTTTGGCAAATAGATATATCCAAAAGAAAGGAACTTTTCTTTAAATTATATAAAAATAATGTTAGAATATTTGAAAATTTAAATATTATTTAATTATTATATTTCAATAATTATTATGACATATATATTTTAATTATATTAGCTATTTATCAAATTAAGAATCTTAATTATTAAGTTGTCAAATATTTTATTGCGATATATATTATAAATTAAGTGGTCATATTTGTATTTTTATATATATATATATATATATATATATATATATATATATATATATATATATATATATATATATATATATATATATATATATATATATATATATTTGAAATTCACAATAAATATTTTATTGTGATATATATTATAAATTACTTCCACTAAAATTTAATATTTATCTGATTGAAATTATACATTTATGATTATGTCATTTTAGTTTATTGTTATTAAGTTTTATATAATAAATTTTTTTTAATCATGCAATTTATATACATTTATAAAACTTATGTTTTATTGCGAATTTGTTCTCACATTAAGGACTTTCATGAAATATTGTTATTATTAAATGACATCCTAAGTGAATACAGCTTACATTTGTGGGTAGTGTCTTTTAAATTTAAGACTCTTCCCATTAAAATGATTAAAATGTTTAGAATTTTTGATTGAGTTAATTGAAGCAACATGTTGCAAAAGTAACATTTGTTTTGTAAATTTGATTCAACTGGAATTTACAAAAGATGTAGTGTGTAATTGTTCATGCGAACTGTTATGATCGGGTAAAATGAAGACACAGTTTGGGCCGAACAATTGCATATCTGTGATGGTAAATATGTAGTAGTTATTTATTTAATCCATATGGGTAATGATTGATGTCAAAGACTATTAGAACACAAGCGTTGTGATGAACACACAGTTAATGCGCATCTAGATTGTAGTTGCAAGATGAAAGTAATAGCACACACAGACTCTAATGTTTAGAAATCTTGAAAGAGAAGAAGAGAGAATAGAGATGATTCTCATTAATTCATATTTTCACATTACAAAGTGTTATTTATATGTGTTACACAATAGCTTGCTAATCAAGTCATCCATACACAAGGTAACTAACTAACAACCAATTTGTAACAAACTACTAACTAACTAGTACACATAAGAGTTATGAATTAAAACTCAACACCCCCCCTTAATTCATAACTGTTGAACACTTATAACACCAAGTTTCTTTCTTAACAACTCAAATCTGTCGAGCTTTAGAGCCTTTGTAAAACCATCTACCAGCTGTATTTCAGATGGACAATATTGCACTTCAATACATTCCATTGTTCACTTGCTCTCTAATGAAATGAAACCTTGTATCGATGTGTTTACTTCTGACATGTGAGATTTGATTTTTAGTAAGGCTAATAGCTGACTTGTTATCAATTCTGAGTACCAAAGGCTTCATCACTTCACACCTCAGTTCCTTTATCACTGAATCCAACCACATTGTTGACAAGTTGCAAATGTTCCTATAATATATTCTTCCTCACAAGATGAAAGTGCAGTCACAGGTTGCTTCTTTGTACACCAAGATATATCTGCTTCATTGAAACTTGAAAACATAGCCAGAGGTACTTCTTCTAACTGTGATGTCTCCACATCAATCACTATCTGAGTATCCATTGAGTTCACTTCTTTCACCTTTGCTTCCATTTGGAATAGCAGACCAAACTCCTTTGTGCCTTTTATATACCTAAGTATCCCTTTAGCAGTTATCAAGTGATTCTTCCTTGGATCATGCATAAACTTGCTAATCACACTTACTGAGTAGCAAATGGCAGGCCTGCTGTTGCACAAGTATCTCAATGAAACAACCATTTGTCTGAATAATGTTGGATAAACTATTTCTTCCTCACTGCACTCATCCAATTTTGAGTTTGTCTCTGATGGATTTGAAATTGAATTGTAGTTATTCATTTCAAATTTCTCAAGCAGTTCACCTTTATACTTCTGTTGGTGCATATCTGTTTCATTCTTCATCTTGAGAAACTCCATTCCTAAGAAGAATCAGAGTTCCCCAAGATCAGTCATTTCAAATTTAGATTTTAATTTTTTTTTCACCTTTTCAATCTCCGATGTCTTGCTTTCTGTAATGAGCAAATCATCCACATATAGGGCAGATTATCATGATTTCTTCTTCACTTGAACTTTGCACATACACACCAAACTCTGATGAACACCTTTTGAAACATATTTGAATCAAAAACTGGTCAATCCTCTTGTTTCAGGTTGTTGGGGCCTGCTTCAAACCATACACATCCTTATAGAGTCTATACACCATGTTCTCCTTGCCTTGCACTTCAAAACCAGGAGGCTGTGACACAAACACAACCTCTACAAGTGGACCATTTAGAAAGGATTATATCACATCTAAATGATAAAGTGACCACCTTCTCTTGCAAGCTAGAGCCACAACTAACCTTAACAATTTTAAGCCTTGCAATTGGAGCAAACACTTCATTGTAATCAACACCATGTTTTTCTAAAAAACCTCTAGCCACCAACCTTGCCTTAAACCTTGAAATTTTCCCATCAAGATTTAATTACAGTTTGAACGCCCACTTCACAACTATTTTCTTTTTCTTATCTGGCAAATTAACTAGCTCCCAGGTTTGATTCTTCTCAATTGAATGAAGCTCTTCCATCATAGCTTTCCTCCATACATCTATCTTCGGTGCTTTTTTTATAATTGAGAGGTTCAGAATCTGCCAACAATGCAAAGTGAATGATATCACCTTCATCATTTACTGCATTATCAGGAATTACTTCACAGACATTCAACTTTCTTAGAGCTTGTCTGATTCTTTGAGGTCTCACACACTTTTTCCCTCTTTTTCTTGTTCATCTGCATCATTATTGTTAACTTCTTCATTATCTGATTCATCACTTGAAATAGGATAAATGAAGCTTTATTGATTCTCTTTATTGTATACTGGATCCTCTTCCCATTTCAACTTCTCAACCTCATTCACAATTGCATCTCTACTGACATGAACCTTTTGAGTTAGAGGATTATAAAGCTTATAGGCACTTACTGGATGATAACCTATAGGTATCATAATCTCACTCTTATCTTCAAGCTAGTTTTTTCTAACATCTGGTACATGTTTATAGCCCAAAGAGCCAAAAACCTTGAAATGCTTCACACTAGGCTTTCTTCTACACCAGGCTTCCTCTGGTACCTTCAAATTCAGCTTCTTTGTGGGACATTTATTCAGAATGTAAGTAGTTGTAGTGACTGCTTCACCCCAAAACTTGTGTGGTAGGTTTTTCTTCTTGATCATGCTTCCTGCCATATTCAGTAGAGTTCTATTCTTTCTCTCAGCAAGTCCATTATGTTGAGGTGTATAGGGGGTTATTAACTCATGCATAATACCTTGATTGACACAAAAGGCTTCAAATTCTTTTGAGGTGTATTCTTCTCCACCATTAGTTCTCAAGATCTTAATAGATTTATCACTCTCATTTTCTAGTAAGATTTTGAATTTTTTGAATACATCCAAGGCCTCACTCTTAAGCTTGATTGTATACAACCATATCATTCTTGTACATTCATCAACAAATGTGATGAATTATCTGCTTCCCCCTAATGAAGATACTTCAAAAGGACCACATATACCAGAGTGAACCACCTGTAGTGATACACTAGCTCTTTTAGGTGCTTCAGAAGCAAAGGAAAGATTACTTTGCTTGCTCTTTACACATACTTCACAAATGGCTCTTCTGACATTTAGTTTTGGCAAGCCATACACCAGTTCTTTAGAATTCAAATCACTAAAACTTCTAAAGTTTAGGTGACCATACCTCTTGTGCCATAGATCTTCAACATCTTCACTCACTCCTGCAGACAGGCACATCATCTTTTCACTTGAGATGTTGCATCTGTATGTTCTATTCTTTGACATATTTGATTTAAGCACCAAATTCTTCTTTGCATCAAACAACTTTAAAGTCTCACCATCCATAGTCACTAAGAATCCCTTCTCCACCAGTTGACCAATGCTCATGAGATTGCACTTCATCTCAGGAACAAACATCACATCTTCAATAATGATTCTTTTGCCATCTTTGCTTTTGATCACTATGTTTCCACTACCTTCAACTGCAAGTTCTCTACTGTCAGCCAATTTGATGCTTGTTTTCTTGCTAGCATCAAAACTTGTCAACCATTCTCTATGTGATGTCATGTGATTTGAGCATTCAGAATCAAGAAACCACTCTTCATTCTTAATCCTTTCCTCACTGGTAGTAGCCATCATCAACATTGTACTTGAATCATCTCCAGGTGCCAAATTTGCTTCTTCATCAGTCTTTTGACCTTTCTTGAACCAACATTCATCAGCAAAGTGCACATACTTCTCATAGATGAAGCATTGCACCTTATTTTTGTTAAAATCCCTCTTCTTGTTCTGATTTCTGCCAAACCCTCCTCTTTTTGAAGATTCAACTTTGTCTTCACTCTTGTTCTATTCATTGTTGGACCAATTTGCTTTGCTTTTTCCCTTCTTCTTGAAATACTTCTGATTTCCCTCCTTCTTGGAAGTTTGAACTTGAAATGTGTGTTGAACAGATCTCTCAGAACTTTAATCAAGCACCAGGAGCTCATGTGCTTCCAATGTATTTTGCAATTCTTCAATTTTCGTAGTTTTCACATCCTTTTCTTCTTGGATAGCTACAACTATGAAATCAAACTTTGGACTCAAAGATCTCAACACCTTTTCTACTACCATTTGATCTGTAACGCTCTCACCACAAGTTTGCATCTGATTAACAGTGGTTGTTAATTTTGAAAAGTAATCACTTACTTTCTGATCTTTTTCCATCTGCATCATCTCATAGATCTCAGGTAGGAGCATGTGAGAAAATGTCTTCTACTGGCCCCAAGGAATTGGGCCAGCATTATGGGTCGTCCTCGACACAGGGCTGGATTGGGCCGTACTCAACGTTGGGTCAGCCGTAGACCCAACCCAGGACAATTTCAATTGTGTTTTTCCATTTAATATAATATTTGGACCAAACTAAATAAAATATAGAAGAAGAAAATACATGAGCTGGTACCAACTAAATTTGTAGCTTCTCAACTTTCTTTCGAACCACATGTTACAGAGCCAATCATGAAAATAAATTGAAAACTAATGTTAAAAGTAATGTTAAATGATGATATTAATTTTTTTTTTGATAAGCTAGATTTTATATATAACATGGGTACAATGTGTACCACCTTTAGGGTGCAAATACCCCCATTACAAAATATCTCAATTACAAAAATTGAATTGGACATTGTACCACTCATAAAAAGAGCAGTTCAAATATCCCTTTTCTAAAATCAAGATCCACCACCAAGTATAAAATTTAATGCGTGTAATACACAACTCCGGATCACAAATTTCACCCCTAAACATGATGTTGTTTCTTGTGCTCCATATTACCCAGTTAACCACCATCCAAAAACTAGCAGCAACATTGCTTTTGATACTTCGTTGGAATCCGAATGTCCACTCTAGGAAATGTGAAGATAAAGAATTTGCTTGGTATGTATTTCTCCCCATCCACCCACAGACCTTATTCCAAATAATTCTACTCTTATGACAGTTCAAGAAGAGATGAACATCATCTTCATCAGACTGAAAGCAGAGCACACAGCAAATTTCATGACTGTTGGTAATGATCCTCCTCCTAACTAGATTATTTCTAGTAGGTAATCTATTTAGGATCAACCTCCAATAGAACAACTTTATTTTGCTTATGATAGAAGCATTCCAACATACCTTCAGTGCTGCCAGTTCTCCTTCTTCGAGCGACCTTTCCTCCACGCCACCCATCATGCTTGTGTAAAATGAGTTTACTGAAAAGATGTTTAAATGCCCAGAATTCCAAATAACCACATCAGGTGAGTGTGTAGGTGAGATATCCGCCAAGATTGTCTGCAACTGCATAAATTCATTCTCTGCTTCCGGAGGCAACTGGTCAGATGAAAGCTGCAAGCTCCACTCCCATCTAGAATTCTGCCAAGAACCCAAATCAGCAACCACTACTCCTTGATCAGGTACCTGCAAAAAAAGGTTAGGAAAAATGTGTTTCAAAGGTAGTGTGCCTATCCACTTGGAGCTCCAAAACGGGATTGTGGTTCCTTCTCCAAGCCTAATAGATATAAGTTCTCCAAATGGAACACTTGTAGTCGACACTGCGATCCTCCTAATATCCTTCCACCACTGAGAATGATTTTTATTTGGCTTCAGTTCTTCACGGGAAAGAATAGCTTTACTGAATTCACCATATTTTCTTGTCAATACTCCACACCAGTTAGCACTAAACTCTGTAATGAACCTCCATAACCATTTGGCCAACAACGCAATGTTGAAATTCTTTAAGTTCTTTACACCCAGCCCCCCTTTTTCTTTGGGTTTACAAATGTTTTTCCAGCTGACCCAAGCCACTCCCCTATTTGCATCTGTTCCTGTCCATAAGAAACTCCTTTGAATTGCAACTAATTCCTTCAACACACAAACAGGGGCTTTATAAAACGATAGATGATGAATTGGCATGTTTGTTAGGACGGAATTTATCATCATAACTCTCCCCCCAACTGATAATCCTCTACCATTCCAAGCAGAAAGTCTTTTCCTAAAAGATTGTATCACCAGGTTCCAAAAAGATTTGCGTCTGTGATTTGAACCAACATATATTCCAAGGAATTTAAATGCGTGATTACCAACTCTACACATCAGGAAATGAGCTGCACCTCTCAGGATATAATCCTCCACTCCAAAACCAATTAAGCTGCTCTTGGATGCATTAATTTTCAAACCAGAAATCAAAGAAAAACCCTTTAGTATTGTCTTGAGAGCCCAAAATTTTTGCCAATTGCCATCTGTTAATAAAATTGTGTCATCTGCAAACTGTAGGATTTCGTAACTACACGTGATGTTGATCTTAAAACCTTTCAAGGTACCATTTGCAGCAGCCTTCCTGACCATATATGCAAGACCTTCAGCAGCAATTACAAATAAAAATGGGGACAGGGGATCACCTTGGCGTAACCCTCGTGTGACTTTGAAATCTGCAGTAGCACTCCCATTGACCAGAACTGACATGAAACTCGAGAAAACTGTCCCCTCCATCCATTTCATCCACTTCTCCCCAAACCTCATGGTTGAGAGCATTTGGCGTAAGTATTCCCAATCAATACAATCATAGGCCTTGGAAAAGTCCACTTTAAACAGCACACAAGGAAGTTTCTTCTTTTTCGCCAAGTCAATAACTTCATTAAGAATCAACACTCCATCCATCAGTTGCCGGCCAGGAATAAAAGCAGATTGATTATTGGATATGATTTTCCCAATAACTCTTCTCAGTCTGCTTGCTAAGATTTTAACTACCACCTTGTAAATGCAGCCAACCAAACATATAGGACGATACTCATCAAGTCTTTGAGGATTTTGACACTTTGGAATCAGCGCAAGAAAAGAAGATTATATTACCTTATTTAACCTGCACGAAACACTAATTTTCATAATACACTTAATGAAATCAGTCTTAATTACCTCCCAAAATTCTTGGCAGAAACCCAAACTGAAACCATCAGGGCCAGGACTTCTCCTAGCAGCACAGTCAAAAACAGCCTCACGAATCTCCTCCTTATCACGTGTACAATTATATTAAAATGTTAAACCCACAAATCAAAATGCATCAACTCGAAACTAATACCAATTAAAATTAGGGATTTCTAATTGAGTAACATAGACAAAATCAAAACACAAATAATCACAAAAAAGAACAATGTGGAGAGGGAGAAGATTACATTGTGGAGAATAACGCAAACATTTTTGATAATATCTTCACTGTCGTAATATAAATCAAAGTCAAATTGGAAAATAAGGAACAAAGGTGGAAGAAACAGAAGACGAAGGACGCGGTAGTTGACGAGCTTCTTGATCTAATAAATGTGGAAAACATAATCGTTTGTTGGTTCTGAAGAGAACAGAAAACGAAGAGCGAAGAACATTGAGCTGTCGCTGCGTAGACGAAGCGTTTGAGGAGAGAGAGAATGTGAAAGTTTTCTTATACGTTTTTTTTTTAATTCAACATATTAATAATAATATTAGTTTTATTTGATTTTTAACATGTATTTCTATTATTATTATTATTATTATTATTATTATTATTATCATTATTATTATCATTATTATTATTATTATTATTATTGATAAATGGAATTAAAAAAGTAAAAAAACATACCAACTTTTATTTTATTTTTTTTCAAATTAGTTGGCATCAAATTAAATTAATAAAAGATTTATATAAGCGTAAAAAAATCAATATAGATTATGAAAAAAAAAAGCAAATATATGAATAAGAAAGTGAGAAATTGCATAAAATTGCGGGATTTTTCAATAGTCCCTTAGGAAAATAAAATACTTGTGATTTATTAATGTGTTTAAATTAATTCATTTACATAATATTCACTTAAACAAAATTTACATTTGTTATTTACTTAATTAGTTATTAAGATTAATATTTTGAGTCATAAAATTAAACAAATTTTACATATGTTTTAAATTTAATGGGAATAATAGAGATTTGATTATAATGATATTTTGAATTTATATTCGTTTTAAAAAATAGGGTGTCACGTGCTAATACTTAAAATTACATTTTATTTATAAAATTATCACTGTATTTCTTATTTACACCCGTTTTTCGTATAATGGGATGTAAATTTTAAAATTATATTCTTCTTTTATACTAGTGAAAGGAACTTTTCTTTAAATTATAAGAAAAATAGAGTGTATGGTCTATCACTTGTCTTAAGATTTTGTTGTAAGGATTTATTTGAATGCGTCAATACAAAAGGAAATGATTAGAAGAAACTCTTAGTTAAAATAAAAAATGGCATAAACTATTAGAAGTTGTAAACTTTTTCTTGTAAGAAATGCATTAGTGGGTGAAAAAACATGAAAATGAAGAAAATATAATGACTTTTCTCTCATTATTTAATTGATTACATTTCCATACAAAAACGACTAAATATGAAAGCTTAACAAAACACAGTACAACTTGATGACATGAAAATTTTAACGAAGTGGCAGTCATTTTATTTAGTACACAACAAGAGTACACATTCATCCTATCGATTACCAAATGGTGAACTTTACACTGCAAAACAAACTACTTTTCTATAAAACAAAAATCAATGAACTCATCCCGTTCAGTATGTTAGCAAATCTGGTAACTGACTTGTTTATTAGAATGAAATATTGCTATATAAATAGCTTACAAAAAGAAAACTAAACTGAATGGTTCTTAAGAAGAAGGCCCACTAAGTCATATTAGACTCCATATAATTTAGGCAAAATTAAAAACAACAACCATGATCCTCTCACGATAAATAGAGACTAAGTCAGTAACATATAACAAATAAAAATTAATAATAATATTAATAATAACATAACAATTCTCTCCCTAAACTAGACTGTCTATTTATCTCTGAGATGTCACATATGCTAAGCTTCTTCCTGAGCTCTTGAAAGACTTCAAGCTTGAGCGGCTTAGTAAAGATATCCGTTATTTGCTGTTTGGTGCCGCAATAATTCAATTGAACCTTTCCTTCATTTAATAAATCATGGAGAAAGAGAAAGCGCACATCAATATGTTTGGTCTTGCCATGCATAACCGAGTTCCTTGAGAGCTTTATGGTAGAACTATTATCACAAAAAATCACTGGACTTTTGCTTCATTTGTAGTCCAACTTGGACAACACCCTCTTCATCCAAATCAGTTGGCAAGCACAAGCTGACGCAGCTACGAATACTGCTTCGGTTGTGCTGAGTGTGACTATAGGTTGTTTCCTTAATGACCATGCCACCGCTGCTTCAGTAAGTATAAAGGCATAGCCCGATGTGTTTTTCCTGTCATCGATACATCCGATATAGTCACTGTTTGTGTATCCCACAAGCTCCTGATTTCCTGATCTTTGATAGAAAATCCCAAAACACATAGTTTCCTGCACATACCTCAGTATTCTCTTTGCTGCAATAGTAGTATCCATATCTCCACAATCAAGTTGATCTCTGTTGAACTGACTGACTTGTCTTCCAATCCCATTTCTTATTTTCTTTGAAAACGACATCCCTGCTAACAATGATATTTCTTTTAATGGGATCGTATAACCTATATCCTTTCGACTCAGCACTTACTCAAAATAAAACACATTTATTTCTCTTGACGTCAAGCTTGACTCTTTGAGCATCTAGAATATGGACATGAGTAATGCAACCAAAAACTATGGAGTGCTCGACTGTGGGCTTCGCTCCAGACCAGGCCTCTTCAGGAGTCATTCCTTTTACGACAGAGGCGCGGCTCCTGTTAAGCACATGGAGTGCCCAATTAATCGCTTCAGGCCAGAAAATATTAGGCACTTCCTTCTCTACAAATAAACTTTTGGCCATGTTCATGGCATTTCGATTTTTCCTTTCGGCAACTCCGTTTTGTTGTGGCATGTAGGCTGTGGTGAGCTGTCTTTTTATCCCTTCTTATTTACAATAATCAGTAAACTCATGTGAGGTAAACTCACCTCCACGATCAATTCTCATGCATTTCACAAATAAATTGAACTCCCTCTCTACCTGACTTTTAAATTGCTTGAATGTAGAAAATGCATCACTCTTATAAGCAATAAAATACACCCAAGCCTTCCTACTAAAGTCGTCAATGAAATAAATGTTGTACCTTTTTTTACCATGTGACATTGGCGAGATGGGACCACATATGTCGGCATGTATAAGCTCCAATCGAGCTTCAGCTCTCAACATGGCTTTTCTTGGTATGATCTCCCTGTGTTATTTTCCTTTCAAACACTCAATGCATACAACAATAGTTTCTCTAGCAACAATGATTTCTCCAAGATTTGGCAAGCCTTTAACCATGTTGTTGTTGGCCAAAGTTTGAAGTCCAATATTGCTAAGGCGGTCATACCTGCAGTGCCATAGATGAGCAATTTCTTGGAAGTCAGTTTGGAAGCAGCATTCACTTTACTCATTGGTAGCTGAGGAGGTATTCGAGAGCAATATGAAAATTCTGTTGAGTGTCATTATTCTTTCAAGGATAAGGCCCTTTAATGGATGATAGATTCTGCACTCATTGTTCTTGATTAGAAAGGCCAAGCCTTTCTCCTATAACTGTCTGATACTTAGTAAATTGTTCTTCAATTCTGGAATATAGAACACTTCTTGAACAACATGG
Organism: Lathyrus tuberosus; assembly: GCA_022829125.1. Classification (NCBI taxonomy): domain Eukaryota; kingdom Viridiplantae; phylum Streptophyta; class Magnoliopsida; order Fabales; family Fabaceae; genus Lathyrus; species Lathyrus tuberosus. Next base: position 4,850,681 of record JALAZF010000469.1, on the reverse strand, counting down.
CGAACACCGCCAAGATTTAACCTAACACTCCCTTTGCCCACAACCTTCATCCTCATATGGTTCCCTAGACTGACTTATTTTTTGAACCCTTCCTCCATGGTACAAAAGAGAGAGATGTCTCCGCTCATGTGGTTGTTTCACCCGCTGTATAAGAACCATGCAATCTCTCCTTTTTCCCTTGATGCTTCAATATAAGCCATAAGAAGCATCTCTTCATATATCCTTGCTCATCTCAACATAATTAACCGTCTTCTCGATATTAGGGCATTCATATTGAAAATGCCATAATTGGTGGCATTTGTAACATTCAATTGTTGGTTTGTTGTAGCTTTGGCGGCCTCGTCCACGACCACTTCCTCCTTTGAATTCATTTCTCCCTCGCCCTCGACCACCGGTGTCACCATAAGAAACCGTCAGCGCTTGTTTTTCATCTAGTTCCCTCTTGAACTTTTGTTCATGGACCAAGAGGGAACTTTGCAAGGCATCAACTGTGAGCTTATCAACATCATTAGTTTCCTTAATGGAACACACAATGTAATTCCATTTCTCTGTCAGTGTTCGCAGAATTTTCTCTATAATTTTGACATCTGTCATGTCTTCACCGCAATTTCGCATGTCATTGGCTATGGTCGTCACCCTGCCGAAGTAGTCATTGACTGACTCCCCTTGTTTCATAGCTAACACCTCAAATTCTCGTCGGAGTCGATTGAGCTAAGCACGTCGGACCCGATCATTTCCTTGGTACTTCATCTTCATGGAGTCCCACAACTGCTTGGAGGTGTCCTTCTTGGCGATGGTTCTTAGAATTTATTTGTCCAAAGATTGGAACAAATAATTCTTCACCTTCAAATCCTTAAGCTTCAGATCATCCAGGGTCTTCCTCTGCACTTCTCCTTCTTTGGGCAAAATGTAACCGTTCTCCACCACAGACCAATATTCTCTAGATCTCAAGAGATTTTCCATGACCATCTTCCAATGATCGTAATCCCCATCGAATCTGGGAATGGAGGGTACAAAAATTCCACCATTCTTCTCTTCGAATCCCGTACCCCAAACACTCTATTTTGTAGTACTCTCACACTTTTGGATCCCTCACACTTTTGAAGTCTTCCTCTCTCTGATACCAGATGTTAGCAACTCTGGTAACTGACTTGTTTATTAGAATGAAATACTGCTATATAACTAGCTTACAAAAAGAAAACTGAACTGAATGCTTTCTAAGAAGCAGGACCACTAAGTCATACTAAACTCCCTACAATTTAGGCATAATTAAAAACAACAACCATGATCCTCTCACGATAAATAGAGACTAAGTCATTAGCATACAACAAATAGAAATTAATAATAATATTAATAATAACATAACACAGTAGGCATATGAATTCTTCCTGAAAAAAATAATTGATTTTAGTATTTAGAAACAACATCAAAGTTTTGCAAAAAAATTGCAGATTGGGGCACAAATAAGTAAACTAATGATAAGGATATAAAACATAAATCAAGTACTTAACAATTATAATTTGAGATATATTTTGTTTATCATGGCTAATTATTAAACATTTTGAGAAGTATGGAAAAATAATTAATATGTTTAAATATCACATCCTCTGACGGGTCTTCTCCTTGACATTTAAGGGGTTCTTCACAGAGATTATATTTTCTTTCAAAACTCGCATTAAAGCTTTGCAATTGTTTTCCAATTGGAATTTTTCCATAAAGATTGTTTGACAAACCCAACATACTGAGATGATCAATTTGTACTAGACTTGATGGGATTTTTTCAAACAGATGATTTCTTGATAGATCAAGAAATTCTAGTGACTTTAAGTTTCCCACTTTTGAAATGATTTCCCCACTGAGATTGTTCCTTGACAAATTTAAGGAAATCAATCCATATAAGCACTCCATTTCTGTTGGTATTTCACCTGTAAGATGGTTGCTTGAGAGATCAATGGTTTTTAACAATATATTTTCATTTTGGTAAATAACATTTACACATTTCCATATCTAGGATAGATTGATACTAATTTTTTTTAGAAGTAATGTACCAGGAACGGGAAAAATTGGATAATAATGTATCGATGCGGCAAAGGTAATGATGCCCTCGTGAGTCATTGAAGTAAAATTCATAACACATGATGGAATTTCTCCAAATAAGTTGTTTAGTGACAAATCCAAGACTTGGAGTTCTGTTAAATAACATAGGTTTCAAGTAAGACTTCCATTGAAATTATTAAGTCGAAGACTTAAGATTTTTAATAATGGCATGTCTCCCATCTAATTAGGTGTATTTTGGATGAAGTCAAAATTACCGTTAGCGCGTATGTATATTGGGCAGTATCATCTGAGTACAGCTGTGTATTTTAGCATTAAGGAGCATGACAACATGTTGAAAAGGATTAGAAAAGATTCATGCATGAAGAAAAGGTTTTATATGCATCAAAAACTTATTTTTATATGAAAAACTATCTACAAGTAGACATATACTTGATACAGGTCGACACATGGAAGATCAATATCTCTACGTGTCGACACACCCGTTTTTCAGGTAGCCACATAGAAGAAAAAGTTGTCTACGTGTCGACACATTCATCTTATAGGTCAACTCATGTGTTGTAGTTTTAAATCATGTAAGGCTCAGTTAGATGTGTTGCCTCTATAGGTCGACACATGACCTGTATAGGTCGACCTATACATCAAAAATCTTGAAAAATTGGATTGGTTTCCATTCCTTTTGCTTCATACTTGCTCGCATATATATACTTGTTACATTCATCATTTATTTTCAATGATTTTGGTAAAATCATAAACGAAACTTGGTACATACTAAGATTCTTCTTTATCTTCAACCTTGGTTTTATGCATATACACAAACAAAGTACACATAATCATTTATTGTTTGGGTGCCATCTAGAATCAAGTTAATAACGTCCAATTTAGCTTGTGGTATTGTAAATTGGGTTGAGATCTTAGGGGGTTTGAAATTAGAAAACCAAGGTGGATCTTCCTTCAAGAGCAAAGTGTGGATTTGAAGGTTTTGAACAAGATTTCTCAAGTTTGGATTCCATCGAGTGAAGGATTTGAAGAGTTGCGGTTCTTGCAAAGGAGTAGCGTGAGACAGTGGATCATCTTGGTAAATCTTGGGTTACAAAACTTCACAATTTGGATTCGATCGAGTGAAGGCTTTGAAGGGCAGTGGTTCTTGCAAAGGAGTAACATGAGACAGTGAATCAAATTGGGTTTGTTAGGTGACTTGAGCAAGCTCAGATCAAGGGAAGAGAAATTACTAGGATCAACATCAAAGTTAGGGTTTGTAGGGTTGCATTCCTGCATTCTCTTGTAAACTATATTTTCAAAATAAGGTTAATTTCATGATCTCAATTCGAATTTGAATTGAGGGTAGACAAACCCATAGCGAGTCCAATTGGGGAACTGCCTAATCAAATCCTTGTGTACTCTCTCTCTCTCTCTCTTACATTTTAATTGCAAATTGTTGAGTTCATTATTTGTGTGATTATTTTTTTGGTAACTTCTTTTGAAAACCATTTGACAAACGGTTTTTTGAATTGATCACAATCATTTTGATTGTGATTAGATTTTAAGATCAACAAAGATATTCAGATTTCCAAACAAAATCGATTGCACACAATGTGTTTGATAATTTGTCTCAATAGTATTTGTATGATTTATCATTGGATATAACATTGCTTGTTGAGTAGCTTTCAAGAAATTGTGATTCAAACTTATTGATTGTATAGCTTATCATTATCTTCAATTTTTTTCCATACGCATATCCAAACCTTTTAATACGATTCAGTTTAGACGAATCGATCTAAGTTACTTCCGCTAGCCATTTTTTTAAAACACTTTTTGTAAAGAAATTTTTTATTCGGGGATCAATTCACCCTCTCTAGATAAGTCGCCTTCGTCTAACACATAACCTCTTGAGTGGCAGCAACAGAAGCCAATTTCTCCTCTAAGTGCTCATGCTTTTGACTGGAAGAAGCTATATACTCAAATGAGAAGAACTTGAGATTTTGCAGCACTGTATCTATAGAGGTTCTGAAAGTGTCCCATTTGGCTTCATAAGCCATAGGATCAGATGCAAAGAGCCTTTCAGCAACCATATTCTGAACTTTATCAAAGTTAACAATCTTAAACTCTTCTATTTGGTATTCGATATGAGGTGAGGGTTTAGGATTTGAGTGGGGTGGGATGTATAGGGGCTAGGTAGAGCTATTGTGCCAGATTCTGACATAACATCTGCTTCCCTAGAAGTGGAAGCTGATGATCAAATGGATGAGGTTATTGGTTAAGGTGTATTTATGGTATAGTTTGGCCATTTGTGGTTAAGTTGTGGTTGGGATTTCTTGTTCAGGTTGAGGTTGGATTTGGGATTCTGGTATTGAGTGGTCTTGGATTTCTTGTGTAGTTTCGGATTGAACTTGAATTTCAAACTGAACAAGGTTGGTTAGGTTAGGTTCAATAGAACTGGTTTTGACATTTTATGGGGTGTCAGTGGGTGTTGTTTAAAGAGGAATGGCTTGAAGTGGAATAACTTAAAGAGGACTAAAGTTTGATTCATCAGAATCAGAACTTGATCTTGAGCTAGTAGAATTAACACATGAAACCTCAATAGGGGGTTCAAGCATGATGTTTAAGGGATGGGGTTAGTCAGAACACGAGAGACATGCTAGCTGGTTTTGTTCAGAATTTGACTCACCAGCAATTTTATAGGTATGTTTAAAAAGGCTTAAATAATGTTTTCATCCCTGTAAGTTGGCGAGTTTTTGGTTTTCGTCCCTGAATCTATTTTTTTTTGTTTTAGTCCCTAGATTTCACATTCGTGTTCGTTTTAGTCCTAAAAACCAAAATCCGCAGGAAACCTTTGGATTTTCCTGCGAATTTTGGTTTTAAGGACTAAAACGAACACGAATGTAAAATATAGGGACTAAAACCAAAAAAAAAAGATTCAGGGACGAAAACCAAAACTCGCCAACTTACAGGGACAAAAATACTATTTAAGCCTTTTAAAAGTTACCATGTTTTACCAGAAATTTAAACCAAACTGAGCATTTTGATAGTTCAATTTTATAAGATTTCAAACGGTTAGGATTTTGTTGACAATTTTGGACGGCTGTGATTGCACGGACCGTTTTGTGTGGTCCATAGTGAATTCATAGTTGTACAAATAGGGGTCACCTGTTGATAAAAAAATCTCAAAATGTCTTTTCATCAATTTTTGATTAAGGCCAAAGTGTACTTCAATGGAGTTGCACCTTCGGTAGTATTCTGACTTTCGGATGGCACTGCATCTCTCGCTGCCTTGACATCAAAGTTGAATGAATTGTTGCCTGATATTGATAACAGAAAGGTGAGTAAGATTGAGTTTCGTGAAGATTGGATTGATACTAATTTAATGGGTGAAATACAACCTTATTGAATTGAAGACCGGTGAAGATTTGATGGTTCTATGGAGATCATTTTGTCGTAGGCTAACTAAGGGGCCGATCGAGTTAGATGGGAAGATTTTAAGATCTTTCAATAACATAATTAAGATTCTGAAACGTCAAGAATCACCTGGTAGTGTTTATGTTTTCTTATTTATTATTGTTTTCTTAAATTATGTAATCGTTTACCTAAGTTATGTAACCCTTGGTCAAATGTTAAATTAGGTTCATCATGCATCAAACAAAGATCCAAAACTTTATCTAATAAAAAGTGTTGTGTAGATGTCTGAGTAATGTTACACATATTATACAAATAATATACAAATAATACATAAAAATAGTAATAATGTCTAAATAAGCCCCCCACGGGCTATGTGTGTTTCCCCTGATAATCCAGTAAAAACCTTACTATTTGGGTTTACCAAACCCTTGAGGTTAGACATAATAACTGCAATCATCTACAGGCGCTGCTGGTCATCGGCATCAATTGGAGGTGCCGGCGGCACGTCATCGACAGGAACCCCGTCATCGAAACGCCCAACATCATCTGTATGCTCAACAAGTGGGATGATGCGAGGGTGTGATATGTTGACGTATTACTCCAGGTAAGCATCCTCACACTGCGTGTCATGCTTAACTCTCACTACTCTATCTTTAATGGCATGGTGTCACTCCCAGGATTTTCATCCAGGTACAAACGCGAGAGTGGCGCGGAAAACAGAGTCGCCAGCCGTGTAAATTTATCCCAAGAGATGGAAAGGGAACACCGCATAAACCTTAGGAAGAGGGAAAGGAATGGTCATCGCAACGATAACCTGGATTCGGGAGTCGGTTACGTAAGGGGAAGGTGCTAGCACCCCACGCGTCCATCGTACTCGATGGGATCCACGCTTGTTGTTTATTCTAAGGGTAAGTTATACTATCATCTAGGGTTGTACTAAGACTGGGAAGAGGAAGACAAAGACAGACTCGGTAGGACGTCGACGTCCTAGGCCTACGTACCCCCCTTGTGCAATGGGGAATTCAGAGTCAACGTAGTTCAGACCAAGTTCTTTTTGTGTTTTTTATGAGCGACATTAAGTTCGCGTCTGGTAGTTAGGGTCGATGCCTGTTTGCGACTCAGACGGAAAGTAACGTGCTCTTTTTGAAAATAGCCTTTAGTTTGATGATCCCGCGGGACAAAAAAGGTTTGAAGTTGGTTGGTGTTTTTTAGGACAGAAATGGCTTAATTTAGTTCCTAAGTTGCATTGGACCAAAGTCTAGGGCACAGGGGCGAATACTTAACGCATCGTCCCAAGACAGGACGCACGTTAAGCACTCTAGAAAGATGAGAGGAAGCCCCTCATTTCTCATTCCCCACGCTTAAGGCTCGTGCGGAATACACTTTATTCTTATTAAGTGTTTTAAAGAAATTTGAGATGAGAAGAGAGAAGACACAAGGGTAACTCTAAGGGGGGACTATGAGTCCTAAAGTTATCATGCATGGGTGACCTACGGTTAGTGAGGTTTGATGACAACCTAAATCCTAAAGGAAGGAAAGAGATGAGAGAAGGAAAAAGTAAGGGTGAGTGTGGATGACTATCCACACCCTCAAAGGACTTACCTCAACCCCTGCATAAAGAGTTAGTACGAAACAGACATAAGTAGAAGTTAAAACAAGTGAAACCCAAACAATAATGATTGAATGAACTATAACAATCCAAACATGAATTAAAAAGCCAAATAAACAGCCCCAAAACAAATGGCACAAGTGCCTTTCCAAACAGATAATCAGACAAGGTCCAAAGATGCGTATACAAGACAATCTCAAGTGAAAACCGATCAAAATAATTAGAAAAACGCGGTCATCGCAATCGGATCCGAATTGTACAGATCTAAATATAACAAAAAAAGGCAACTAAAAAAACGAGAAATTTAACTTTGATAAAAAACCTCAACAATATTGCTATCGCGAAAACGCGGTCATCGCAACCGGATCCGAATTGTACAGATCTAAATATAACAAAAAAAGGCAAATAAAAAAAAGAACAATTTAACTTTGATACAAAACCTCAACAATATTGCTATCGCGAAAACGCGGTCATCGCAACCGGATCAAACCAATATGAGTGTCACGCATCATGCACACAAATACGCAAACAGCGTATCGACACGATTCGAACCGAAAAACAAAACTATATTAGATTGAAACCAAAACATAAAGCATTATGTATATTATAATATATTTTTAGTGAAGCAAAACGTTACTGTATATACTAGTAAGACATGAAATGTTATTATAATATATATTGTAAAACCAAAATATATATTGTAAAACCAAAACGTTAACGTATATATAATATATATTCGAAAGCCAAAACGTTAATGTTCTTGTAGTAAGACATGAAATGTTATGCATATAGCATCCAAGCAAAACGTTACTACATACCGTATTACGACGAGCTTAGTAGCTTTGTGTTCCGGTGAGGTATGTGCGCCGTTTTCAGTCCTCCTTCTTTTTTTTTTTTTTTTTTTTACAGTAACAACAATATATAGGGACTAAATTAGGGTTATTTCTAAATTGTCAATAATATCCCTAATGCCCATTTTAAAGGCCAAATAACTAATACTAAAATTAAATCAAATTTAAACAATTCAATTAAAATAAATTTAAAACAGAAACTAAAAATCCTATTTATTTATGAAAAACAGTATTAGTTAATAATAAAAATAAATATTTAAAATAAAAATAAAAAGACTAATTATCCTATTTATCTATTCTAAACAATATTAGTAAAAAAGTAAAATAAACAAACATCAAATAAAAATCGAATGCCCTAGTAATCGAAAAAATAAACCGAGTACACTAAAAATGATTAGTACGAAATATATGACTCGAAAAAATACAGCATTTGGTCAGATTTTAAAATAACTTTTGATCCGTAAAAATGTTCAAGTTGATCAAAATATGACGAAAAATTAAAACGAACACGCCGAGTTAAACTACGCGAACCATAGAATAATATAATTGACGTCTGCAAGTTCGATTTTAAAATTTTCCGTCCCCTGATTTTAAGCGCCGCTGAAATTCAATTTGACCACTCTGTCTGTAAATTTCTGAGAAATTATTCCGACCAATATTTTAGGCGGTATGCGAGATGGAAAACACTATTTTATGCTATTTAGATGATGCAGAGTGGAGATACAGTCAGATGAATGAAAATACGAAAATATTAAAAATGCCTGGAATAAGCTGTGAACTCTCAAAATACCCTGTTGCAAAAAGAATGATCTGGTACCAAATTATCGAGCAAAATAACTGTTGGGGCACTCTAATGCTTGCTGCTTAAAATAAGAGAACTCCTTAGCCACAAGGATACTGTGATCCGACGTCTCGAGAGCTCAATGTAATGCATGATTATGAGTTAAGACCTAAATGAGATGCAAATGAAAAAAAGAAACATAAGCCAGAAAAAGTTAGAAAAAGGTAGGGCAAATTTCGGGGTGCTACAGCTGCCCCTATTCAATCAACTTGGTTCTGAGGGTATGATAGCGACGGCTCTCAGACCTTCAAGGTAGAAGGTGATTGAATACAAAAAAGAACCCGGAAATTTGCTAATGGTGAGGATAACGAAAAGGAGTGTGCTGAAGGATAGCGAATACGACCTCAACCGTACCCGCAAAGGAAGACCTACAGAAAGTGGACTTCGCTGGGGATAAGAAGGTAGATCGTCAACTCTGAGGTCGAGAAAAGGTATACGACAACTTTGAAGTTGGGGGAAGGAAGGACATTTCGTCAACTCTGAGGTCGAGAAAAGGTATGCGACAACTTTAAAGTTGGGGAAGGAAGGACATTTCGTCAACTCTGAGGTCGAGAAAAGGTATGCGACAACTTTAAAGTTGGGGAAGGAAGGACATTTCATCAACTCTGAGGTCGAGAAAAGGTATGCGACAACTTTGAAGTTGGGGAAGAAAGAATATTTCGTCAACTCTGAGGTCGAGACAAGTATACAACAACTTTGAAGTTGGGGAAGAAAGGATATTTCATCAACTCTGAGGTCGAGAAAAGGTATACTACAACTTTGAAGTTGGGGAAAAAAGGATATTTCATCAACTCTGAGGTTCAGAAAAGGTATACAACAACTTTGAAGTTGGGGAAGAAAGGATATTTCATCAACTCTGAGGTCGAGAAAAGGTATACAACAACTTTGAAGATGGGGAAGAAAGGATATTTCATCAACTCTGAGGTTGAGAAAAGGTATACAACAACTTTGAAGTTGGGGAAGAAAGGATATTTCATCAACTCTGAGGTTGGGAAAGGTATACAACAACTTTGAAGTTGGGGAAGATAAACGTCAGCTCTAAGGTTGGGATCACTGTATTGAGGGTTGATCTGGGCTTTCGCACAAGGTACCAAATCTGGCTTATGCTTCGATGCATGTTTGAATTTTATTTCTATGGCGTAATGCTCCATACGAAATGGAAATGCTACGCGTTTGAGGATGCAATGCAATAATGATTACTACATGCAAGAATGAGAGGACACTCCACCATGGAATGCGCAGAATAGAATAAGCAGACTTCACTGAGGAAGGGATCACCAATATCTGATCTCCAGTGGGGAGATACCCAACTTTACCATCAATAACCACTAGTGATGTAAACTCTGTAGGGGAACTGCAAGCTGAATTACAAACTCTGTCGGGGAGATGCCAATGAAGATTGGACTTTGAACTGCTGAAACTGCCAATAACCATTGGACTTTGACTTGCGGGGAAATACCGAATCTGACTTTTGAGGAAAAGAATACTCTAACTTCTCACTGTCTCCAACCTGCTTGAATATATTCCATCGTCTTACCCTGCTGAGAATGAGGAATCCACCTGCACTGCTGGGGATAAGGAATCTTCATAAAGAACCCTTTTCGATTTGAGGACGACCCTCTGCTTGGGGAAAAATATCAATTCCAACACCTCGCTGGAAGGATACCATCTGGCTCTTTGCTGAGGGAGATACTCAGCACTCCAAGTTTCTGCTGATCACTGCATACTGATCATCAAGAGTGAACAATGGTTCCTTTGATTCTTGACTTGCCCCAGCCCACAGGGTTTGGTGGAAGAAATCATCTCAAGAGGATTTTATAGAAGATCGGGCGTTCACACTGCCCCAGGGTCTTCAAACTCTTGAAGAGATTTCTTGGATCTCGATGTAACTGCCCCAAACTGTATGACTTATGAAAGAGTTTGCCTCGAGAGGATTTGTGGCGACTTGAAATACTCTGTCTCTGTGTTTTGAACCTTGAAGAGGCGCTTCTGATTAACCGTCTTCTGGAGAGGACAACTTCTCATACTCTAGGGATGATCTACCTCAATATGAGCTTTGAAGTGCTTTTGCCCCTGATCTTAAAATGAATGCCCCAGAATAACTGAATTTCGGAGAGACTTCTCGACGTGACTGCCCCAGATTAGCTACATCTTAACACGACTTACTGGGGAGAGCCCACTCTACACTGAGTCTCTTGCCCTTTGATATGATTGTCCTTCAGAATTTTCAAGCATCCCAACTTGGCAATATCAAGCTTCTTGACTGACGTTCACTGTGTAGGCTGCATTGATGCTTAGGCACATATATGCAACCAGAACAAGTTATTTATGAGAATGATAATTCTAATGCAACAAATATGTTAACCTTGAAGTTTTTATTGAAAATGCGTCGCCAAGCCTTGTGAACGAATCACTTGCTGGGATGCGACCTTGATTTTTTGAATGACAAAACAATGCGCACATGCAATACCAACAAATCTTATTAGCACAACTCGTAGGAGTCAGGAACGTTATCCTGTTGAAGTATGCTTTCGGAATAAACCTGTTTCAATTAGGACTTTTAAGGGTTGTAACGTGGTTTGGTTCACGGTTTCAGAAAAAGGATTTATGGCTCAAAATTTATCGGTGCCCACCCACTCTTCGTGATGTTCTCCAGTCATATATTCAGTTAATCTGACCCAAACGCTCATCTCTCCAAAGGTTTATGATCTTTAAGGAACCCGTGCAACTGATGATTTGACACCTAAGGAGGTTTTGGAGTGACAGTCATCCCTTTTTATCTTCTGTGTCTGTAATCACACGAATTTGTTCTTATCGGGGATTTTCTTTTGTAACGCTTTTCGCTTTTTTCTTTTGCTTTTTGATCCCTAATTTTGCCTGGACTGACCCTTTTGGGTTTTTTCGATTTTGAAGTCCAGCGGGATGCCCTAACTTTTGCCTAAGTCAAGTTTCGACTTAGCGGGCTTTCTCTCCTTCTTTTTTATTCCCCTTTTGAACAAAGCGTGTGACACTGGTTGTCTTGTTTGCTTGAAAGGGTTGTGACTGCCTCACTCCTTAGTTGTTGACGGATAACCATCGGGGTTTCATATCTCTTGCACATTCTCCTTGGAATTTGAGCGCTCGGTCAAACTAACTGACGCCTACCTTGCCCCTGGGTTAAGTATGAGGGGTTTTTTTTTTCGGAAAAAAAGAAACTCCTACTTCAAGGCTCGAAGGGGTTAACGAGGGTCTGTCTCCTTATCTCTCCAGTGTTTGTGAATTAGAAACAATGCCTGTACATCCTTAACAGGGTTTTATCCAAATGCGCACCATTAGAAATCTGCGTTCTTATTTCGTCATCCTCCCTCAAGGGTTCTAGACAAGAAAATTGCTATTGCAGTGCATATAAATATTTAAGAGTGAACACGAATGGATTACTTCAAGAAAAACATGCTTATTGCATTATTATCATCATTAAAAAACAAACGAGTCTTACATGCATACGATGCTTTAACAAGAAATGAAAAAAAAAACTACAAATGAAAATGTAGTAAAGAAGCTGAAGATTGCCATTGCTGAGGAAGCTTGATTCTGCCTGGACGTACTTGCAGACTAAGTGTTTACTTGAGAAGGGAGGCTTCAATTGATGTACATATCATCTTCAGTGAATGCAATGATCTTTGAGTCTACCAGGTCTTGCACCTTGTGCTTGAACACGTTGTAGTTTTCAATTGAATGACCCAGTGTGTCTGAGTGATATTCACATCTGGCGTCCAGATCATAATCAGGAGGAATAGGGTCAGGAATAGGCTTGGCATCCCTTAGTTCAACCAGAGAACTCTCTAGTAGACGGGCAAGAACATCACTGTGAGGGATAGGGAGTGGATCGAAACTTCTCGCAGGCCTTCGTGGTCTTTTTTGTCTCTGTTGCTGAGGAGCATAAGGTCGCTGATGCTGCACAGGCCGTTGAACAACAGGAGGAATATACACAGCACTAGCTTCTCCTTCCTTTCTCTTGGAGGGCCCATCATGAGGTTTCTTTGCATCTGCAGCAGCACTTCGAATCTTTCCCGTTTTAATACCGCTTTCGACCATTTCTCCTACTAAGATGAGATCAGCAAACTTTCCAGTCATACACGATACCAGCTTTTCGTAGTAATGTCCTTGCAAGGTGGCCATAAACATACTTATCATTTCACGTTCCAGCATGGGAGGCTGAACCCTTGCTGCCAATTCATGCCACCTCTGGGCGTACTCCTTGAAACTCTCATTGTTCTTCTGTGATAAGCTCTGCAACTATGTTCTGTTAGGAGCCATGTCAGTGTTATATTGATAGTGTCTAATGAATGCCCCTGCCAGATCTCTCCAACTACGCACGTCTTTCCTTTCTAGTTGCATATACCACTCCAGGGATGCCCCAGATAGGCTATCCTGGAAGCAGTGCATCATCAATTTTTCATTCTTCGCATGCGCAACCATTTTACTTGCGTAGGCCCTGACGTGAGTCCTTGGGCAAGTCATACCATTATACTTTTCGAAGGTAGGAGTCTGGAACTTGTGCGGGATAACAATGCCTGGAACCAGCCCCAAATCCTCTAAATCCATACCCACAGAATCCTGATTTACCACACCCCTCAATTGTTCCTCAATCAGCCTGAACCTCTGATCAGTGTCAATCTGGGACCCAGCATCCCCACCCGGCACAGAGAATGCATCATCTTGCATATCATCGTACTGACGACTCTGGATAGCACCAACACCAATACCCCCTCCCCCAACATTTTCAGCCTCGCCTGGAGGGAACACAACGCTAGAAACAAGAATACCTCCGCCTGGAGGGCCATTCTGATCATTATTACCATTGACACCAGTATGAACTCCCCCATGAAGGACACCACCTTCATCAATCCTTGCAATCAGTGGCTGGACAAAAGTTCTTAACTGCTCTTGGCCCTGAGCAACCCCTTGCATTAAATCCATAAATTGGTTCATGCGAGTCCGCATCTCAGTCATCTCAGCTTGTAGTTGATCCATGAGTCTTTCCTGATTTTGTCTGGTAGAATACCGATGGATGTGTTGATCAGCAATCCTGAGCTGAGAAAGAGAACCAAGTGAGAAGCCAGAGATAACTACCTGTTATGCAAAATGATCATGGATATGCGAATGCAAATGAACATGTTTAAAAATTCCTAGGGCGATCCACCCCTTGATTCCAGTTTAGTTTCAGAATCAAAGTTAGGATGCAACCCTACAAATAAACAAACATGTTGGGATGCAAAATGAGGATGCAAATGCACACATGGGGTCAAGGATGCCCCACAGACTGGCCACTGCTGCACTGTACCAGCTGAACCATCTCAAATATCTGCCCCAAATACCCTGAATACCGGAATAACCATAATATCACACTGATAAATCTGCCGATCAGAAAACCGGGTATGTTGAAGGTCAAGGTTACCTGCAAACCTGCAAACACCCATCCCCCCTCACATGTGGGTACTAGGATGTTTAGTATCCCGGGCTCTCAGGTCGAGAAATGATGATACGTTCACCGTTTCTGGTTTGGCATCATCATCAATCGAGGAGGCCTCAACTGATTCTCCAAGGCGGAAGGTCCTCAGCTTTGGCACTGAGGTCGAGAAACAATAGTACATTCATCCCTCAGGGTACAATACTATCGTCAATCGAGGAGTGCCTCCACTGATTCTCTTCAAAAGATAGGGGCCATCCTATGCAAGTTCCAAAGCGGGCCCTCGAGTGCGAATGGGTTTGCCACAGGATGTGGTCTGCCACTGTCACCACCAAAGAGGGATGTTTCCACTAAGGTCCTCAATGATCGGTCACCAGAGTCGACAGCTCTCTAGATCAACACCCCAACATGCGCAAGACACACACGTTAGAATGCGTCCCAAGATAGCCTCGTCTGGTTGTGAATTTTGTGAACACACAAACGTACGAAGCGGGCACGTAGGTCCCACTACTTTCCACTCTAGTCCTAGGGTATACTCAAGCCTGGGCATTGGGCTTATCTCTCAGACCCACCCAACCTGCAAAACAAAAAAGCCAGCACAACACAACAGTATGACAGTAATAAAAATGGAATGCAATGCAGAAAAGCTGTAAAAATAAAATACAACACATAAAGCAAAACAAAAACAAAAACACCCAAAGAGAGCAAAGACAAGCAAGCGTTAGGACTGACTCCCTTAGGGATGGACCAGCATAGGTCAACCAGTGACATCCCCAGCAGAGCCGCCAGCTGTCGCTCCCAAGATTTTCATCCAGGTACAAACGCGAGAGTGGCGCAGAAAATAGAGTCGCCAGCCGTGTAAATTTATCCCAAGAGAGGGAAAGGGAACACCGCATAAACCTTAGGAAGAGGGAAAGGAATGGTCATTGCAACCATAACCTGGGTTTGGGAGTCGGTTACGCGAGGGGAAGGTGCTAGCACCCCACGCGTCCATCGTACTCGATGGGATCCACGCTTGTTGTCTATTCTAAGGGTAAGTTATACTATCATCTAGGGCTGTACTAAGACGGGGAAGAGGAAGACAAAGACAGACTCGGTAGGACGTCGACGTCCTAGGCCTACGTACCCCCCTTGTGCAATGGGGAATTCAGAGTCAACGTAGTTCGGACCAAGTTCTTTTTGTGTTTTTTATGAGTGACGTTAAGTTCGCGTCCGGCAGTTAAGGTCGATGCCTGTTTGCGACTCAGACGGAAAGTAACGTGCCCTTTTTGAAAATAGCCTTTAGTTTGATGATCCCGCGGGACAAAAATGGTTTGAAGTTGGTTGGTGTTTTTTAGGACAGAAATGGCTTAATTTAGTTCCTAAGTTGCATTGGACCAAAGTCTAGGGCACAGGGGCGAATACTTAACGCATCGTCCCAAGACAGGACGCTCGCTAAACACTCTAGAAAGATGAGGAGAAGTCCCTCATTTCTCATTCCCCACGCTTAAGGCTCGTGTGCAATACACTTTATTCTTATTAAGTGTTTTAAAGAAATTTGAGATGAGAAGAGAGAAGACACAAGGGTAACTCTAAGGGGGGACTATGAGTCCTAAAGTTATCATGCATGGGTGACCTACTGTTAGTGAGGTTTGATGACAACCTAAATCCTAAAGGAAGGAAAGAGATGAGAGAAGGAAAGAGTAAGGGTGAGTGTGGATGACTATCCACACCCTCAAAGGACTTACCTCAACCCCTACATAAAGAGTTAGTACGAAACAGACATAAGTAGAAGTTAAAACAAGTGAAACCCAAACAATAATGATTGAATGAACTATAACAATCCAAACATGAATTAAAAAGCCAAATAAACAACCCCAAAACAAATGGCACAAGTGCCTTTCCAAACAGATAATCAGACAAGGTCCAAAGATGCGTATATAAGACAATCTCAAGCGAAAACCGATCAAAATAATTAGAAAAAATAACTCTTGAAATTCCCAAATTAAACATCAGTATTATTCAACCAGAGATAAACCAAATATCAAAAATCTCTGCAAAAATTCAAAGTGTTAGTCATTCAAACAATTGGGCAAAGGTCAGGTGGGAAGTGGGGTTCAGTGTGCCAAAGGAGAGGACCAAAATGCAATATGAAATAAATTTAAAAATGAAAGAAAAATATTTGGATGCATTTTAGGATGTTAGTGAGTGAATGCAAAAGGAATGGATTGGAAATATTTTATGGATGCAGAGAAATAAAATGAACAAATTAGGTATGCATGCATGAAATAAATTCAAAAGGAAATTATTCAAATAATATTACAAAAAAGAAAATAAAAAAAAAACCTCAACAACTTTGCTATCGCGAAAACGCGGTCATCACAACCGGATCCGAATTGTAAGGATCTAAATATAACGAAAAAAGGCGACTCAAAAAAAGAGAAATTTAACTTTGATAAAAAACCTCAACAATATTGCTATCGCGAAAACGCGGTTATCGCAATCGGATCCGAATTGTACGGATCTAAATATAACAAAAAAAGGCGACTCAAAATAAGAGAAATTTAACTTTGACAAAAAAACCTCAACAATATTGCTATCGCGAAAACGCGGTCATCGCAACCGGATCCGAATTGTACGGATCTAAATATAACAAAAAAATGCAACTCAAAAAAAGAGAAATTTAACTTTGATAAAAAACCTCAACAATATTGCTATCGCGAAAACGCGGTCATCGCAACCGGATCCGAATTGTACGGATCTAAATATAACAAAAAAAGGCAACTAAAAAAAAAGAGAAATTTAACTTTGATAAAAAAACCTCAACAATATTGCTATCGCGAAAACGCGGTCATCGCAACCGGATCCGAATTGTACGGATCTAAATATAACAAAAAAAGGAACTCAAAAAAAGAGAAACTTAACTTTGATAAAAAACCTCAACAATATTGCTATCGCGAAAACGCGGTCATCGCAACCGGATCCGAATTGTACGGATCTAAATATAACAAACAAAGGCAACTCAAAAAAAGAGAAATTTAACTTTGATAAAAAACCTCAACAATATTGCTATGCGAAAACGCGGTCATCGCAACCGGATCCGAATTGTACGGATCTAATTATAACAAAAAAAGGCAACTCAAAAAAAGAGAAATTTAACTTTGATAAAAAACCTCAACAATATTGCTATCGCGAAAACGCGGTCATCACAACCGGATCCGAATTGTACGGATCTAAATATAACAAAAAAAGGCAACTCAAAAAAAGAGAAATTTAACTTTGATAAAAAACCTCAACAATATTGCTATCGCGAAAACGCGGTCATCGCAACCGGATCCGAATAGTACGGATCTAAATATAACAAAAAAAGGCAACTAAAAAAAAAAAGAAATTTAACTTTGAAAAAAAACCTCAACAATATTGCTATCGCGAAAACGCGGTCATCGCAACCGGATCCGAATTGTACGGATCTAAATATAACAAAATAAGGCAAGTCAAAAAAAGAGAAATTTAACTTTGATAAAAAACCTCAACAATATTGCTATCGCGAAAACGCGGTCATCGCAACCGGATCCGAATTGTACGGATCTAAATATAACAAAAAAATGCAACTAAAAAAAAAGAGAAATTTAACTTTGATAAAAAAACCTCAAAAATATTGCTATCGCGAAAACGCGGTCATCGCAACCGGATCCGAATTGTACGGATCTAAATATAACAAAAAAAGGGAACTCAAAAAAAGAGAAATTTAACTTTGATAAAAAACCTCAACAATATTGCTATCGCGAAAACGCGGTCATCGCAACCGGATCCGAATTGTACGGATCTAAATATATCAAACAAAGGCAACTCAAAAAAAGAGAAATTTAACTTTGATAAAAAACCTCAACAATATTGCTATGCGAAAACGCGGTCATCGCAACCGGATCCGAATTGTACGGATCTAATTATAACAAAAAAAGGGAACTCAAAAAAAGAGAAATTTAACTTTGATAAAAAACCTCAACAATATTGCTATCGCGAAAACGCGGTCATGACAACCGGATCCGAATTGTACGGATCTAAATATAACAAAAAAATGCAACTCAAAAAAAGAGAAATTTAACTTTGATTAAAAACCTCAACAATATTGCTATCGCGAAAACGCGGTCATCGCAACCGGATCCGAATTGTACGGATCTAAATATAACAAAAAAAGGCAACTAAAAAAAAAGAGAAATTTAACTTTGATAAAAAAACCTCAACAATATTGCTATCGCGAAAACGCGGTCATCGCAACCGGATCCGAATTGTACGGATCTAAATATAACAAAAAAAGGGAACTCAAAAAAAGAGAAATTTAACTTTGATAAAAAACCTCAACAATATTGCTATCGCGAAAACGCGGTCATCGCAACCGGATCCGAATTGTACGGATCTAAATATAACAAACAAAGGCAACTCAAAAAAAGAGAAATTTAACTTTGATAAAAAACCTCAACAATATTGCTATGCGAAAACGCGGTCATCGCAACCGGATCCGAATTGTACGGATCTAATTATAACAAAAAAAGGCAACTCAAAAAAAGAGAAATTTAACTTTGATAAAAAACCTCAACAATATTGCTATCGTGAAAACGCGGTCATCGCAACCGGATCCGAATAGTACGGATCTAAATATAACAAAAAAAGGCAACTAAAAAAAAAGAAATTTAACTTTGAAAAAAAACCTCAACAATATTGCTATCGCGAAAACGCGGTCATCGCAACCGGATCCGAATTGTACGGATCTAAATATAACAAAAAAAGGCAACTAAAAAAAAAAAGAAATTTAACTTTGAAAAAAAACCTCAACAATATTGCTATCGCGAAAACGCGGTCATCGCAACCGGATCCGAATTGTACGGATCTAAATATAACAAAAAAAGGCAACTAAAAAAAAAGAGAAATTTAACTTTGATAAAAAAACCTCAACAATATTGCTATCGCGAAAACGCGGTCATCGCAACCGGATCCGAATTGTACGGATCTAAATATAACAAAAAAAGGAACTCAAAAAAAGAGAAACTTAACTTTGATAAAAAACCTCAACAATATTGCTATCGCGAAAACGCGGTCATCGCAACCGGATCCGAATTGTACGGATCTAAATATAACAAACAAAGGCAACTCAAAAAAAGAGAAATTTAACTTTGATAAAAAACCTCAACAATATTGCTATGCGAAAACGCGGTCATCGCAACCGGATCCGAATTGTACGGATCTAATTATAACAAAAAAAGGCAACTCAAAAAAAGAGAAATTTAACTTTGATAAAAAACCTCAACAATATTGCTATCGCGAAAACGCGGTCATCACAACCGGATCCGAATTGTACGGATCTAAATATAACAAAAAAAGGCAACTCAAAAAAAGAGAAATTTAACTTTGATAAAAAACCTCAACAATATTGCTATCGCGAAAACGCGGTCATCGCAACCGGATCCGAATAGTACGGATCTAAATATAACAAAAAAAGGCAACTAAAAAAAAAAAGAAATTTAACTTTGAAAAAAAACCTCAACAATATTGCTATCGCGAAAACGCGGTCATCGCAACCGGATCCGAATTGTACGGATCTAAATATAACAAAATAAGGCAAGTCAAAAAAAGAGAAATTTAACTTTGATAAAAAACCTCAACAATATTGCTATCGCGAAAACGCGGTCATCGCAACCGGATCCGAATTGTACGGATCTAAATATAACAAAAAAAGGCAACTAAAAAAAAAGAGAAATTTAACTTTGATAAAAAAACCTCAAAAATATTGCTATCGCGAAAACGCGGTCATCGCAACCGGATCCGAATTGTACGGATCTAAATATAACAAAAAAAGGGAACTCAAAAAAAGAGAAATTTAACTTTGATAAAAAACCTCAACAATATTGCTATCGCGAAAACGCGGTCATCGCAACCGGATCCGAATTGTACGGATCTAAATATATCAAACAAAGGCAACTCAAAAAAAGAGAAATTTAACTATGATAAAAAACCTCAACAATATTGCTATGCGAAAACGCGGTCATCGCAACCGGATCCGAATTGTACGGATCTAATTATAACAAAAAAAGCGAACTCAAAAAAAGAGAAATTTAACTTTGATAAAAAACCTCAACAATATTGCTATCGCGAAAACGCGGTCATGACAACCGGATCCGAATTGTACGGATCTAAATATAACAAAAAAATGCAACTCAAAAAAAGAGAAATTTAACTTTGATTAAAAACCTCAACAATATTGCTATCGCGAAAACGCGGTCATCGCAACCGGATCCGAATTGTACGGATCTAAATATAACAAAAAAAGGCAACTAAAAAAAAAGAGAAATTTAACTTTGATAAAAAAACCTCAACAATATTGCTATCGCGAAAACGCGGTCATCGCAACCGGATCCGAATTGTACGGATCTAAATATAACAAAAAAAGGGAACTCAAAAAAAGAGAAATTTAACTTTGATAAAAAACCTCAACAATATTGCTATCGCGAAAACGCGGTCATCGCAACCGGATCCGAATTGTACGGATCTAAATATAACAAACAAAGGCAACTCAAAAAAAGAGAAATTTAACTTTGATAAAAAACCTCAACAATATTGCTATGCGAAAACGCGGTCATCGCAACCGGATCCGAATTGTACGGATCTAATTATAACAAAAAAAGGCAACTCAAAAAAAGAGAAATTTAACTTTGATAAAAAACCTCAACAATATTGCTATCGTGAAAACGCGGTCATCGCAACCGGATCCGAATAGTACGGATCTAAATATAACAAAAAAAGGCAACTAAAAAAAAAGAAATTTAACTTTGAAAAAAAACCTCAACAATATTGCTATCGCGAAAACGCGGTCATCGCAACCGGATCCGAATTGTACGGATCTAAATATAACAAAAAAAGGCAACTCAAAAAAAGAGAAATTTAACTTTGATATAAAACCTCAACAATATTGCTATCTTGAAAACGCGGTCATCGCAACCGGATCCGAATTGTACGGATCTAAATATAACAAAAAAAGGCAACTCAAAAAAAGAGAAATTTAACTTTGATAAAAAACCTCAACAATATTGCTATCTCGAAAACGCGGTCATCGCAACTGGATCAAACCAATATGAATGTCACGCATCATGCACACAAATACACAAACAACGTATCGACACGATTCGAACCAAAAAACAAAACTATATTAGATTGAAACCAAAACATAAAGCATTATGTATATTATAATATATTTTTAGTGAAGCAAAACGTTACTGTATATACTAGTAAGACATGAAATGTTATTATAATATATATTGTAAAACCAAAACATATATTGTAAAACCAAAACGTTAACGTATATATAATATATATTCGAAAGCCAAAACGTTAATGTTCTTGTAGTAAGACATGAAATGTTATGCATATAGCATCCAAGCAAAACGTTACTACATACCGTATTACGACGAGCTTAGTAGCTTTGTGTTCCGGTGAGGTATGTGCGCCGTTTTCAGTCCTCCTTTTTTTTTTTTTTTTTTTACAGTAACAACAATATATAGGGACTAAATTAGGGTTATTTCTAAATTGTCAATAATATCCCTAATGCCCATTTTAAAGCCCAAATAACTAATACTAAAATTAAATAAAATTTAAACAATTCAATTAAAATAAATTTAAAACAGAAACTAAAAATCCTATTTATTTATGAAAAACAATATTAGTTAAAAATAAAAATAAAAATACTAATTATCCTATTTATCTATTCTAAACAATATTAGTAAAAAAGTAAAATAAACAAACATCAAATAAAAATCAAATGCCCTAGTGATCGAAAAAATAAACCGAGTACACTAAAAATGATTTGTACGAAATATATGACTCGAAAAAATACAGCATTTGGTCAGATTTTAAAATAACTTTTGATCCGTAAAAATGTTCAAGTTGATCAAAATATGACGAAAAATTAAAACGAACACGCCGAGTTAAACTACGCGAACCATAGAATAATATAATTGACGTCTGCAAGTTCGATTTTAAAATTTTTCGTCCCCTGATTTTAAGCGCCGCTGAAATTCAATTTGACCACTCTGTCTGTAAATTTCCGAGAAATTATTCCGACCAATATTTTAGGCGGTATGCGAGATGGAAAGCACTATTTTATGCTATTTAGATGATGCAGAGTGGAGATACAGTCAGATGAATGAAAATACGAAAATATTAAAAATGCCTGGAATAAGCTGTGAACTCTCAAAATACCCTGTTGCAAAAAGAATGACCTGGTACCAAATTACAGAACAAAATAACTGTTGGGGCACTCTAATGCTTGCTGCTTAAAATAAGAGAAGTCCTTAGCCACAAGGATACCGTGATCCGACGTCTCGAGAGCTCAATGCAATGCATGATTATGAGTTAAGACCTAAATGAGATGCAAATGAAAAAAAGAAACATAAGCCAGAAAAAGTTAGAAAAAGGTAGGGCAAATTTCGGGGTGCTACACATGGGTAGAGCCGATGATGTTACTATGAAACCACCTATCAATGCCCCGCATATGGATCATCTGGAACTAGTCAAGGGATCCCTAGGACATAACCATACTATCGCAGACACCTCTCAGGAAAGTGTCTAACGACTAAGTTCTACCAGAGCATATAACCAAAATATAAAGAAGACTCATTAAACTCACGGTGGACTCTGTGACCTGTGTATGGTGTCCAGATAAAATCATCTACAGTCAACGCATTAAGTCTCCCCTTGTACTTTGCAACACCACTGGGATGTGTCTGCCTGAGCTTCCATCTCCTCGCCTGTGGGTCGCCCACATGGGAATGTTGCACCCTTCTGTCATAGATGTTGGAGAAATGCTTGTATATCAAGAAATAATAAAAGAACACAAACACAACAAATAATAATTAAGAAATATTATTCATAACAATTAAATAAGAACTAAACTACAAATAATAATTTCAAGTATGTCTCGAATAGACTCAAATAATCTATAGTTTGTTTTGTCTCAAAGGCAGTCGTAACTCCAAGTGTTGTATATAGGATGTTCAATGCAGTGCATCCCCAAGCCCAACTGGTATCGTCAAGGCTATTGAAGAACCATATGTACTGAGCGTCAAATAAAATATGAGACGTATCCGCAAAGAGAGTACGTGCTACTAGATATAGCATGTACACCATAGCGGTAGCCTCATACATCTGTGCCCCAACAAACTCGTTATACCTATCTCAAAGCCAAAACATACGAAGGTGAGCTTCCTTGTTAAACTCAAACTCATCTAGCATGACCTTCTCAGTAACTCCCAAATCTCGTACAACCACCATACATGCAAGCGAGTGGCTAATAACAAGAGACGTAAAGAATCTACGGACGATGGAGAGATGGAATAAGGAGGAGACATCATTTGGAGTGATAGTCATCTCCCCAAATGGAAGATGAAAGGAAGATGTCTCCTTGTGCCATCTCTCAATAAAAGCAGTAAGAAGTGGATCATCGAGCATGATGACGGAGTCGTGGGCAAATGAGATGATACCAAAATCATGTACAATTTGCCTGACCTGCTCAGGCATCAGAATATTTGAGAAGTTCTTCAACTTTGACCCACGGGATGTCACCTTTAGTGGGAGACGGTCATGTAACAACCAAATTTTAAAAAGTTATAAGTTAGATTTCAACACATCATGGAACAATAATAAATACATTAAAGTTAAACATAATATATATATATATATATATATACCTCTCCCTGCCATAGTCGGTATGCCAAATGGTCAACATACTCGATAAACACCGATCTGTCAATGGGTCTGTTTACTGTGAATTTTGGGAAACAACCTCTAGTCTATCAATTTTAAATAAAACTGACTAACTTGCAGGATCGACCACACAAATCCTAGGACATGTGCTAAGTTTAAGGGAAAATGTAACTGACAACGATAAACGCAAGAAAAGTAAATTGAACTCCACGTTCGACAGTAAAAGAAAACTACATGAACTCCACGTTCGACTACTTGCAAATAAAGTAAAGGCTTGGAAATGTAAAGGGCTGTAAATAAATTATGCAAAATTTAAAGGTGTCGAATGTAAAAGACAAAAGTTAAATGACTTTGAAAAATAAAAGTGCAGGAAGATAAATAACTGTCGAAAGTAAACAACAAGAAATGTAAAAGTGTTTGAACTCCACGTTCTTGAAAAGTAAAGACTGAAATGTAAAGGTGCTGTCGAAAGTAAATGCAGTAATATAAAAGCTTTTGAAAATAAAATGCAATGAACTCCAAGTTCTTGAAAATAAAGACTGAAGTGTAAAGGTGCTGTCGAAAGTAAATGCAGTAATGTAAAAGCTTTTGAAAATAAAATGCAATGAACTCCACGTTCTTGAAAATAAAGGCTGGAATTGACAAAAGTGCAGTCGAAAGTAAATGCGGAAAAAGAAATGACTTGAAGATAAAAGACTTTGAATGTAAAGGTGCAAGAAGGTAAATGTCGAAAGCTTTTAAATGAAAGTAAAAACAAGGTTTAAGATAAACTTGACTGAAAATAAAGATTCAAAGAAAAGTTAAGACATGAAAGATAAAGTTCAGGAAAATGTAAAGTGCTGAAACATAAACATGATGAAGATAAATTGCATTGATGAAAGAAAGTGGTGTTACATTGCGTACATTCTCACAAACTCGTTTCTCTACACGCGAGTACTTTGAGTTTCTTTGAGTAACTTATACAAAAATATGAACACCCCTATTACATAGAACAAACTCCTATTTATAGTGCTAAGAAATAACTACTAAGTGGTGGTTATTGCTCTAAACGTGTCCCTTTGGCGCCTTCTCCTTAGCCTCAACTGTTCCCACGTTCACAACTGCTCCTATTTGAATTTCAAACATTGGAAATTCCCTCCAGCCTTAATATAACAACTGCAGCGCGTGTTTCAATATTCCCATGGTCGAAACCTTTCCCAACACTTAGCCATTTTGTGAGGCTTCCAAAACCTCTATTCGACTTAGGCTTCACCCAAACTGGGTCGAAACCTTCTTTACGTTAAAAATAATTTTTTTAACTTGAAATAGCTTTGTTCCTTTCTAGCGTCGAAAATGAGGGTTAACAAATTTCCCCCAAGGAATGTCCTTTCACCAGAATTGGTAGAAAGGTCATTTCTTGATATAATAACCATTTCGACGCTTGTTTGCATGGCCTTAACTGAATATCCCACTAATTACTTAGTGGCTGAATTGTTCAATTTCTTTGACCCAGGCTTCTGACGTCATGCCATCATGACAAATCCTTAAACGTCCCTTCAGCCGTATTCATCATAACACTTTTCTTGAAAACAGATGTTTTCAGTCTGAACATAACTGCTACCATTCATCACGTGTCCAGGAAAAGAACAC
This sequence comes from Lathyrus tuberosus, assembly GCA_022829125.1. Classification (NCBI taxonomy): domain Eukaryota; kingdom Viridiplantae; phylum Streptophyta; class Magnoliopsida; order Fabales; family Fabaceae; genus Lathyrus; species Lathyrus tuberosus. Next base: position 4,825,119 of record JALAZF010000469.1, on the reverse strand, counting down.
GCGTCCCACTAACTTCTCAACTTCAACGGTGGATCTAAGGCCCTTGAGATTTTCGAAACGTCTATAAATACCCATTTTCACGATTCGGTGAACTTTTCACACTCTCATACTCTTCAGACAACCCTCTCTTCTCTTTCAGTTTCCTCTTACGTAAAACCCAGAAAAACACCATCTTTTCGTCTTCTTCAATAATGGCGTCTTCCCAAACCAAACCCCAACCAAAGAAAACTCAAAGAGGCAAGGCTTCTCAATTTAAACAAACCATTCCTCCATTCGCTAATATCCCAGGCCCCCAACTAGTGGATAACCGTCGTTGCATGCTGGAACCCACCACTGAAGAGACACGAGCCATATATGCGTCTCAGGTAATGATTCCTTTAGTTGTTTCTGACAAACCTTATGCACTGTCTGGTCCTCTAGGTGATGTGGACATTTCCAATGAGAGACTAAGTGAGTTTCTCCCCTCTTACCAGAAAACACTACCGTTAGGGCAAAAGAGTTTTCCCAAAATCAACACTGTTGCTGAAACTTCTCCTGAAGAAATCCCTCTGCCCAAAATCAACGTTGGCTATCTCATTGATGGCACCAGGCTGGTGAGAGCTGTCAATCCCTTGAAGGAATTTGACCAATGGATGGCGAAGATGGAGAAGGTCAAAGCTGAACACTGGAAGCATATAGGGATTTATGACCTTCTTATGCTGTCGAAGACCAGCATACCATACTGTCTGAACATGTTGGCAGTGTCCTTATACTTTTGGGACATCACCCACTATACCCCTCCATCTGCCATGTGGAATGGTTACCCTAACCTTGTTCGATGTAGCTGCCATCACAGGGCTTCGCCCAGATGGCCTTACCTATAACCCTAATGTTGATGCTGAAGACACCATCAATATTTCAGGCTCTAAACTTACATAAACTCTATTCATCAAACACCACTTTAAACAAGAAGAGGACAAAGTGTCTGATGAAGAACATATTGCTTTTCTCACAGTCTGGCTGTCGAGATATGTCTTTTGTACAAAATCTTTGCAGGTAGCTAAGAAGTACCTGCCCCTGGCGAATCAACTTCACCACAACAGAGGAACCTGCTTGAGTGAACTCATCCTGGAAAACCTTTATGAGTCTATCAGTGAAGGGGTCTCTCGACTTAGAAATATGGAGGCCCAAGGTCCTATGCACTTGAGTGGGCCTCTTTGGCTACTTCAATTGTGGCTTAATGCTACATTTGAGGCTAGCCTCCCCAGAAAAGGCCTAATTAATGAGGCCTCTACCGAAATAAGGGAGAGGAGTGTCGAAGGGACGCGTCTGGCCAAACTCACTCCCAATGATGATGGTGAAACCCTTCAAAGGGCCTTTACCAGTTATATTATGATGTTTGCCAAGCGCTATGAGTTTACTCCTAGCATAGCACCTTTTGCTCAAAGAAGATACGACCCTGTGTGGTTTAAAAGGCCATTTCCAAATCCTCACCAAACTCTTGATCAAGAATCTGTAGCTATCTGGGAAGCCTTTTTGATTCCCAGATTCTTTATCCACTGGCTGAACTTAGGGAGAGGTTTATCAGCACTGATTGGCTATTAACCAAACCTTGTCTCTCAGCAGTTTGGGCTGGCCCAGAGTTTTCCTCAATGCTTGTATGAGAGAAAGGGCCAAGTAATTCTTCACACTGCCTGCTTCGACGAGGAAAATGTCTCCCTCACACTCAACAACCGGAATGAGAAAAGAAGAGTTCTCTTTCCTGTGTTTTTTGAGCCTTCTTTTCTATGCACTTCATCATTCCACCAATGGTGGTCGAAGCACTATAGTGAGCACTTTCTTGATGTGGCTACATTTTCTTCATTACTTGACCAAGCTTTTCTTAATGTGCAGGACAAGACGAAAAAGAGTAAGTTTACTCACATCGAAGAAATACAAGCTTTTCAAAAATACTTTGAAACTATCTATCTACCAGATGATCTTAGTCGAACCATTCATGAGGCTGCTGTCACTCTAAAGAGAAAATTTCTAGAAAAGCTGGATCAACTAAAAATTCCCCCGAACGTCCCTCGTGAGAAACGTTATGAGGTAGTTTTTAAAATTTTTCCTCCAAAGTTCCCTCGACTGCCTAATGCTGATTTTGGAGTGGCGCTTGCCCCTTCATTTCCAGATTGGTTTGTCTGTGGGGAGCATTTAAAACTTCTTCGACAGCAGTCTCAGTCAAAGGCCCAACGAGTGGTTCCGACTAAGCATATGTTAGACAGTTTTAAAGGACACCTTCATATAGGAATTCAGGACGTTCGTGTCGAATCTGAAATATATGAAGGTTTGAAACCCTTAATCCATGGCTTTATAACTAACCATGTAATCATTAACTTGTAACAATTTTTACTGTCTTTCAGCTGTGCCTAGGAAAACTACTTCAACTAGGGCTGCTACCTCACAAAGTGGCAAAGAACCAGAGAGCACACAGGTACATTTCACATCCCCTGCTTATGCTTTTACTATATGAATTTCTTTCTTATATTTGCATTGCCCCTTCAGACTGGTCGAAAACCTCCTACACCTTCAAAGAAAGGTAAAAAGGAAGCCCCAACTGTTGTTATATCTTCAGATGCTTCAGATGAATCTCCTGAGGAGGTTCTTACAAAGAAAAAAAGAAAACCAATCAAAGCATCTGGACCTGCTGGCCCACCTCCTTCGAAGGTGGCCAAAATACTCGAAAAGGCATCCACGACAAGTAGTGTCGAAAAAGAACCTTCCACGGTGGCCTTGAGAACCCCTCTTGGTGGCCATGGGAGTGATAACTCAAGCTCTGCTGCTACACAAGCTCAGTTATGTGCACCATTTTTTCATTATTCTGACGTCTTTCGCCCAAATTCTTTCAATCTCATTTTCTCCACTTGTGTTCTTTAGGCAAACATAATCAAAAATCCTGATCCTCAATCAACTCCAAGCAACCTCGCCACCAACATAATTAACAATCCAACTCTTCAACCGACTGCAGGAAGCTTCACCACCACGCTCCTCAACAGCTAAGGTGAGCCCACTTATCACCCATCTTCTGATATTGGCTCTGGTTTGAGTGAGATTAATCAACCTAATCCACATGCTGCAGAACACACCACACCACCAGTTCAAACCACTACTCAAAATGCACAAGCTGATGGCGCCAATTCTGATGATGATGATGCCTCAAGTCCACCACTCTTCAACCTGGCTAACTTCATGGATAATGATCAATTGGTTGAAGAAAGAAATGAACCTGAAGTTCAAACACACAACGACAATCCTGGTCAAGCTGTGCCTGAGGAGACAAATGAACCACATCCTACACCAGCTGATGACCAGGAGAATATTCGACCAACTGTTGAAGAGCCTAATGAAGAAATGGTAGTCGAAGAGGAAAACGATGAAGAAGGAGAAGAATCAGAAGAAGAGGAGGAAGAAGAACAAACTGACCCTAATCCCCGCCATACTCCTTCGCCTGTGGTCCAGCAAACCCTGGCTAACATTCCACCTCCTGGAGACTCACTGACAGCACTCAAGTGGTCGAACCCATGTGAGTATTCCAGATTAATACTCGGGCAGAAGTATGGCTCTTCTTCTTCTGGCTCTTCGACTTCAGCATCAGATGATTTCGCCAAAACAATCCTCCAAGCCATAAAGACAAAATTCTTCAGGGGGGACATTCACAGAGTTTTGGCCTCAGACCCCACTGCAACCACTTATCTGAAGGACACCCTTGAAAAGCTTGAGCTCACCACCCTTAATCCAGACGTTTCTGGTTTTCTGATAGAGTTAACTGTTGTGGTGAACCAAATAGCTGTAGAGATAAAGCTGCTTCCATCTATCAGAAACACCATAGAGGAAACATCCAGTCTTGAGAGTTCAGCTTGGGATGGTGCAAAGGAGTCATATGAGAAGGTCGAAAGTATAGAGGCTGAACAAAAGAAAACACAGAATGAAATAGCCTCAAATCAGAAGAATATTGAAGCCTGGAAGCAGCAAATCACTGAGTTACAAGCTAAAATTGAGAATGCTGAAAAACGCAACCGTGATTTGCAGAATTTCGACACCACTGAGATGGCTAGGGAATCGTATTGAGGCAGCCCAAAAACTTGAGCAACGACTTGCCACAACCAAGCTTGATGAATCCTTGTGCAATGCTCGCCTCAAACATCACATAGCAACCTTTTCCCAGTTGGAGTCGAGGCTTCCCTTCTGATGCTTGCAAGACCTTTATTTTCTTAACCAATCATTTGTTTCTTGGCCTTTTCAGGTCGTTATGTAATGACAGTTTTATGCCTCTGGAATTAATCAATTGTTAGTAGTTCGCCATTAACTGCTTTTGACCCATATTATATTATGATGCATTTTATTTATTGCTTCATATTTAAGTCAATTCTGCAATTAAGACATTCTGCCTTTTTTCTTGGAAAACAGAACTTTCTCAGTTTTAAAACTTCAAGGCATAAGCCTCTAGCTTTAAAGTAACATTTATAGCATAGCCCTCAGGCATACTTCCAAGAATAACTCACGTGTTTCCACCGTTTTACTGGCCAATCCAATCAATACCTCGCCTCTATAAATTCTCTTCCATATGAACCAGGTTTTGCATAGAAGCAAACTTGAACAATTCAGAGAAATCATCAGCTAAGAAAATGGGTGGAAAGGCAAAGGCAGTTGAGGAAACAAAAAAGATGGAGGCAACAAAGAAACCTGAAGCCTCTATTGGAGCAACCTCTCAAGCCAAGAAGAGAGAAACTAAAATGAAGATCCCTAAGAAAGCGCGTTTCAACACCCAGGACTTTGATGATGATGAGCCAGACGCAGACTACATCGACTTCCTAAAATCCATTAACTGGAGAGATTATGAATAATATTTCCTATCTTTGAAAGATGTTATGTTGATTCTCCTTTACTTTGTATGCCATATTAGCCTGAGTTGGCCTATTTTGGCCTTCCTTGCTTAAAATAAAATTTATGTTTTAATATGAATCTCTTGCAACATAGGCTTATATTTTTTCAAATACTTGCCATTTACTTTCAAGATTCTTTTATCTTTGTCCAACTCTTCCACTTCATAAGCTCCATTAGAGAAAACTTGTATGACTTGGAACGGACCTTCCCACTTAGGAGACCATTTGCCTAATGTTCTATCCTTTCGATCCATAGGCAAAATCACTTTCCAAACTAAATCCCTACATGCAAAAGATTTAGACTTAACCTTTTTGTTGTAGGATTCTTCGACCCTTTTCTTTTGTCTTCTTAACAACTCTAAGGCTCTAAGCCTTTCTTCATCCAAATCCACTAATTCATTCATCATCATTTCCCAATAATCCTCAGAGGGAATCTCATGATGTCTTTGAACTCTTATAGATTGTAAATAAATCTCAACAGGCAATACTGCATCATGACCAAAAGTAAGTCGAAATGGGGTAGTATTAGTAGCCTCTTTAGGGGATGTTCGACATGCCCAAAGAACTTGGTCTAATGTCTTGTGCCAATTTCTAGGCCTCTTTCCCACATGCTTCTTAATTAGTCCAATCACTACCTTATTGGCAGCTTCGACTTGCCCATTGGCCTGAGCATAATAAGGTGTAGAAGTCAATAACTTAAAACCTATTTCTTTGGCAAACTCCTGCATCTTTCGACCAGTAAACACTGATCCTTGATCCTTGATCCGTAGCTGACTCACTATCGAAATTATCAGTCATATTCTCATCATCTTTAACTTTCTTTTCTGGTTGAACATTGAACAACTTTCGCCTTATGGGCATCTTCTCAATTGTCCCAGCTTGATTATCAATATTGGTGCTTAACTCTCCTTGTACCTGAGTCTCCCTGATAGCTTTTCGCCTGCGTTGCTCTCTTCGCCATTGTGATCTAGACATGGGATTATTACCCTTGTAATTTTGAGAAATGTATGCTGACTTGTTGGTGGTATGGTTCTCTTTTCTATACTCAAATGAAAAGCCTCTTTCAACATCAAATTTCTCCCACTTCTTCTTCTGGCCTCTTCCTTCGATAGGCTTGATCCAACTACCTGTTGGCACATTCACAGCTGGTTTGAATGTACCTGGCCTAACTTTCAACCCTGTCGAAAGTCGTCGATGGTCGAAACTTCTGGGACCTTTACTTACCTTTTGCCCCCGGATTCCACCAGCTTTTTTGACACCTTCTAACTTGTGGGCAGCTTTCTCATAAAAAATGGCGCTGCATATAGGACATAGCATTACTCCAGAACCTTTCTTCTGGCAACGGTGCAGAAAATCCACAATTGTCTCCTCTTGCTTAGGATAAGCTATTTTGTTGCGCTCTTCATGTTCATCTGCCTTACTCACTTGTTCAACTTTTTGATCTGTAATTTCGACCATATTGACGTCAATTTTATCCTTTAAGCGCATCTTGGAGAAATGAGCTTCAAGACTTTCAGTGGTCTTCGCCAGACACCCACCATTTGCTGCCGCTCTTGCAGCTTTTTGGGAAGCCTTCTGCCAAGCAGTCTTTTCAGCTTCGACCATTTCCTCAGCATTGACTCTTTCAACATCAGGAGATGTCTTGAAGAATTGTTCAGCAGCCATACATATCCAGTTTTCCACCAAACAACCATCCATGTCTATCATCTCTCCTACCAATAGCATGTCATCTTCCAACTCCTTAACAACTTGGACTTTGGGGGTATTTTTGCCCATAGCCTCGTTGGTACTGATACTGCCTAAGCTAGCATCAGATTCTTCAACCAATTCGACCATGTTAATGCCCTCAGTGGCATTTATCTTCAATTCACTCACTACCATATCCAAAACCTTGGCAACATTATCCATCTCAACAAACTTGTCAGCAGCTTTTTTGGTCACCAACATTAAACTGGCGCCATCAGCATTCAAACCATTCGCAGCCTTATTAAAACCTTCAGTTACCACAGGATTGGTGGCGAAGTCCTCAGTGACTTCCACCATGTTGACTGACTGATCAAATCCTTCTGTGGCTTCGACCATCTGAACCTCGTGAGGCTCTGTATAGTTAGCCTCTGCAACTTGCAATGGGCCAGAGTCAATTTTCATCTGAGCTTTGCCTTTGTCACCAAACTTTAGCCTCCCTTCTTGAATAGCATTTTGCACCAAATCCCTGAAAAAGAAAACATTGAGAAGTTTTATGACCCAAAAAATTATGGTACTTACAAAAACCTCTTTTCTTTCTTTGTTCTAAAGGTGGTATCTTAGCACCAGCAGGCACTATCATTTGCCCATCTTTAACTAACAAATAAAAAATTTCGTCACATTTAGTGACGTCGAAAGTGTATGTTTTCTTAGGAAATTTGTCGTTAGATTCGACAGAATTTTTTCCATTTGAAGGAGCTAATAATTTGCAGGCATAAGGTGGACCTTGCTTTAACTCAGCAACGTCAACCTCATTTTTGTCGAAATAAGATGTGTCATCATACAAATTCTCCATATCTTCATTACATTCGACAAAGGCTACTTTTTTACCCCTGCTGAATTTAGCCTTTTCTTCTTTCAGCCTTTCTAGTTGTCGAACTCTATCAGCTAACTGGGCCATATCTCTAAGATATTGGGTATCCAATTTCTTCCTAATGGAATAATCAAGACCCCCAGCAGCCATTTCAACCAACTCATGTTCTGGTACTTGTGTAAAACACCTGGCTTTAAGAAGTCGAAACCTATTCAGGTAATCAACAATTGGCTCAGTAACTTTGCGTTTGATGCTAGCCAATTCTTTCAAACTAATCTTAGTTTGCCCCATGTAGAACTGTTCATGAAACAAACGTTCTAACTGGGTCCAATTGTATATGGAATTTGGAGGCAAAGTAGTGAACCACGTGAAGGCATTCTTGGTAAGGGAACTGGGGAAGTATTTGATCCTAAGGCTTTCGTCAGCTGCAATTTCGCCTGCTTCAATCAAATACCTAGCCACATGTTCGACGGTAGATTCAGTAGTATCTCCTAAAAATTTGCTAAACTTTGGAACCTTCGTCCTAGGGGGTATTTCTGCTTGAAGAATATAATGCACTATAGGCGAAGTATAATTTGGCCTTGTGAAGCCAAGATTCACACCATTTTTGGTCATTATCCTTTCAACCATGGCTGCAAGGTTATTTTCTTCTGCTTGATTTTGATGTCGAACCTGTCTAAGGAACTGATCAGCATTTTGGTTCCTGTTCACCATCACTACTGGCTCTTCCTCCATATGGGTTGGCATCTGGTTTCTTGGTGGTTCGACCCTAAAATGATCAATCATCTCTTGATCTTCCAAGTTCACCTCAGGTACATGACGTAGATGACGTCTTGGGATATCTTCGACAACAGTTGCTCTTCGATCCACCGCTGGTACTCCCATGAAATCAGCCATGCGTGCCAATTGTGCAGCCAATTGTTGGTTAGTTTGGGTTGTATTCTGAATCAAGGGTTGAAAAACTTCTCCCATTGTCTGAGACAACGTATGCACCATTTGCATGTTACTTTCATCCATCTGCTGTCTCAAACAATTTATGGATGTGTTTGTAAGACTAGGCGTTTGAATGGAGTAACCAACCCCTATACTCTGATTGTTTCGACCCCCTGATCCTGATCCTTGTAATGACGAAGACACTACATTCTCTGAAAATACAGGTGGAGCAGTCTGCAGATTTTGCATCATTGATGTAGGCATACCATAGGGTTGACTCCTTGACCCTGGAGGTGGAAAACCTGGAGGAGGGAAATGCCGGTACATTGAACTTCCTCCTGGGGGTGTTGGTGAATTAGGACTTTGTGGTCCTATGTATTCTATCACAGGTTGAGTATATGATTTTGTGCATGTTGATCCTAGTTCAGACACTACTAATGAAGGCGACGTCTGTCCTCCTGTCGAAGACACTGGTGATGGTGTGCTTTGAGACCCCATACTGCTACTTGACTGAGTGTTTGAAATACTCCCTTGAGGATCAACTGGTTAGTTGGCATTAGTTGCCATTCTCTTAGTGTATCTTCTTTTTGGTATTCCTTCGTTTGTTATGGCTAGCTTCCCACTTCTCAATAACATACAACGAAAGTATTTCTTCACCAAGAAAGATAAGGTTAACAAAAGTATAACACTTAGCACTAGGTCCCACTGGGCGTGCCAATTTGTTTACTATGAATTTTGGTAAACAACCTCTGGTCTATCAATTTTAAATAAAACTGACTAACTTGCAGGATCGACCACACAAATCCTAGGACATGTGCTAAGTTTAAGGGAAAATGTAACTGACAACGATAAACGCAAGAAAAGTAAATTGAACTCCACGTTCGACAGTAAAAGAAAACTACATGAACTCCACGTTCGACTACTTGCAAATAAAGTAAAGGCTTGGAAATGTAAAGGGCCGTAAATAAATGATGCAAAATTTAAAGGCGTCGAATGTAAAAGACAAAAGGTAAATGACTTTGAAAAATAAAAGTTCGGGAAGATAAATAACTGTCGAAAGTAAACAACAAGAAATGTAAAAGTGCTTGAACTCCACGTTCTTGAAAAGTAAAGACTGAAATGTAAAGGTGCTGTCGAAAGTAAATGCAGTAATCTAAAAGCTTTTCAAAATAAAATGCAATGAACTCCACGTTCTTGAAAATAAAGACTGAAGTGTAAAGGTGATGTCGAAAGTAAATGCAGTAATGTAAAAGCTTTTGAAAATAAAATGCAATGAACTCCACGTTCTTGAAAATAAAGGCTGGAATTGACAAAAGTGCAGTCGAAAGTAAATGCGGAAAAAGAAATGACTTGAAGATAAAAGACTTTGAATGTAAAGGTGGAAGAAGGTAAATGTCGAAAGCTTTTAAATGAAAGTAAAAACAAGGTTTAAGATAAACTTGACTGAAAATAAAGATTCAAAGAAAAGTTAAGACATGAAAGATAAAGTTCAGGAAAATGTAAAGTGCTGAAACATAAACATGATGAAGATAAATTGCATTGATGAAAGAAAGTGGTGTTACATTGCGTACATTCTCACAAACTCGTTTCTCTACACGCGGGTACTTTGAGTAACTTGTACAAAAATATGAACACCCCTATTACATAGAACTAACTCCTATTTATAGTGCTAAGAAATAACTACTAAGTGGTGGTTATTGCTCCAAACGTGTCCCTTTGGCGCCTTCTCCTTGGCCTCAACTGTTCCCACGTTCACAACTGCTCCTATTTGAATTTCAAACATTGGAAATTCTCTCCAGCCTTAGTATAACAACTGCAGCGCGTGTTTCAATATTTCCATGGTCGAAACCTTTCCCAACACTTAGCCATTTTGTGAGGCTTCCAAAACCTCTATTCGACTTAGGCTTCACCCAAACTGGGTCGAAACCTTCTTTACGTTAAAAATAATTTTTTAACTTGAAATAGCTTTGTTTCTTTCTAGCGTCGAAAATGAGGGTTAACAGGGTCCTCCCGGAAACTCTCCATCAGTGTACACAGACGGCTCCGTCGTAGCAGAAGTCGTAACCTTTGTATAAGCAATAGGAGAAGGGGTCAGATTAGTGGCATCCACCTCATCGGCAACAGAAGCATCTGGTTGGACCACCTTATCTAAAACTGGGGGTGTCTGGCTGGACCACCTCATCAGCCACCTCAGCAATAACATATATCGCATTTGTCTCGACGATTGGGTCATAAACATCCTGAACTTGCACCTTTTGAGCATGAACAACATCAGCATCATCTCTGGGTTACTCGTCTGATCTCACCGCTCGGCGCGGGGTTCTACGGGGTGCGCGGAGCAGCCCCTGCTCAGCATACCGTTTCCGGTGTGAACTTGTTGAAACTACTTGTCTAGCCCGTTGCTAGAAAGACTCAGACTCAGCAACCTTAGCTTGGGTTGCCGCTATATATATGGCCTTTACTACAATGGTGTCGTCCTTTCCCTGTATTTCACTGCAAAAATGAAAAAAAAACCCATAATATCAATTAAATTCCATAAATTTTGAAATTTCCGAGAAAAATCCATATTATTTGAACTGCGAGAAATTCAGAAATTTCTGGAAAAATGCATACGAAAATGCAGGAATTATGAAATTTCAGGAAAAAATGCTTACAAAAATACCGGAATTTCTGAAATTTTTGGTACAAATTAAATGGATTCTAACGGAAATTTTAAAATTTATGGAAAAAACTTACTATTTTCAGAATTTCTGATAAAGATTTTAGAATTTTCGATATCACTCTGTAGTTTTTGAAAAGAGCGTAAGTTTTAAGGGAATTTTGAAAATGAATGAAAATTTTACAAAGTTAATATAGTTAATTCATTGAGTTTTTGTTCTTTCTTTGGTTTCAGAATACCCAATAAGTTCGTTGTGAATGAAATACATATATAGCTTACTAAATTTTGTGGGTAAACTTATTTTTTTTATGGTTTAATTGTAATTTTTGTCTCCTTATTTTGTTTATTTTAGTTTCGGTCATTCCATTTTATAAACCGTGATTTTGTTTTTTTTTTGTTTTGTTTTGTTTTTTGTTTTTTTTTTTTGTTTTTTTTTAATTTTGGGTTGGATTTTGGTCCTGTTTTGAGACTAAAATTCAACACAAAAACTTAAAAAATGGATTAAAAATGTAATTTTTAAAATAAGGGGACAAAAATATTAAAAACAAAATTAAATAGAAAATATTTTTTTCTTTAAAGAAGTTTTGGTAAACTAAACTCTAAATATTCGTGTGTGTAATTTTTGTCATTCCAAAACAAAACCTACAATGTTTTTGTTAAATTGAAATTAAACAAAAAATATTTTATAGAGTATAATGATAGAGTTAATTGTGTGAAAATGAATATGGTTTAAAACTCTCCGAATCACATGACTTAGATAAATATCATTTTCCTAGTCTTCCATTATAAATTATGTAATATTCATACTATATTAATTTTATTAGGAAAAGTCAAGTCAAGTCATCTCTATAACATTGTATTCTTTCCTATTTTGTTTTTATCAACTTATTGGCTTCATCTGTCGTAAAATGTGGAAAGAAGAGAATAACAAAAGGCCCACAAATTCGTAAACTCTTATTTTATTGCATCAATTAAGAATCAAGATCGAAAAAATAGGTAATATTAGATAAGATCAAATCTAAGTTGAATTAAATAAAAATTGCAAATTGATCTAAAAATTAAAAATTGAAAAAAAAAAATCAAATAATGTTGAACGTGTTTGGATATTGTTTCGTAAAAAGCTCTCGGATTGAATCGAATTTTGAATTAAATTTTCAAAACTGATCCAAACTTTATACATATATTTTAATACTTCATTATTTTATATTTATATAATATATTGTATTAATTTATTTTTAACTAATACTTTTTCAAAAATATTATTTTGAAAATTTATTTAATATATTTATTTTTATTATCTCATTTGCCGCCATGTCCCCCGCTCGTAGCATTTTGTGTAGAATGAACCAATCCACACTTTAGTTACATGAAAATGAGTAGTATGAGTTTAATCAATAATTTTAATTTTATTAAGAGCTCGTTTGTTTTGTTTTTAAAATAATTTTTATATGATAGGGTCTTTCGTTCCTTTGTATTTATGGGTCAATCACCCCTAGTGTTTTTTTTATAATTCAATTTGATTATAAAAAAAAAGTATTTAAGTGTAAAAAAATCTTACAAATAAATTTTTTATAAAAGTTTCAAATAAAAATTATGTTTGAATAGTTATTCTTAAAATGTTATTTTATATAATTTATCATTTTGATTTTTTTTATGTCAAAATTTTAAACAATCAATTAATTTTGGAGCTATTTCAAATTGTTTTTTATAAAAATCATTTGAGATACAACTTAAAAAAAAACTACGATTTATGTTTATGTTATAGTATTTTAAAATTAGTTTTTTAATGTACAAAAAACAAATATAATAAAATATAATATTTTGAAAAACGCTTTTTTAAATCTATTTTTCAAAATACTAAGAAAAAATTCATTTTTTAAAGATAAAATAAATTGGCCCTAAATTGAAGATATGACTTCCAAAACTTGATTTTTTTATACAACTTTCAAAGCTATGTCCTGATTGCATGCTTAAAGGATTGAAAAAAATCATCTAATTCAAAATTACTCATTTTGGCAAATAGATGTATTCAAAGAAATGAACTTTTCTTTAAATTAGAAGAAAACAGAGTGTATGGTCTATCACTTGTCTTAAGATTATGTTGTAAGGATTTATTTGAATGTGTCAATAAAAAAAAAATGATTAGAAGAAACTCTGTAAAAATAAAGAATGACATAAACTATTAGAAGTTCTAAACATTTTCTTGTAAGAAATGCATTGGTGGGTGAATAATCAGGCAAATGAAGAAAATATGATGATTTTTTTCTCAGTATATAATTGATTACATTTCCATACAAAAACTACCAAACATGAAAGCTTAACAAAACACAATAAAACTTTATGACAGTAAAATTATAAACAAATGACATTCATTTTATTTAGTACACAACAAGAATAGGCATTCATCCTATCCATTACCAAATAGTGAACTTGTCCCATACAGTAGGCATAGGAATTCATCCTGCAAAAAATAATTCATCTTATTATTTGGAAACAAAATCAAAGTATTGCAAAATAAATTTCATATTGGAGCAGCAAATAAGTTAATGGTCAGGATATAAATCATCAATCAAGTACTCAACAATAATAATATGAGATTGATTTTGTTTATCATGGCTGATTATTAAACATTTAGAGATTAAAAGAGAAGAATATGTTTAAATATCATATCCTGTGAATATATAAAAGCAGTGAGTGAAAAATATGATATAAATTGTAGAAATGCTTTAGTTATAAATTTATTCATGATTCAATTAAACAACAAAGAATTAAGAAATGATAGAAGTACCTTTTTATCAATAGTTACATCACATGAAGGCTTTCAATATCAATTTATTCAGGAATCTGGAGTATCTTTCTTTCCATGAGGGTATGAACAATACTGATCCTACCAAGCCAACAAAACCAGTGAAGAATCCTATCCCCATGCTCATGTATAATGCTTCCAAAAATTCTAGATTTTCATCTTCTGTATCAGTTGTTGGAACTTGATGCTCTGATGGCTCTTCTCCGGGACATTTTGTATCAAGGGGTTCTCCACACAGATTAGAATTTCCTTCAAAACTCGAAGCATTAAAGCTTTGCAACTGTGTACCAATTGGAATTTTTCCATAGAGTTGATTGTTTGACAAACCCAACATACTGAGACGATCAATTTGTACTAGACTTGAAGGGATTCTTCCAGACAGGTGATTTCTTGACAGATCAAGAAATTCTAGTAACTTTAAGTTTCCCACTTTTGAAATGATTTCTCCACTGAGATTGTTCCTTGACAAATTTAAGGAAATCAATCCAAATAAGTATTGGATTTCATTTGGTATTTCACCTGTAAGATGGTTGCTTGAGAGATCAATGACTTTTAAAAACCTATCTGCATGTTGGTAACGTACATTTACACCTTTCCACATCAAGGATAAGTTGATATCAAATTTGTTTGAATAAACCCCCTCATCAAATCTATAGGTGATATGATTAAGCACCGATGCAATTAAGGTGATGGTGACCTGAGTCATTGAAGTAAAATTCTGAACACATGATGGAATTCCTCCTGATAAATTATTTTGTGAAAGATCCAAGACTTGAAGTTTTGTCAAATAACAGAGGTTTAAAGGTAGACTTCCATTGAACTTATTAAGTCGAAGACTTAAGATTTTTAATAATTGCATGTCTCCAATCCAAGAAGGTAATGGACCATCAAACATATTTTCTCCAAGGTCCAAGAAACCTAAATTGTCGCAGTTCTTCAAGGAGGAAGTGATTTGTCCACTCAAATTATTATTTCTTATAATCAAAGCCTTAAGACGTGAAAGAGCACCCATTGATATGGGAATCTTTCCTGACAACATGTTATTGCTCAGATCAACAAACCTTAATGCAGTTAGATTATACCAACAATTAGGCAACTCACCCTTTAATTCATTGTTTGATAAATCCAAGGCTTGAAGTTTTGTCAAATAACAGAGGTTTAAAGGTAGACTTCCATTGAACTTATTAAGTCGAAGACTTAAGATTTTTAATATTTGCATGTCTCCAATCCAAGAAGGTAATGGACCATCAAACATATTTTCTCCAAGGTCCAAGAAACCCAAACTGTCGCAGTTCTTCAAGGAGGAAGTAATTTGTCCACCCAAACTATTATTTCTTAAAATCAAAGTCTTAAGATTTGAAAGAGAACCCATTGAGATGGGAATCTTTCCTGACAACATGTTATTGCTCAGATCAACAAACATTAATGAGGTTAGATTATACCAACAATCGGGAAACTCACCCTTTAATTCATTTTTTGACAAATCAAACAATTCAAAAAAATATCGTTCCCTTGCGCTGTTGCATAGAAAGGAAGCAAAATCTGAAAATCTATTATTGGAAAGATAGAGTGCTTGTGCTTGCAGTAAAAAAGGAGGAATGGAACCTTCAAGTTGATTTGAACTTAAATCTATATAAAAAAGTTGGTCAAACTTGAGTTCTAAATTTGGAATTTTTCCAGGGAGGCTGTTGTTTGAAATGTTCATAAAATTTATGGTTTGCATTTTTCCCCAAAACCAAGCAGGTATTTGAGGTAGATTACCCACATTTGAAAGGTAAAGATGTGATAACTTATTTTGTGTTTGAAGCCAATTAGGAAATTTAAAATCTAGATTACAAGATGTTAGATTCAAATAATCTAATTGAAAAAGTGGAACCCAATCATCACTAACCTTTATAGTCAATGAATTGTCAGACAAATCTAAGTGTTCCAGTTTGGAGAGGTTAGTGAAATGTGATTCAGAGACTACACCTTTCAAAGAGTTTCCTGAAAGGCGCAACATCTCTAACTCCGTAAGCGATCCGATGCTTCTGGGTATTTCTCCAATTAATTTATTACCATCAAGAGATAGCTCTCTCAAAGAAGAGAGTACTGAAAGATCAGGTAACATGCCTGAAAGCTGATTATTTGACAACGATATAACTTGTAACGAGGATGAATTTCCAATGCATATGGAGTTGTTATTACAGATGATAAGGTCTGAAATCTCTCCGCTCAATTGGTTGTTATCAGCGGCAAATGTCTGCAAGGTGCATATATTTCCAATAGATTTTGGAATTTTTCCTTCTAGTAGATTCCCATAGAGCGAGAGAGTTACAAGTGAATGCATAATGTTTCCAAAATCATAAGGAATGGCACCTTTTAACAAGTTATTACCAAGGTAGAGCTTTTGAAGATTGGAGCCGTAGTTAAGCACCCACTGGAATATCTTTGATGATGTCAAATGATTTTCAGAAAGATCAAGGACAGTGAGAGAAGTGGAAAAGTTCATGTGAGAATCAGATAATGCAGGGATGTTGTCATCAGAAAGTGCACAATTATTTAGATATAACTCTTCAAGGATTGAAAGCTTTGCTAGGAGTTGAAAGGTGTGACGAGAAGAATTGTAGAGACTTGGAACACGACTCAAGTAAAGATATCTCAAAGAAGAGAGATTTGATAACCACTTAACATGGGTGAGTTGGAAAGAAATTGCTCCAATGAGTTCATTGCCACTAAGATCAAGGTATCGCAAATGTGAAAGATTCCCTATTTGAGAAGGAATTGCTCCAACGAGACCATTGCCACTAAGATCAAGGTGTTGCAAATGTGAAAGATTCCCTATTTGAGAAGGAATTGCTCCAACAAGTTGATTGCCACTAAGATCAAGGTGTTGCAAATGTGAAAGATTCCCTATTTGATAAGGAATATTCCCATTATAACCACCATATGAGAGATTAAGATATCTTAAGTTACTAAAGGAGCCAATGAATTTTGGGATTTGAATGAAAACATTCAAATAACTGAGGTCTAAATATTTTAGATGTTGTAGCTCAGTTATTGAAGAACTGATGTTACCACTGAAAAAGTATGTGTAGGAAAGATTAAGATCAAACCTTTCAACATAACCTGTTTGTTTGTTGCAACGAATTTCTGGCCATTTGCAGCAATCTTCATTTGGATTGTCCTTCCATGAAGACAACAACCACATGGCAGACTCAATACTAAGGTCCGACATGGCAGACCCAATATGAAGGTCTTTTTTGAATTTGAGCAAAGCAAGTCTCTCATTCTCTTTACACATAGTTTTTCCATTCACAATTGATGAGTTGAATCCCAAAATGGAGGGCAACACAACCAATGCATGAAATATTAAAATTATATGTTTTCTCATCATGATTTTCCTAATAAAATAAAGATGTTACTACTTTATAATGAATGTACTATGTTCTCAAGATTTATACAAAAAGAAAAAAAACACACACACATACTTTATAATGTGTGTGTGTGTGTTTGAGTTTTTTTTCAAGAAATATTTTTCTCTCTTTTCATTTATCTGAAACGTGTAATTTTTAGATTTATTTTCTTTTAGTAAATCTTGTTATTTGCTTGCCCATATTGCAATGCAACTTTTTTTGTACTCTGTAGCATTTTCTACGTTATCCTTTTGTCATGCCCTCCATAAAAATAAATATAAGATATAAAATGCTTTCGTGTTTTATTTTAAATTTTTTTGTTCATATTTTGGCACATATTAAAAATTGTTTTGTATATTTTTTCATATGTATTTTCTTAAATATTGTTGTATTGAAGATATATTTTGGCACACAATTTTTCATATAAAATTATTATTGAAAATTAAAAAAAAAATTAGATCACATAATTTTAAAATATGTATTTCAAAAATAATTTTATGGAAAATTATTAAAAAAATTTAATTTAAATAATTTTTTTAAGTTATGATATTTAAAAACTTAAGTTAAATTTTAGGTACCTGTGCATTTTAATTAGATAAAGTCTTTATTTTTTATCATTATTTTTAAGCCATTTGTTACACATAGTTTCTTATAAAAAGGTAGTAGATCATCAATTACTATTTCTTATTGCCATAATTTAATTATTAAATGCCTAAAGGCACATTACAGTGGCCAAGTATGCCGGCCACCAGATTCTTGCATATGCTTAATGAATATGATTCAACAATACTTTCAGCGAAATTATTCACTGAAGAATTAGATTTTTTTGATAGGCTGGAAAAAATATATTAATAGGGAGTACTATGGATACTCCAACCCCATAAACAAAACCCACATCTAGTAAAACAAGCACCAAATGAATTCAATTACAAATAGAGAATTTCTTATTACACCACTCTTGTTTCTTAGGCACCAATTGAATTTTCGGTTTTGTCTCTTGATTTCAGATGTGCACATCCGGACGCACCAATTTTTTTAAAATTTATATTTTTTCCCGGATTTGCACATCCGGTAAAAGATCTTATTTGCAAATCCGGAACAAATGCTGAAGCAGAACACCAAAACCAAAAATGTTTCTCACATTCATAAAATAAAATCGGGATTACATTGAGAAAATCGGCATGAGATCGACAGAAATTTAAATATTACAAGATCAATAGCCCGGTGGACGCTTGCACATCTCTAAGATGTCATCGACCGTTCTTCGGATTTTGACGGTCGCCTCGAACTCGATCGGAAATTGTTCCTCGTAACCCAAATAAGTTTGCCACATCGCTCTAACATCGTCTTGATTCTTGAGCTCAACAAGGATGTAAGCGACGTTCCCTTCGTTGTCAACCGAAGATGAACGATACTGAAGCTTCGCAACCTTCCGTTTGTCTCCGTAAGGTAGGAGATGTTCGATGTCGTCAATGATTTGGTCGTGGGGGATGTCCCTCGTTATCGTAAACTTTTGACCGCGTGTTTTGCCGTCGGTGAAGGAGACACTTGCGGCATACCAACGGATTTGATTTGATACAATTGAGACATTTTGAGGTTTTGTGAAAGATATCAAATGAAACCCCTAATTTAAAGAAAAGTTAGGGTAAAGTTATTTCTGCCCAAGTTCGTTCCGGATGTGCAGATCCGGGCAAACCCTACAAATATTATTTCCGAATGTGCACATCCGAAAATTGTCCGGATCTGCAAATCAGAATGTTTTACTGATACAATTTTAAAACAGAATTGAACAGCTTATGCAGTCACTTGGAATACTTTCAGTGCAATAAAATTTGTAAGTGTATTAAAAAGACATATGGATAGAAATACAATATATTTCATTTCAATAATGTACATTGTGTCGTATGATTATACAAAAGAGTTAAAGCAAAATTCTCCGTCTAAATCTATTGGAGCTAGAACTTTCGATTTTTCCGCATTTGATGCCTTTTCAATTGCGTGTAATCTTTCGAATTCAAGCTGCCTTTCGACAAAATTATCCGGCCAAGACTCGGCAATTGCGGTTGCATGCGTCGCCCATTGCGGTGATTTAGGTGGTATCGGGCATCCGGGTTTCAAGATAACTTGTATGAAATGTCTTGATTTCGCAAGCCATCTGATACACATGATGCGATCATTTGGATTCGACGGAGGTGCGGTGTGCAGTGGGAAATAGGTTTCCGAAAATCCGTATCTCGTCAAGTCGATACACACCATATCGTAGGGGCATGCTATAAGATGACCCATCTCGGGGAAGCTCATCCATTTCGATACCGGTGCCGGACCACTCAACCACGGAATAAGTGACTCGTGAACCTTGTTGTAATTTTCTTGATTTCCATAGAGACGCAAGTATGCTTCTTTATGCGTCTCCAACTCGAGGATAAGTTGATGACGTACAAGTGCATGACCTTCCTCTCCTTTACCGAGTAGAGCCGACATGGCTCGGTAACCGCAATTACCATCCCCTACGACATCGATTATACTGTCGATATGCTTGTGCATAAAAACCGGCGTCTCGTCAATAAAGGAAATCATACGTGTAGTTGGAGTCGGAGTCGGAACTCGTGGAATCGGTGTCGGAGCCGGTTTGGAAATGCGAGCTCCTTTCACGACACTTTGTAGAGATTTAGGAGTCGGAGAGTCCGGAAAGATTTGGTCAACGTGCTCATAATACGAAGGATACCGAGTTGTTGAGTTGTCATTTGGTGTAGGCTTCAACTTCTTCGGAGCACCCTTTGTCTTAACCGGTTGAGACGAAGGTATCATTGCGGTCGTTTCGGGGAAGGCAATCTTCCTCAACTCTTCTTTGACGTGTAGCTTCATATTGTCGTCGGCCTTCGAAAATCTCTTTTGAATTGCTTCCAATTCGGCCAAAATAGAGATATCGGGTTTATCTCCTTCCTTACAAGCATCATCATCAAAACTAAGTCTCATCCAATGAGGGCAAACTTCGTCAATTTGTATTGGGTCACCTAGTTTCAACTTTTTAGCAATGGCACAAGCACAAGGAAGACCGTAGGTTTTCACAATAGTGCAACCACACTTTGCACTATCGGAACCTACCGTTTCGGCTCGGTTGGCCTCGTGAAAAACATAGCCCAACCCCGCTCGAGACATGTTGCCGATCAATCGAGAGTAGAGGAAGTTATCTTTAAACCGATGTTCCAAAACTGTGATGCTCCGATCGAAAGTGGTTTGTATCTCATTGTGTTGGTTTTTGATCATTAGATGCACGGAGTCCCAATCCCGACATAAATCCCCCTTGCTATTTCCCAACCAATTCTTCAAAGTGGCATGTGCCGACTCAACTCTATTGGTGGTAGTGTTTCCAAGATGTCGTACGTTATTGGTCCACGCACAAACAATCTTTTCTTTCACTTGATCAAGAATGGTGGATTCAACATATTTCAACAAAGCGGGGTACCGTTCACACACTTTCCGAAATTTAATGACCGAATCGGCATATAATTCCGTTGTGGAAGAATTTAGAATATGAGTCCATGCATCCATAATTTTATCTACAATGACACCTGACTTGACCACTTTTCCGTCTTCCGAATCCACTTGCTTCGCACCCACCGCGGTCTTAACCCGACTTCGCACATTCTTTGTTATGTGAAATCGACAAAGTAGTGCATTGGAAGACGGAAAGACCTTCGCAACCGCGTTCATCAAGGCGTTGTCGCGGTCCGTAACAACTGCTTTTGGCATTTGAACATGTTTCTTCAAAAGTGACCGACACGTCTCCAATGCCCACGTGAAATTGTCCTTTTTCTCACACTCCAAAAAGGAAAAGCCGACGGCATATGTCTTATCCGTAGACGTAACGCCAACCATCTCAAATAATGGAAGACGATACTTGTTTGTCTTGTAGGTGCTATCGAGAATGAGCACTGTCGAGAACGTGTTGAACAACTTGATGGAATCCGGATGAGTCCAAAAAATATCTCGTACCGTAATTCCATCATCGCGACATCTGTACCGAGACACGTAATCGTTGTCCTCCAACACTTTCAACAGTTGTTGCATCTCATTCCTATCTCCCCTAATTGCCTTGTTCGTTTGATATCGAATGTTATACACTTGCTTTATGTTCGCAACATTTTCGGGTTCTTTCCGTTTCAACGTCGCAAGTATATTCTTCGGTTGGACAAGGTTCAAGGTCATGTTGGCTATACATGTCTTCTCTTTCGCCTTGAGCCGGCATACACTTGGATGACCTTGTAGCTTTGAGCACATTTCGTGGTTATGTATACCACAACGAACGGTAAATCTCCATTTCTTGGAAACTAACATGTAACCACCAATCTTAAAAGGGCACTCACATCTTCTAGTACCGGTCTCGTCTTTCTTTAACTTCCGTAGAGGTGCTTGATATTTGCTACTTCTTTCGCACCCTAAAATTACAAAAGCTTTTCTTCTATCCAACCCATTATCCGATCTCCCGATATTTACACCGAAGGTGAGCTCAATAGCCGTCCTACGAATGTATGCGATCATGCTTTCACGATCATCAAAGTCTTGCTTGTTGTTAAAGTCACCGCCGACATCAACCAACTTTACCAGCATACCTTCATCTTTCGAGGAAATCGGCGCAACTAATTCTTTTGCCATGTTATCGGGATGCACCATCTCTATTTATAAACAAGAATAGAACAATTAATATGTATAAATAAGATTTATTCAAAAATGCTGAAAACTTAAATTAATTAGCTTCAGGCATTTTTCCGGATGTGCACATCCGGAAACGTTCATGCTAAATTCGTTCTGGATGTGCACATCCGGAAGTAGCGTAACTTGTTTTTCCAAAAATGTAGGTTGATAATGTGAGCAATGTAGTGGATGAAGTTGAATGTTTACCTGAAATTCAGTCTTTCCTTGCTCCCTTTGATTTGTTGCACCAAAAATTTGAACTTTTTGAGTGAGAAATGAGATTGATGAAATAAGGTTTTTTGACTTGGTGAGAGTGAGTGTGGAAGAAGAAGGTTGATTATGGGAAGGGGGGAGTGATCATGCAGCTTTAAATATTTCAGAATGTTTTTTGGATATACAGATCCGGAGACACTCCGGATATGCACATCTGGAAAAAGTTTTTAATTCTTAAGGATCCGGTGCGTCCGGATGTGCACATCCGGAATTAGGGGGCAAAAAAATAATTTCACATGGTGCCTAAGAAACTTGGGTGGTGCATTAAGAAACCCCCTTACAAATAATCATGCGGGCATTTGAGTCATTCATAATATAAGCGCCTAAAATCGTGTTTATGCCTAAGAGATACCCACCACCAAGAGGATAGTATAATTCTATCTACAATAACATTCAGAATACCCATCACGTCGTCAAAAATAATATGATTCCTAGAACACCAAATACAAATACTCCTTTTCTATAGGGATCATCTAAAAAGCAACGTCCATTGTATTCATACCGAAAGGCTGACATAGATGTTATGGGTCATTTTTTTCATGTATTCCATCTATCTCTTAAATTATTCTGTAAAGGAGCTGAATGAAACAAAAGTTTCACGTTCGGTTTTGAATTAGAGACGTTCATTCATAAACGTCGACTAACCAAATTAAGCATGCAGTAGGTTTAGAACAACTTCATAACAACGAGACCGTCCATTCAAAAAGGTGCTTATAAGACTCCTGTTCCACCAAACAAGGAATACCAACCCAATTTTCTACCTTCAACCAAACCAAACATATTCTCGGGCACGAAAAGAAAAGATGAGAATTATCCTCGATGCTAAGAAAACAAAACACGCAAACCTTTTTGTGAGAGTTCAAGATAATCCCTCTACGGATCAGGTTGGCTCTTATAGGTAGTATATCCAACAACAACCGGCAAGAGAAGATTTTCACCTTTAATGGAATTTTAGATTGCCAAATTAATTCCAACGCCATCTTTTGATCAACGTCCAAACCATGCCCAACCAAACTGAGATGCAACGCCTCATAGCACGATTTAACCGAAAAAACACTATTAGGTGAAATTGGCCAAATTAATCTGTCATGATAGTGAATTACTGATGTCATACCCCAAATTTTGACCACCAAGATTTCACATCATTGTGCAAATCATCAATCTCCTCAAAGATGAGTGAGTATTGACCACAGTCAAGAATTAGGGTTCTTAACCCTCTCAGAGCATTCAGACAACAGATCAATCAAGAAAGGGCATGATCTTCAAGTTGTCTAAACCTCTTCAACTCTCACAAAGGATCAAAGGGTCTCCCACATCAAGAATCAAGCACAAGGTTGCAGCATTCCAAGTGTATCAAGCCTCAAGATCGCCAGTGTCACCAAATTAGGGTTTTGGTCGACTAGGGCCTCCAGATGGAAATTTTCCTTTGGACATGAGCCAATACTTCAGAACATAACTTAAGATACACAAAGGGACCTCATGAACCCAATCACCAAGTCAATTTAGCCTCAGGGGATGCATACATCAAAAAAATCAGGAATTAGGGTTTCTTGACCTAATTCACCCCTAAATTGATTTCTAGGACAAAACATGAGCCAAGACCTTGTAGTGAGCGATTTTTGTCGGTGACGCGACCACCTTATCACTGAATTGGGGTTTCTTCTCAAAGGAGAGGGGTGCTACTTTCTGATTTCTTATTTATCCCGTGAAGCTGGAAGGGAAAGGGAAGCTATCTAAAACTAACCTTGCTCGGGAATGTTGCACTGAACAAACGCTAAAAAGAGAGATTGGGGAGTCCGGGGTCAGGTTATACAATGGGTAGTTGTTAATTACTCATCCTATATGTGGTTATCCACAGGGTACTTAAGTTCAAAATGCTGCTTTGGTAATTGATAGTGTTTGTCTGCTGATGGGTTGGGAAATTTCTTGGGAGAGATGAGTGAATGAGTTGATGTTTTTGGTAAGGTACTGGACCTAAGGTTTTGTTTTGGTGTGGTATGCTCACTAAGATTTTGCAATCTTATGCCTACGTATTCCCGTTTGAACGAAACAGGGAAATCAGAGCAATCATAGTTTCCTCCACAGGAGCAAGGAATAATTGGTATCTTGTTCAAAGCCCAAGATGTGAAGCTGAAAGAGTGTTTTTGAATCTTGTTCGAAGCCCAAGATATGAAGCAAAAAAGTTTGAGAGAGAGAGAATTTGTCATTTCTAAAGGGGAATTTGTTGATTTTTGCGTGCCTTGATCAAAGCCCAAGGCTTGAAGCTAAAAGGTTAATTGGTAGGATTAAGGGATTTTCTTATCCAAAGCCTAGGAGAAGGCCAGATAAGATTGGCTCAACGAGGGAGTGTCTATCTATCTTGTATAAAGCCCAAGATTGAGGCGAAAAGAGACTGACTCTGTGGGAAATTTATATGTATCTTGTACGATGCCCAAGATGGAGGGGAACATGGATATGTGTCTTGTACGATGCCCAAGATGGAGGCGAACATGAATATGTATCTTGTACGATGCCCAAGATGGAGGCGAACATGGATCCGACTCAGCATGTGAGTGCGGGAAAGTTTGACTCTGCAAGAGAGTCTGAAAAGGTAACTCCACGGGGGAGGATCATTGCACAAAGCCCAAGAGGAGGCTGACTAAGTTGAGGGGAAATCATTATACAAAGCCTAAGAAGAGGCTATACTTTGCTGGGAAGCAATGGATCATTATACAAAGCCTAAGAGGAGGCTATACTTTCTGCTGTAGGATCTTTGGGATCCCGGTGCAGGTCCAAAGTGGGGGATCAACTCTCGAGGGTGATCGCGAAAGAGTTGAGATGTCAGATCCCTTGAGGTTCTGATGATGATGTGGCCTTTTGACTCTGGCTGGGGAAATCTAAGATAAGGTTTAAAACCGACGGGTTCTTTATCTCGGGGGGAGATGGATCAACTGATCAGGATTCCTTCGGAGTGCCGAAGGAGCTTGAGAATGTCTTTGAGACTCAAGTATGTAGGAGACTGTCCAAGACTGCCGGGTTTATCCTTGTATGATGCCCAAGAGGAGGCGAATGTTTAAGGAATGAAGGTCAACCCTTAAACTGGTCTGAGATAAGACTCAAAGGAAAGGACTGCTCTAGCGAGAGAGATGACAAATTTCTGTTCCTATACCTCTAGAAGGTCGATCGGGACAAATTGTACGAAGCCCAAGAGAAGGCGAGAGAAAGTTTTAAGAAGCCGTCGGGACAAATTGTATGAAGCCTAAGAGAAGGCGAGAGAAACTTTTAAGAAGCCGTGGGACCAAATCTAAGAAAGGCCAGGAGATGCTATTCACCGAGAATAGATCATCTAGTGAGCAGTTCGAAGACTTAATGCTATTAAGAAGCACGTTGGGACCCAAACCAATGAAAGTTCAAGAAAAGTTTCACCGAGAATAATTCGTTTAGTGAACAGTCCTGAGGTTTGGAGGAACTCAAGAGATGTTATTCACCGAGAATAGATCAACTCGGGGGAGTAGAATTCCTTTTGACAATTTTCTAGGGGTTACAGTCTGAGAAAAGGTTCACCGAGAATGCTGCTTTTCTCTTTGTTCCATATTGAATTAACCCAAGAGGAGGCAAGACCGTGTCTGGTAATCCTATGTGGATCTAGTTTTGACTGCTAAAAGAGAGTAACCAACTGGCTTTACCTAGTACTGGACGTAGTTGTCGGGGAAAACTCTAAATATCTATACTAGTATATATACAGTGGATATATGACAAGTATTTAAAGAGGTTATGAAAGAAGATTTACAGGGCGTATCTTCCCCATAATACAGTATATATATATATATATATATATATATATATATATATATATATATATGAAAGCTGATAAAGGAGAATGAAAGAAGACTAACCATGCGCAGTTCCCCACAATACAGTATATATATATATATATATATTAAAGCGGATAAAGAAAGCAGGTAAACACTTACTCGGTTGTAGAGCTTCCATGCTGTGTTGTTAGTTGTACAACAAAGAAAGCTTAAATAACAGTTGTATATTTGAATTCAAAATCAAAGGAGAAAGTGTTTTGAAAAGAGGTTGGAACTTATAGCTCGAGGAGAAAGCCCAAGTTTCAACAGTGATCGCACTGTTGTTTTGAATTTGTACAGAGGGACTTATAAGTGAGGCCCAAAAAGGTTCTCTGTACAAAGAGGTGGGTCTTATACTCTGTCAAGAGGCCCAAAAAGAGTTTTAAGAAAAAGGAATGGGACTTACAGCTCTAGGAGAAGCCCAAGTTTTTGTTTGAAAATGGCGATCGCGCCGAAGTTTTTGAAAACACAGTGGGTCTTATACAATGACTGAGGTCCAAACTATTTTGGTTTAAAAAAGGGGTTGGGTCTTACACTCTATTAGAGGCCCATGAGTTTTTGAAAAAGATTTGATAGGGTGGTAATGATCAAAACCCTAATTTTTGTTTCTAAATGTATTTTAATTGAATAAAAATTCAATTAAAATAAACAAATTGGTGAAAATGAGATGTGAGCTTAGATTTGTATTTGAAAAATCATGTTTTGATCATAGGATGATAAAAAAACATTTGCACCAAGGAAAAGAAATATTTTTAATGCTTTAAAAACAAATAAAAAGTAATTCTTAATAAAAATATCAAATATAGGAAATAAATAATATTTTTGTGGGTTTTTCATGGAATAAAATATTTTAATGTTTTTGTGATTTTTTGCAAAAAGAACCAATAAAAAATAATTAAAATTGAAAGAGAAATTAATTTTCCAAAACATTAATAATAATATGACAAATATTAAAAATATTGAAAAAGTGATAAAAATGGGGTCTAGGGCGAGGGGGATTCGAACCCCATACCTTGTGTGTGCAGCGCGCGCATCTTACCAATGGGGTGGTGATACATCCGTGTATCAAAGGCAAGCCACAAATACATAAGGCAAGGTGTGTGTTTTTGGCCTGGCCAAGGAAAGGCAAGGCAAGGCAAGATTTTGGCCAAAAACGTGAAGCTTGTAACTTTCTCATTTCTCCATGGATTGGGACAAAATTTAGGTCCATCCTTACCAGAATTTCACAAGGAATCCAATGGTGGTGGTGGTTTTTTCAGATCATGCTCCTAACTCAAAACCCGATAGTGGTTTTGAAAATGGCCTGTATTTGCATTTTCTGGGATGCCTCTTGATACAGGCATGAATTACATGGTAAATTAATGCAAACACAACAAGTAAAACATGTATATGATGTATATGACCAGTGGACCTCAAAGCAATGCATATTTCAGAAAGTTCAAGTTGAGATGCTTACCTCTTTTGGAGCTTTTGTGCAATCTGCCAAGGTTGGTGTTCCAGAAATGATTTGATACTTTAGACACTCTCAATTGATCCCTTAGAAGCTTTTAGAATGATCACCAAGAGCTGGAATCCTCAGGAACAAGTTTGAGTTGTTTCTTGCAAAAGGGGCAAAAGTGGCCAAAATGTCAACTCTCTCAAATGGTGTTCCAGATGAGGGAAACCACTTGGGACAATTCAAGGATGATATTTGGAATGTGTTTGAGGCTTTATCTGGTTTTGAAAGTGACTGAATCAAGACTTGGCTTGAAAAGTACCAAAAACACCAATTTTGAGGTTTTGAGAGGTGACTTTGTGATTTTGGTGTTACAGGTCACAAAGGAGAGTTTGATCAGCTCACATATGATGTTTATAAGGTGTGTGAGTGATTGGTTTGGTTGGAATTGTTACCAAACTCAAAACCCGGTAGTACCTTGCTTTGGAAGGCAAAATGGGAGTGAAAGAGGTGATTTTGAGGAAAGCATCTGTTGTTGTGCTTTGGTGTACTTAAACTGAACACAAATGAGGTCTATTTATAGTGTGTCAAGTTTGTTTTGGCTGCAATAGTGTATGGCAACTGGTACAACTATTTGGCAAGTTTGATCCAAGGTGAATCATTAGTATCATCTAGCCATTGACTAGAGGTTAGGGCACATGGCTGTGGTTCCCTAGTCCTTGGATAAGGCTTGACTGAACTCAGTTGAATGAGGCTCCATTCATGCCACCTTGAAGGGATTCTTGGGAGGCTTGGAGATCAGATCAAACATCCTTTGTTTTATCCTCAGATATGTCCAAAATGGTGACAAGGCTTGGCATGGCTTAATTTGCACAAATCGAGCCATGATGCACAAATCTGTCTGTCATGACAGTTTGCATCAAGGCATGTTCATGACATTGTATCTCTTAACTCTGATTGAATTTGAGGGTGTTCTTGGACAATTTGGAAAGCTGATGTATCATATTTTGATATGATGTCCAACTTTGGTTTTGATCCAACCTGAATTACAATGAAAAATGCCCGTACTTTTGGGAAAAAATAAGGCAGATTCTGACTTAATGAAAATTTCACCAAGTGTAGGAAAAAAGGTCATTTTGGGTTTTCAGCCATTTTGATCAATCCATAACTTAAAATCCATGAGGAATTGGAATGAGGTGTAGTTGACACTTTTAAAGTATGCCATGAGAGCTATAAATCCATCTTTGGATCACTCAAAATGGTTGCTTGGATCTCAAGTTATGATCCTTGGAAGTTGGTACCCTAGCCACTTTATTCCATAACTTAGAAAAATTCTAAGTTTTTATGGTTACCCCTTTTGCAAGTTATCCCACTTTCTTTGATTTTTCTTGATGAATGATGATTAAAATCACATATTATCATTGTTTTAGGGTCAAAGAACCATAATTGTGAAAAATCTCAAAAAGTCAAACTTGACTTTGGTGCACAGTTGACTTTTTATCAGATGAATTCCAAACTGTGCGACCCTTGGTGAAATCAAGTCCTGGACCTAAATCAAACCTAATGGGTATGTTCCATAGGTGTTGTAGGTTGTATTGAATCATGTCCCAAGGCTTGGGAGCATGTCTTGGTCAAAAGTCAAAGATGCAGTTGACTTTTCCCGCGAAACCCTAATTGTGGTCCAGATGAAAATGAAACTTGTGAATCAAGCTTCTTGGATTAATCCATTGTGGCAAATGGATCAATGTGGTTTATTGGAGACCCTCAAATCATGTCTTGAGGTCTTGGCTCATGTTTTGTCCCAGAAATAAATTTAGGGGTGAATTAGGTAAAGAAACCCCTAATTCCCAAATTTTGCTGTATGCATCCCCTGAGGCTAAATTGACTTGGTGATTAGGTTCATGAGGTCCCTTTGTGTATTTTAAGTTATGTTATGAAGCAATGGCTCATGCCCAGAGGAAGATTTCCCTCTGGAGGCCCTGGTCGACCAAAACCCTAATTTGGTGACACTGGCGATCTTGAGGCTCGATCCACTTGGAATGCTACAACCTGGTGCTTGATTCCTAAAGTGGGAGTTGAAGAGACTTAGACAAGTTGAAGATCATGTCCTTTCTTGATTGATCTATTGTGTGAAGGCTCTGAGAGGGTTAAGAACCCTAATTCTTGATTGTGG
The DNA here is from genome assembly GCA_022829125.1 of Lathyrus tuberosus. Lineage (NCBI taxonomy): Eukaryota > Viridiplantae > Streptophyta > Magnoliopsida > Fabales > Fabaceae > Lathyrus > Lathyrus tuberosus. The sequence goes on along the minus strand of JALAZF010000469.1, from coordinate 4,795,459 downwards.
TCAATACTCACTCATCTTTGAGGAGATTGATGATTTACACAATGATGTGAAATCTTGGTGGTCAAAATTTGGGGTATAACAGATGCCCCTATTTAATCTTCTTGGACCCGAAGGTGAGAATGGCGAAGGTATTCGGGCATTCGAGGTACAAGACTATTAAATATCGGAATACCCAAAATTTTGATAGTGGTTATGAATGACAGCTGACGCATCCATCTTCTTTTGCTAAGCAATGATGCTTAGAAAAGGTAAACCTCCCCTCGATCTTAGTTTCTTACCCGGAACTAGTCTTAGTTTTTGAAGTAAACTTCCCCTCGATCCTGGCTTCCTACCAGGAACTGGTCTTAGTTACTGAAGTGAACTTCCCCTCGATCCTGGTTTCCTACCAGTAACTGGTCTTAGTTTCTGAGATAAACTTCCCCTCGATCCTGGCTTCCTACCAGGAACTGGTCTTAGTTACTGAAGTAAACTTCCCCTCGATCCTAGCTTCCTACCAGGAACTGGTCTTAGTTTCTTAACATAAACTTCCCCTTGATCCTGGTTTCCTGCCAGGAACTGGTCTTAGTTTCTGAGATAAACTTCCCCTCGATTCTGGTTTCCTGCCAGGAACTGGTCTTAGTTTCTTTTGTCAATAAACTTTCTTGCAAGGGACGCTGTTTGTAGCGGTCTTCATCAAACTTCTCCCCGAATTTTCCTGGAGAGATGCCATTTGATGGAAAGATTTTGATGTCAGGCTAGCTGGGGAAACCCATTTGTCTGAGCTGTAGAGGTACGCAAACTTCTCTGTTTGTAGACGCCATTTACCGACTCTACTGGGGAAAACGAGTCTCTTGAGAGACTGCTTTCTGCTTGGGGATACCAAACCATACTTTTCTTCGGGATCTGCTGGAGAAAACTGCTGTATGGAGATTCTCTGATTACGGGGCTTTCGCTGGGGATTTTCCTTAATCCGGGAAAGCGAAGATGTCATCTTCAATGGTGAAGAGTGACATTTGTTGAAGGCCTTCTGGTTTTTCAGAGGTTCAAGTTATCAAAGTGGCCAAGGACCGTCTCCCATCCAGAAATAAACTGGAGGAGAGATACTGCTCGGATGATTCGTTTCCTGACGAGAGAGAAAAAAACCGACAACTCGATTGACGAGAGGACTTTACCACTTGGGGACAAGACCGACCAGAGTGATAGTGATATGATATGAATATGCATGTAAATTAATAATGCAAGATGTATGTATGTGTATGCTGACAAAACCGACACGACACATAAACTGACTGACGAACGTGAATGGATACTCGACCACTGCAGGGAATGAAAAGTATCACTTGGTTCCAAGTAGCAATTCTACCTTGCTTAGGAGAGATAGTCCCTGTGGGGGAAAACCATTGATCGGGCTTAGGAGGTAAGAACTCTGTCGGGGGTGTCAGACGGAATATTCGTATCTGGCACAACTGATCCTTCATTCAGGCGTACTGGTTTAGAAGGAGTACTTTGATTCCTCACTTTGAGGTTCGACCACTTTCGAGAGGCGATCGATGTTCTTTTGATGTTCAACAGTCAAAAGAAATTGCCATCTTTATTTTAAAAGCAGAAAAAATAATTTGACAAGTAAATTCATTTTTGTTTTATTTCAAGAATCATCGATCATGTTAATCGTTATTCTGTAAAGCTAAAACAAATAAGAATTATAAACAAAAGCACAAGGGCTCGAATTTTATTGATAGAAGGGAAATCAGCTAAGTGCGTGATTCTAAAGAGTATGTACAAAGTTAGAAAATGGTAATTTACAGGGAAAAGGGCTACATTGAAACATAACGATCACTATCCTTCTACCAACTTTGAATTCTAGACATTTTGAGCTTCTGTCGAAGATGACTTTGACTGGAGTTTTATGAAGAGTGGCATCACTGCTGCTGGGAACTTGCCCTTTCATCAGACGTAGTTACTTGCCATGAATCCCTAATTTTTGCCTGGATTGTACTTTGAGATTTCCAATCCACCGGGATGATTTTTGATCATGTCTCTAATTTTTTCCTGGACCGCCCTTTCGGGTTTTCAATCCACCGAGACATTTTTATTTATTTAGGCGAAGTATTTCTTGACTACATCAACGTTTGTGGGGTAGGCAAATTATTCTCCATCCATGGTCGCGAGTTTCAAGGCACCGCCTAAGAAAGCTTTCGTGACCACGTAGGGACCGTCGTAATTCGGAGTCCATTTTCCCCGAGAATCAGTGAGAAAGATTGTATCTTTTTGAGCACGAGGTCTCCCTTCTTGAAGACACGAGGTTGGACGTTTCTGTCAAACGCTTTCTTCATTCTTTGTTGATACAACTAACCATGGCATAGAGCCGTTATTCGTTTTTCTTCGATTAGATTCAAGTCATCATGTCGACTTTGACACCACTCAGCTTCTGTTAATTTGGCTTCCATCAATACCCAGATTGATGGGATCTCTACTTTTATAGGGAGCACTGCTTCCATGCCATACACTAGAGAGAAGGGGGTTGCCCCTGTTGAAGTGCGAACGGATGTCCGATAACCGTGAAGAGCAAAGGGTAGCATTTCGTGCCAGTCTTTGTAGGTTACAACCATCTTTTGAACGATCCTTTTGATGTTCTTATTAGCTGCTTCTACCGCTCCGTTCATCTTGGGTCGGTAGGGAGATGAATTATGGTGTTCGATCTTGAGCTCAGTACACAACTTTTTCATCATCTTATTGTTCAAGTTAGATCCATTATCAGTAATTATCTGGCTCGGAATACCATAATGGCAGATGAGATTGTTTTTTATGAAGCGGACTACCATTTTTCTGGTCACATTGGCGTATGACGCTGCCTCGACCCACTTGGTGAAATAGTCAATGGCTACTAGAATGAACCGATGTCCGTTTGAAGCCTTGGGTACAATCATGCCAATCATGTCGATTCCCCATATAGAAAAAGGCCATGGGGAAGAAAGAACTTTGAGATGCGTTGGCGGTACATGGATCTTGTCTGAGTATATCTGACACTTATGACACTTTCTCATGTATTTGTAGCAGTCGGATTCCATTGTCAACCAATAGTACCCGACTCTTAGAATTTTTCTCGCCATTGTATGTTTGTTGGCATGCGTGCCAAAGGAACCTTCATAAATTTCTTTCATCAGTAAGTTTGCTTCTGATCTGTCCGCACATCGGAGCAGGACCAAGTCAAAGTTTCTCTTGTAGAGAGTGTCACCGCTCAGGAAGAAATTTCCAGAAAATCTGTTGAGGGTCTTTTTATCTTTTCTGGATGCCCCAGGCGGGTAATCCTGTTTCGGAAGGAAGCATTTGATATCGTGATACCAAGGTTTGTCGTCTATGACTGCTTCGATCGCGAAGATGTAAGCGGGCCGTTATAGGCGCATGATGTCGATCTTCGGTAAGTCATTCCATTGACCTACAGTAATCATGGAAGAGAGAGTGGCTACTGCATCAGCCATGTGATTTTCCTCACGAGGGATGTGATGAAACTCGACTCGGTTGAAGAAAGGTAACAACCTTCTTGCGTAGTCTTTATAAGGAATCAATCGTGATTGGTATGTCTTCTAATCTCCTTTGATCTGATTGATAACCAGGGCTGAATCGCCATAAACATCCAAGTTCTTGATCCTTAAGTCGATCGCTTCTTCGAGACCCATGATACAAGCTTCGTATTCGGCCTCGTTGTTCGTACACTTGAATGTCAGTCGAGCGGTGAAAGGAATATGGGTAACCTGAGGGGTTATGATGATTGCCCCAATTCCATTTCCATAATGATTAACAGCTCTGTCGAAGATAAGTCCCCACTGGGATTCTGGTTCTGGCCCTTCATTGGGTAGCGGTTCATCGTAATCTTTCATCTTTAAGTACATGACATCTTTGTCTGGGAAGTCATGAGAAATATAAATCTGGAAATGTAGATGTCCCATAAATTCTCGGACTTGTTTTTTAGTTTTCGGAGAAGGCATTTCTTGGATGGCCCTGACCTTATCAGGATCAACCTCAATGCCCTTCTGGCTGACGATGAACCCTAGCAGTTTCCCTGAACGGACACCAAAGGTGCACTTATTGGGATTTAAGCGGAGTTTGTACTTTTGTAACCGCTCAAATAGTTTAGACAGATGGGTCACATGCTCCTCCTCTGTTTTAGATTTGGAAATCATGTTGTCGACATATACCTCTATCTCTTTATGTATCATGTCATGAAATAGAGTAGTCATGGCCCGTTGATAGGTTGCCCCAGCGTTCTTCAGACCGAACGGCATTACCTTGTAACAAAATGTGCCTCATGGGGTGATAAAGGATGTTTTCTCCATATCTTTCGGCGTCATTTTGATCTGATTATAGCCCGAGAATCCTTCCATGAAGGAGAAAACTTTGAATATTGTTGTACTGTCTACCAGCATGTCTATGTGTGGTAAGGGAAAGTCATCATTTGGACTAGCTTTGTTCAGATCCCTGTAGTCTACACACATTCTAACCTTTCCGTCCTTTTTCTGAACTGGCACTATGTTGGCTAACCCTTGAGGATATTCTGATGTGGCGAGGAAACCCGCATTGATCTGTTTTTGTACTTCCTCTTTGATTTTGATAGCCATGTCCGGGTGAGTTCGTCTTAACTTTTGTTTCACCGGGGGACAATCTGATTTTAACGGTAGATGATGTTCCAGGATGCTGGTATCCAACCCTGGCATGTCCTGATAGGACCCGACAAATATATCGGGAAACTCTTTGAGAAGCTTTATCAAACTTTCTTTGACAGTCGAACTGAGCAGTGCCCCAATCTTGACTTCTTTTCTCTCTTCTTCTGAACCCAAGTTAACCGTTTCCAATAACTCCTTGTGAGGTTCAATAGTCCTTTCCTCTTGTCTGAGTAATCGGAAGATCTCTTCTGGAATTTCTTCGTCATTTTCTTCTTCAGCCCCAAATACTGGGAACTCAAAGTTGGGAAAAGGCATTCGATCGCGTGTTTCAACGGGGTGTAAAACAAGCAGTCTGCAAGACGTGATGATTCGTTTTTAAAAAGAGATAGAGAGAAAGCAAGAGTGCAGTGTATTTTTTTTTTAAAAATGCTCGTTTTATTAGAGTTATTTTTTAGGATTACCATTTTCTGAAAAAGCAAAAAGAGAAAACAACAATGAAATGCGGAAATTACAGAATGACATTATTTTATTTATGATCAGTCGATTCTTGAAACTACAACCCTATAAAACAAAACTCTGTCGCTCCGGGCAAAGCGAAGAGGAACATTTACAGAAAGTGAGCCCTATCAAAACATCTGTTTCACCTGGGCAGGGTGAAAAGTTAAAGATGGCAATTACTTAGACTGGTGAACGACTTTCGGAACATCAACAACGACCCATTGGCGGCGAACTTCTCGGTGAATCACAAAGTCTGGTACCTTCTTTCTTGGCTTGTCCTCAGAAATGGCGCTGATTTCTAACGGAGCAAGATTGTTGGAATCTGTTTCCCAGACGGAGTTGTCGTAGGAAAATTCTTCAGCTGTATTTTGCATAGTGCCTGTACCTTCAGGGAGATTTCCCCATCCAGTTGGCTGGATGTCTTCGAACCTGATACGAGAGCTTTCCGGAGCGGTGTACTTGACCAGGAAGTCATATTTTCCACTCATTTGTCCTAAGGTGTCCCACATTTCTGCGGAATTGGATGAGTCATCTCTTTCAATGAGGTTGACCTCGGGAAAAGCAAAGTTGATGAAGTTTTGTCCTGTAGTCTTTGCAAATTCATCGTCGTACTGAATATTTTCGGAATGCCCTGGGTAATGATCCCATGATTATGTGGGGACACATGTATTCTCTTCAATGATGCTTAGCTGGTAAGCGTCGTTTGGCTGACTCTTTTGCCCCAAGTCTCCTGGGTACGGCTGCCAGATAGGCAGGCCATCCATTGGGCCAAAATGATCAAAGTTGTCTTTCATCGGAGTCTCTTCCTCCAATGAGTTTGGCGGAGCACGACATCCTTCCGGGTCATAATCTTCGTAGATCATTCGGATGTCTGTCCTTGGTATATCTCGCGGGCTCTGTGCGGGATAGAAAAATGGCGTATGCATTTCATCCTGAGATATATAGTCGTCCTTATTGAGATAGGACTCCCATTCTTCATCTGTATTGAGATAGGACTCTCATCATGAGTAGCAGTCTGGGTACAGGTTGAGGAAAACCCAAGACCCTTCTTCATTTCGTTGTCAGTAGGAATAACAAGCTGCCCCCATCCTTTTGCATTATTATTTTTGATAACTTCGAGAGCATCTTTGTATGAGGAAATTGAAGTTCCCTTTTCGGATTGATTCTTATTGCTCACCGAAAGTGCCTGGAACTGGGTTCCGATATCCTCCTCTGGTTCTACACAGTGAGAGGATGATAAGTTGCTTACGATCAAGGCTTGCTCGCCGTAAACGGTGACCAGTTGGTCGTTCTTGATGAACTTCAGCTTCTGGTGAAGTGTCGAAGTAACTGCCCAGCCTGATGTATCCAAGGTCTTCCTAATAAATAGTTGTATGCTGCCCGGATGTCCATGACCTGGAAAGTGACCTGGAAAGTGTGAGGACCGATAGTTATGGGAATATCGACTTCACCGATAACTATTTTTCTAGATCCGTCAAATGCATTAACGATGACTTCGCTGCCTCTCATAGGAGCTCCTTGAAATGATAATTATGTTAAAGTAGACTTCGACATAACATTTAGGGCTGACCCTGTGTATACTAGAACGCTGGCTAAGGCATCGTCCTGACAGTTGACTGTAATATTAAGTGCCATGTTGTGATTTTTGCCTTCCTCTGGCAATTCTTCATCACTGAATCCTAAATTGTTGCAGGAAGTGATGTTTGAGATGATGTTATCGAATTGTCTTATTGTAACATCCTATTCCACAAAAGCCTATTCTAAGACCTTCTGTAGAGCCTCTCTGTGAGCTTTGGAACTGAGCAAAAGTGATAACAGAGAGATTCTGGAAGGAGTTTGCAACAGTTGATCAATAATGTTGTACTCGCTTTTCTGGATGAGCTTCAGCATCTCATCGTTGTTTTTTGAAAGATTGGAATTACTGGATTGACCGACTAGTTGATTTGGAACTCCTTCTTGAGGTTCCTTTTCTTTGGTAGCATTTCCAACTCCTCGGTTGAAGATTTGACCGCTCCGTGTTACTCGACTGATGTCTGCAATGTTCACAACGGAGGGTAATGGAATTTCCTTTCCATTCTCAATTATTGTTGGACCGTACTTGTAAGGGATAACCCTAGTTGATTCGTACGATATCGGTCTTGGCAGATAAATGACTACAGGAGCCTTCTGGTTCTTCTGACCATTGTAGATAATCTTAATTGGTTCCTGGTTAAGAACCTTTCTACTGTCCGCAGGAATTCTCAATTTGTCAAGCAAAGGAATGATGGAGCAAACATCTTTGGTCCTTTTGTGATCAGAGATGACGATAACATCCTGAATTTGGTCAGCTAGATAGTCTGGCATCATAGAGATTGACCCAGAACTTGAACATGGTTGAGTTTCTCTGCGGTCCATCTAATTTTGAAGGGCCGCTCGTACGAGGTAGCATCCTTGATTATCCTCTGAGCAAACTCCACAACGCCCATAATTATGTGGTGGCACCCGGCCACATCCGCTTTGTATGCAATGTAACCTTACTAGATCTGTCTTTATTGACCGAACATCCTGACTCTGATGCCTAGTAGGGTTCCCGTTGGTCATACTGATTTGTTGTGTGTCTTCATCTTGATAGATCGGAAGCCAACAGTGGTCCCTCAAGTGTTGAAGTTTCCTCTGGACAAGGGCGCAACCTTGGTCGTCTTCACAGCACGCTCTGCAACTCTGATAATCATGTGATACCAGGAAGCCGAACTGGACCTGCTTAGTGTGTAACTCCACTAAGCTGGTATTCATTAAGAGAATATCGAAGATCTGAATCATATTAACTTGATAATTATTTCTATTGCGGTAATCTTGAATCCATCCAAGATTCATCTGACGCTGGAGGGCCTCTTGTACAAAAGAGCATCCCTGATTGTTTACCGAGCAAATCAGACAGGAATCATAATCGTGTCGTGGCAGATTATGATGTTGGCTTTGCCTTGAGTGCATTGCCACCAAGTTGACATTCACGCACGGATGTCGTGGTTCTGAATGATGTTGGAATTTGTGTAAGTCATATTGACCCCACGGATTCGGTGATCCTGGATCCATCCGAGATCCATCTGTTCTTGTATAGCTGATTGCACTATCGAACATCCTTGATTGTTGTTAGAGCTGATATCACATTGATGATAATTGTGAGATGGTATATGGCTATATCCGCCCTGCTGACAATGCATCTTAACCAAGTTGGTTTTTAACAAGAGTACATCGTGAATTTGATAGCTGTGATTAGATCCTTCTTCTATCAAATTTACCGCGGCTTTCTCGTGCTGAGGTAACGGGTTTGTGAGAACATTCGGATTTGTATCCTTGAAGGATAAGACCCCGTTCCTAACAAGTTTTTACACGTCTGATTTGAAACCGAGACAGTTTTCTATGTTATGCCCTGGTCCTCCTTGATGGTAAGGGCGAGCTTGATTCACTTTGTACCAAAAAGATAGATTTTTCGGTATTGGAAGAGGAGACCTGGTTTGGACGTGTCCCTTGACCAGTAATAGTGGAAACAGTTCTGTGTACAACATGGGTATAGGGTTAAACCCTGGTCGTGTTTTACGGTTGTTGTTGTATGGAGGACGAGTCAGCTGAAGAGACTGTTGTGTCCTTTGCTGAAATTACTGTTGATTCGGTTGGCTCTAAGCAACCTGAGGTTGATACGTTGGAACAGGCGCGGGGCTGATAGCAGGAGTTACAGCTGCTACTGGTTGGTACCGTCGTCTTTGCTTTCCCAAAGAGATATTCCCAAAATCTTGCTCTTTTTTCTTAGAGAAAGTGTTACCGTATCATTTTGTACTGCTTGATGGTTTTGTTCCCTTGGCTAAACGTCCTTCTCGGACTGCTTCCTCAAGGCGTACCCCCATGCCGACCATTTCAGTAAAGTCACGGGGTGCACTGGCAACCATTCGGTCATAGTAAAATGAACCTAATGTTTTCAAAAAGATCTTTGTTATCTCTTTTTCTTCAAGAGGCAGACAAATCTGGGCGGTAAATTCACGCCATCTCTGAGCATATTCCTTAAAGGTTTCTTTGTCCTTCTGCGACATTGCCCGAAGTTGATCTCTGTCTGGTGCCATGTCTAGGTTATACTTGTACTGCTGAATGAAGGCAGCGCCAAGATCTCTGAAAGTGACGATCGTGGTGCAGTTAAAACCCATGTACCATTTGAGTGCGGCACCGGTTAAACTATCTTGGAAGTAGTGGATCAGTAGCTGTTGATTCTCTGTCTGAGTTGACATCTTTCGAGCGTACACCACCAGATGACTTTGAGGGCAAGAGTTACCCTTGTATTTCTCAAATTCGGGCACCTTGAACTTGTGCGAAATTTTCACATTAGGGACCAAACAAAGGATTGCGGCATCCTTTCCAAATAGATCCTGACCGCGAATGGTATGCAGCTTCTTTTGCATTTCCAGAAATTGTTTATGGAATTCATTCATTTCTGTCGTGTACATCATCTTTTCCAACAGAAAGTATCTGTGGAACCTGTCCTTCCGGGACAGTGTGTACCACAGGTGGTGGTACAGTCAATACGACAGTGACTTTTGGCGCTTGTCCATCCCGAAGTTTGTAACCTCCAGGAGTTGGTGTCATCCCTCTTGCGCCTTCACCTTCCCGAAGTCTGTAACCTTCAGAAGTTACTGTCATTGCTCTTGCTTCTTCGCCTCCCCGAAGTTTGTAACCTTCAGGACCTGCGATTCCTACTGCAGTTTCTGGATAATCCGTGATCGGCGGAATATATCCATCTGGGATATAGTTGAGAGGCATGCCCAGGGCCGACCCTTAGGCATGTTGTTTCGAGGATCATACGCTCCCACGATAGGTGTAGATGTGATCTCTGAGATCACAGTTTGCTGTTGTTGCCCCTGAGCTGCTGTAACGCCCAGTTTTGTCAGTTTTTATTTAATTGAGTCGTTTTGATTATTTTATTATTATATTATTTTATTTCTGACTTTTATGTGAAAATATGTTATTTTTCATCGTGATTATATTTTATCGGATTTTGGGAACGGTTGCGAGATATTTGAGTGTAGGGGTATTTTGGTCATTTCATCTTATTTTTCCTTAAGTTAGAAAATAGAAAATAGAAAGAGAGAAAAATAGAAAGGAAAGAAAAGAGGAAGAAAGAAAAGAAGAGAAAGAAGAAAAAGAGAGAAATTGGGAGAAAGTTTGGAAAATCATCAAAATAACTTCTAGAATCGATTTAATCGGGTAAGGGTGCGAACTCAATTATTGTATGATTGTGTATGATTATGTATGTGTATTTGTGGTTGTTCTTGGATTGATTTGGAAAAATTTAGTAAAACCCATATTATGTAAATTTGATTAGAAATCGATTAAATGTGTTGGAAATCATGTTTTTAGTGTTCATTATTATTGGTACATGATAGATACATGTTGTTAGACATTGTATTGGCAATTTTCTGGTGTGTAGGTGAAAATTTGGATGATTTGGGGGTGGAAAACGCAGAACTTTGTTCTGCAGAATTTTTCTGGTTTTTCCAGGTCATACGCGTATGGGGCATGTTCATACGCGTATGGACCTTGTCAATACGCGTAACAGGGGCGAGCCATGGGCCAATACGCGTATGGGCCTTCAATTTTCTCGGTCATCTGCCCATTTGCGTTTGGCACACGTATGGGGTTTTGCCGTACGCGTATGACTCAGGGCACTACGCGTACGGGCAGGAGAATGGTAAAATGTGATTTTTCAAAATATCGTTTTCGTTTTTCTTTCGTAACTTTTGTTCCGATTAACCGATTTTTACATTCTTGGTATCGTTGGAGAGCTATTGAGCTGTACTTTCTTTTTATGATGATTTGGAAATTGTTAGCCGATTTAATTATGTCGGGAAATGTGAATAGTGTCATTTGTCGACTTTTGCCGTTTTAATGGTGTGTAAATGATGTGTATTATGCCATGTGCCGTTGTGTGATGAAAATACTTGTGATGACATGTGGTGATGATGATTTGTGGCCAAAAGGCAAGTAAATGAAATGTGTGATGTTTTGATGATATATGCATGATTGTGGTTGCATATATGTGTGTATTTTGAATGTCATGAGTCATTGTATGCCAAGCATCATGATATGCATTCTTGTGACTTCCTGAGTGACGGATTGATTCCAGAGGGAATCTGCTATAACGTCGTGTGCCTTAAAAATAAGAGGTGTGAGCGATCTGATGAATCGTGTGCCTTAAAAATAAGAGGTGTGAGCGATGGTTATAGACGATCGTGTGCCCATGTGGGGTGTGAGCGATCGGGTCGTGTGCCCATGCGGGGTGTGAGCGATCCATAAATGTCGTGTGCCCATGCGGGGTGTGAGCGTCGGGGAACATCGTATGCCCGACGGGGAGTTACAGTGATGTAACGAGCGATGGTTCCAAGAGTTCCTGAGTGAACTAGTGACGAGAAATATTTGGAGTCGGTAGCGCATGGCATGTGCATAGAGTCGTTGTGTCGGTCTCTGTGCATTTGGATAAATCATGAATTAATTGTGCATGGAATTGTGATTGTGTGCGATGAGATGGAATATGTATAATTGAATTGATGGTGAGTGTTTGGTATATGATTGATGTGTTTTGGTAGTGAAGACTTGAGAATTGTACTGTGTTGCGTTGTATTTGATTGTGGTGCAATTGTGGTGAGAATCTGTTACTTGTGCATTTCTGTGTTAATATATAATTTTATGCAACTGTATTATGATTGTGTTTCTCATCCTTCTGCTGTTTTATAATGCTCTATGAGGCATTGCAGATTAGAGTTGCTGGAGGTATTTTTTGTGAAGCTTTGTGCCTTCATTCTTTTGTCGGTCGGCTCTGATATGTGACACCGGGTAGCTAGGGTGGCCGCTTGTGAATATTGTGTATTATGTATATACATATCTTTTGGTTTGTGCTTGTATAAACGATGTATGGCCAACTTTTCATGTGATATGTATATATCTGTTATTCAGATTTTAGATTTTCCGCTTTTATTCTAAGATCTGAAATGTGGGTGTAAGGAACTGAGTTCCTCTGTTGATTGCTACCCCACTGTTGCATATCTTTATGAGCAGGTGTTGTATGTACTGTTTTAAATTGATGTGACCCCTTGGTCTATGCTGTGAATTTCCATTATACTCTGACGAAATTTTGAATTTTCTTTTACTGCTTTATCTAATTGGGGGTATAGATTGGGGGTGTTACATTAAGTGGTATCAGAGCCAGTTCGTGTCAGTTTGTGTCTGTTGTGTCAGTCAGTGTCGGTCATTTTGGGCGAGTTGTTGTTGTGCGGCAGTTGTGTTCTGGTGAGTTGTTTGTTTAACCATAGTTTATGTATTTGGATGAACAGAATATGGCTGGTAGGAATGACGCTGCTTTGGCTGCTGCTATGCAAGCTATGGCTCGGGCTGTGCAGGGTGCACCTAATGCTGCAGGAAATGATGAGTTCAGGAAGAATAAATCGCCGGTCTTCAAAGGGAAACATGATCCTGATGGTGCTCAGATTTGGTTGAAAGAGATTGAAAGGATTTTTCGAGTAATGGATTGTGCTGATGATCATAAGGTGAGACTGGGTACTCACATGTTACATGAAGAGGCTGATGATTGGTGGGTTAGTACTCGTCAGGTGTTGGAAGCTGCGGAGGAAGAAGAGATCACTTGGGAAGTGTTTAGCCGAGAGTTTCTAAGGAAGTATTTTCCCGAGGATGTCAGAGGAAAGAAGGAAATTGAGTTTTTGGAATTAAAATAAGGTAATATGTCTGTTGTCGCTTATACTGCTAAGTTTGTGGAACTTGTGCAGTTTTATCCTCATTATGCAGAAGCGACTGCAGAATTTTCTAAGTGTGTGAAGTATGAAAGCGGATTGCATCCTGAGATTAAGCAGGCTATCGGTTATCAAAGGATAAGAAGGTTTTTTGATTTGGTGGAATGCTGTAGGATTTATGATGAAGATAGTAAAGCTCGTTCTGCTCACTATAAAAGTGTAAGTGATAGGAAAGGGAAGCAACAGTTCTGTGGTGGTCCGTATGTGACACCAGCTGATAAAGCTAAACAAAGGGGTACTTTTGATCGAAGGTCCAGTGGTGGAGGTATGTCTAATTATCTGAGGTGTTATAGGTGTGGTGAATTAGGTCATCGTCAGTCTGAATGTAGGAAAGATATGAGGAAGTGTTCTAATTGTGGAGGTGTCGGTCATGTCGTAGCTGATTGTAAAAGGAAGAATGTGCTGAAGTGTTTTAATTGTGGTGAAGTGGGGCATATTTGTGCAAAGTGTCCGAAATTGAAGCAAGCTCCAGCTAGTGGGAAAGTGTTTTCATTGGCGGGAACTCAGACTACAAGTGCAGACCGTCTGATAAGAGATACTTGTTTTATTAATAGTACGCCTTTAGTTGCTATTATTGATACTGGAGCGACTCATTCGTTTATTTCGTCTGAGTGCGCGAAGCATTTGAATCTTGTGTTGTCTTTGATGGGTGGTGAGATGGTTATTGATACTCCAGCAATGGGGTCAGTAACTACTTCTTTGGTTTGTCTAAGTTGTCCTTTGACCATTTATGGTAAAGACTTTGAGATGGATTTGGTGTGTTTACCGTTGGAAGGTTTAGATGTGGTTTTGGGAATGAATTGGTTACAATTCAATCGAGTTCATATTGATTGTTATCATAAGCTAGTAAGGTTTCTTTCTCTTGAGGAAGATGAAGACTCGAGTTTCTTATCTACCAAAGAGTTGAAGAAACTTTTGGCGGATGAAGCTCAGTTGTTTGGATTGTTTGTATCATTGACTGTGGATAGTCAAGTTTCACTTGATGTGTTTCCTGTTGTGTGTGATTTTCCAGAAGTGTTTCCTGAGGATATTTCAGATGTACCGCCAGAGAGAGAGGTGGAGTTTTCTATAGATCTAGTTCCTGGTACTAGACCTGTTTCTATGGCACCTTATCGAATGTCGGCATCTGAGTTGATGGAGTTGAAAAAGCAGTTGAATGAATTATTGGGAAAGAGGTTTGTGAGACCAAGTGTTTCTCCTTAGGGTGCTCCAGTTTTGTTGGTGAAAGAGAAAGATGGAAGTATGCGATTGCGTATTGATTATCGCCAGTTGAATAAGGTGACGATTAAGAATAAGTATCATCTTCCAAGGATTGATGATCTAATAGACCAGTTGGTTGGTGCTTGTGTATTTAGTAAGATTGATTTGAGATCAGGGTATCATCAGATAAGAGTGAAAGAAGAAGATATTAAGAAGACGTTCTTTAGGACACGTTACGGTCATTATGAATATTCTGTGATGCCGTTCGGGGTTTCTAATGCGCCAGGTGTGTTTATGGAGTACATGAATCATATTTTCTACGAGCATTTGGATCATTTTGTTGTGGTGTTTATTGATGATATCTTAATTTATTCTAAGTCTCGTGAGGAGCATGCAGAGCATTTGCATTTGTTTTGCAGGTTTTGAAGGAAAGGAAGCTTTTTGCCAAATTGTCCAAGTGTGAATTCTTGTTGTCGGAGGTGAGTTTTCTTGGGCACATAATTTCAGGTAATGGTATTGTTGTGGATCCATCTAAAGCAGAAGCAGTTCTACAATGGGAGGCTCCTAGATCCGTTACTGAAATTCGAAGCTTTTTGGGTTTGGCTGGATATTATCGGAGGTTCATTGAAGGTTTTTCTAAGTTAGCTCTTCCTTTGACCCAGTTGACTTGTAAAGGCAAAGCGTTCATTTGGGATATTCAGTGTGAGGAAAGTTTTAGTGAGCTGAAGAGAAGATTGACGACAGCTCCGATCTTGATTTTACTGAATCCTAAGAAACCTTTTATGGTGTATTGTGATGCGTCTTTGATTGCTTTAGGTGGTGTGCTGATGCAGGAAGGTAAGGTTGTGGCTTATGCTTCAAGGAAATTAAGGGTTCATGAGAAAAATTATCCTACTCATGATCTGGAATTAGCGGCTGTGGTTTTTGTGTTGAAGATTTGGAGGCATTATCTCTACGGTGCAAGGTTCGAAGTCTTTAGTGATCATAAAAGTTTAAAATATTTGTTTGATTAGAAAGAGTTGAACATGAGACAACGGAGATGGTTGGAATTCTTGAAGGACTACGACTTTGGCTTGAATTACCATCCTGGTAAAGCTAATGTGGTAGCCGATGCATTGAGCCGGAAGTCTTTGCATATGTCCGCATTGATGGTTAAAGAATGGGAACTTTTGGAATCGTTTAGAGATTTAAGTTTGGTATTTGAAGTGACGTCGGTTAGTGTGAGGCTTGGAATGTTGAAGGTTACTAATGAGTTTTTGTTGACGGTTAGTGAGAAACAGAAAATGGATGTGAAATTTGTGGACTTGATGACGGTTGGGGATAAAAGTTTGAATGAGGACTTTAAAGTGGACGATAAAGGTGTTTTGAGGTTCCGAGGTAGGATTTGCATTCCTGATGATTCGGAGTTGAAAAGGATGATTTTGGAGGAAGGACACCGGAGTAATTTGAGTATACATCCGGGAGTTAATAAGATGTACCAAGATTTAAAGAAGATTTTCTGGTGGTCTGGTTTAAAGAGAGATGTGGCTCAGTTTGTTTATGCGTGTTTGACTTGTCAGAAATCGAAGGTAGAACATCTGAGGCCTAGTGGATTATTGCAATCGTTGGATATTCCTGAGTGGAAATAGGATAGCATTTCTATGGACTTTGTGACAGGGTTGCCAAATACTCAGCGGGGACATAATGCCATTTAGGTGATTGTGGATAGACTGACTAAATCGGCGCATTTCATTCCGATTAACATTAGTTTTTCTTTGGAGAGGTTGGCTGAGATTTATATCAGTGTGATTGTGAAATTGCATGGTGTTCCGTTGAGCATTGTTTCTGATCGAGATCCGAGGTTTACTTCGAGATTTTGGGAAAGTTTGCAAAAGGCTTTAGGATCTAAATTGAGGTTGAGTTCTGCTTATCATCCGCAAACGGATGGTTAGACCGAGAGAACCATTCAGTCGTTGGAAGACTTGTTGAGAGCTTGTGTTCTTGAGCAAGGTGGTGCGTGGGATAGTTATCTTGCATTGGTTGAATTCACGTATAATAACAGTTTCCATTCGAGTATTGGAATGGCACCTATTGAGGCTTTGTATGGACGAAGATGTCGAACACCGTTGTGTTGGCATGAATCTGGTGAGAGTTCGGTGGTTGGACCGGAGTTGGTGCAACAGACGACAGAAAAGGTGAAACTTATTCGTGAGAAAATGAAGGCTTCTTAGAGTAGGCAAAAGAGTTATCATGATCGAAGAAGAAAGGATCTTGAGTTTCAAGAGGGTGATCATGTA
Organism: Lathyrus tuberosus; assembly: GCA_022829125.1. Taxonomy (NCBI): domain Eukaryota; kingdom Viridiplantae; phylum Streptophyta; class Magnoliopsida; order Fabales; family Fabaceae; genus Lathyrus; species Lathyrus tuberosus. The sequence continues at coordinate 4,779,019 of JALAZF010000469.1, read as the reverse complement.
TTTTTGAGAGTTACACCGGTAACAGGTGTTGGTCGTGCATTGAAGTCAAAGAAGCTTACTTCTTGGTTTATTGGTCCTTACCAGATATCTGCGAGAGTGGGTGTTGTGGCTTATAGGGTGGCGTTGCCGCCAAATCTGTCGAATTTGCATGATGTGTTCCATGTTTCACAGCTTCGGAAGTATGTTCCGGATCCGTCACATGTGATTCCGATGGACGAGGTTGAAGTAAGGGAGAACCTTACAGTTGAGGCATTACCAGTTAGTATTCTGGATCGCGAGGTGAAGCAGTTGAGGGGCAAGGATATTGCACTTGTGAAAGTAGCGTGGGCAGGCGCTGCTGAGGGCAATTTGACTTGGGAGTTGGAGAGTCGGATGCGGGAGTCGTATCAAGAGTTGTTCGTCTCAGGTAATATTTTCGAGGATGAAAATTTCTAAGTGGGGGAGAGTTGTAACGCCCCAGTTTTGTCAGTTTTTATTTAATTGAGTCGTTTTGATTATTTTATTATTATATTATTTTATTTCTGACTTTTATGTGAAAATATATTATTTTTCATCGTGATTATATTTTATCGGATTTTAGGAACGGTTGCGAGATATTTGAGTGTAGGGGTATTTTGGTCATTTCATCTTATTTTTCCTTAAGTTAGAAAATAGAAAATAGAAAGAGAGAAAAATAGAAAGGAAAGAAAAGAGGAAGAAAGAAAAGAAGAGAAAGAAGAAAAAGAGAGAAATTGGGATAAAGTTTGGAAAATCATCAAAACAACTTCTAGAATCGATTTAATCGGTTAAGGGTGCGAAACTCAATTATTGTATGATTGTGTATGATTATGTATGTGTATTTGTGGTTGTTCTTGGATTGATTTGGAAAAATTTAGTAAAACCCATATTATGTAAATTTGATTAGAAATCGATTAAATGTGTTGGAAATCATGTTTTTAGTGTTCATTATTGTTGGTACATGATAGATACATGGTGTTAGACATTGTATTGGCAATTTTCAGGTGTGTAGGTGAAAATTTGGATGATTTAGGGGTGGAAAACGCAGAACTTTGTTCTGCAGAATTTTTCTGGTTTTTCCAGGTCATACGCGTATGGGGCATGTTCATACGTGTATGGACCTTGTCAATACGCGTAACAGGGGCGAGCCATGGGCCAATACGCGTATGGGCCTTCAATTTTCTCGGCCATCTGCCCATTTGCGTATGGCACGCATATGGGGTTTTGTCGTACGCGTATGACTCAGGGCACTACGCGTACGGGCAGGAGAATGGTAAAATGTGATTTTTCAAAATATCGTTTTCGTTTTTCTTTCGTAACTTTTGTTTCGATTATCCGATTTTTACATTCTTGGTATCGTTGGAGAGCTATTGAGCTGTACTTTCTTATTATGATGATTTGGAAATTGTTAGCCGATTTAATTATGCCGGGAAATGTGAATAGTGTCGTTTGTCGACTTTTGCCGTTTTAATGGTGTGTAAATGATGTGTATTATGCCATGTGCCGTTGTGTGATGAAAATACTTGTGATGACATGTGGTGATGATGATTTGTGGCCGAAGGGCAAGTAAATGAAAGGTGTGATGTTTTGATGATATATGCATGATTGTGGTTGCATATATGTGTGTATTTTGAATGTCATGAGTCATTGTATGCCAAGCATCATGATATGCATTCTTGTGACGTCCTGAGTGACAAATTGATTCCAGAGGGAATCTGCTATAACGGCGTGTGCCTTAAAAATAAGAGGTGTGAGCAATCTGATGGATCGTGTGCCTTAAAAATAAGAGGTGTGAGCGATGGTTATAGACGATCGTGTGCCCATGTGGGGTGTGAACGATCGGGTCGTGTGCCCATGCGGGGTGTGAGCGATCCATAAACGTCGTATGCCCATGCAGGGTGTGAGTGACGGGGAACATCGTATGCCCGACAGGGAGTTACAGTGATGTAACGAGCGATGGTTCCAAGAGTTCTTGAGTGAACTAGTGATGAGAAATATTTGGAGTCGGTACCGCATGGCATGTGCATAGAGTAGTTGTGTCGGTCTCTGTGCATTTGCATAAATTATGAATTAATTGTGCATGGAATTGTGATTGTGTGCGATGAGATGGAATATGTATAATTGAATTGATGGTGAGTGTATGGTATATGATTGATGTGTTTTGGTAGTGAATACTTGAGAATTGTACTGTGTTGCGTTGTATTTGATTGTGGTGCAATTGTGGTGAGAATCTGTTACTTGTGCATTTCTGTGTTAATATATAATTTTATGCAACTGTATTATGATTGTGTTTCTCACCCTTCTGCTGTTTTATAATGCTCTATGAGGCATTGCAGATTAGAGTTGCTGGAGGTATTTTTTGTGAAGCTTTGCGCCTTCATTCTTTTGTCGGTCGGCTCTGATATGTGACACCAGGTAGCTAGGGTGGCCGTTTGTGATTATTGTGTATTATGTATATACATATCTTTTGGTTTGTGCTTGTATAAACGATGTACGACCAACTTTTCATGTGATATGTATATATCTGTTATTCAGATTTTAGATTTTCCGCTTTTATTCTAAGATCTGAAATGTGGGTGTAAGGAACTGAGTTCCTCTGTTGATTGCTACCCCACTGTTGCATATCTTTATGAGCAGGTGTTGTATGTACTGTTTTAAATTAATGTGACCCCTCGGTCTATGCCGTGAATTTCCATTATACTCTGACGAAATTTTGAATTTTCTTTTACTGCTTTATCTAATTGGGGGTATAGATTGGGGGTGTTACAGCTGCTGCCAGGGATTGCATGTCACTTTGAAGTTTCCTTAAATCCTCCTTTAGAGCGTCGGTTTCTTCTCTCAGCTCTCTGTTCTCTTCCTTGAGTTCAGTCATTCTCTTTTGTCGATTGGACCGAGTATTGTACGGATGAGACAGTTTTGACTCTAGAATCGGGACACAAACGTGAGATTCGTAGATAAGGAGAATACGCGGTGAGAATGATGAATGCAATGATTATATTAATTAATTTTTGCTTAATCAAAATTAACTTCGACAATTGGATTGCAAATATCAAACAGTGGGGAAACCCCATTTTATTAAATTCGGAAGATTGCGGAAATGGAAATACAGTAATTTACAAAGTGCTGAAGAAGGAAATCTAAACTTGTAGATCCTAAGTCCTCTCTGAAGAGAGCTCAGATGCTGGATCTGGTGCTTTCCTTTTCTTTGACCGGGGTTGCTGAGCTGTTGTCGGGTTGTCATTCCTTTGCCAAGTGAAAGGAGTGAGCAACTTCCTTTGGTGTTCTTGATTTTCTGTAGCATGTTGCTCTAAAATCTCAATCAGAGCATCCTTTTCTTTTAACAGCTACTGCATTTGGTTACACTCTACGTTAAGAATGCGGTACTTGTTCTTCCAAGACTTCCTCTCTTGTTGAACTTTGTTGAGCGTGACCTGAAGCTTTTCCGTACTAGACATAAAGTACCTGGCAGATTCTTTTAGCGGAAGAACTCCTTGATGAGGATAAGGCATCTTTAACTTGAGAGATCTAGTTTGTATCCAGTGGAGATAAGGGTCCACAGAGATACATTTTGGTTTTCCCAAAGATTCTCGTCCTTTCTTATGAACGTGCTTCCAAGCATGCACTATTTTTGTCTTTAGTGCTCTGTCATTTTCTCCTTCATTAAAGAAAAGACCTTCTAGATGGACATTAGGCGGGACATGTCGCATCGGGTATCCAAATTGATGACGAACTAAAATCGGATGATAATTGATCCATCCTTTAGTTCCTATGAGGGGGACGTTAGGAAAATTTCCACAACAGTCAATAATTATGATCCCCTCATAGACCGGATTGCACCAATCTATGTCAGAGTTGGTTAGAGACATGATTCTGTGTGACCAACGCAAAGCACTCTTATGATCCCAAAAAGCAGTAGACTTAGGCAAATAGGAAGTGAACCATTTGTATAGCAGGGGTACACAACATGTGATCATTCCTCCGCTGTACAAATTCCTTAGATGTACAAAATGATAGGCGTCCGCGAGCAAGGTCGGTACAGAGTTTCCAATTAGAAAAATCTTAACTGCGTTGATGTCAACGAAGTCGTCTATGTTGGGAAAAAGGAAAAGCCCGTAGGTGAGTAGAACGAAGATGCTTTCAAAAGCAGTCATGTTCCCTATACTAGCGAAGTATAGAGCTTTCTTTACCAGAAACTTGGCTGGTAAACCTTGAATTCCACCCTTAGTGGTCTTGTGAGTCCCAACTTCTGACTCGTCCAAATAGATAGCTCTTGCAATAGTTTGATCCCCTGGAATCTCTTCCAGTCCAGAAAAGGGAGCTTGGTCAGTGATATGTAAGTCAGTCAGATGAGAGTATTCCTCCAGCGTTGGTGCCAACTGATAATCCAGGAATGTGAAACAGTGATAGACTGGATCGTAGAACTGAATGAGCGTAGACAGGATTCCTTCCATTACATGGACCCTTAATAGAGACAACAGTCCTCCGTACTTGGCTCTGAAAGCCTCAGGGTTGGTGATCAACCTTGCCAACCCTCTCAAATCCTTTAATTTTGGAACCTTGAAGGTGTACTGGTGAGTTTTCCTCCTACCGTAATCCATAACGCAATCTTTTTCTCTGATATTTGCAATCATTGTCTTAGTTTAATTTGAAAAAGAGAGAGACTAGAAGAGAAATTTTTTGTTTAAAGTTTTTAAATGAATGCATGAATGCAGCACATAAAAACATAGAAAAAACACGGGGTCGAAGGGTCGGTGTCATGAAGTTAAGGCTCTACCCATCCCTCAAAGGTTTATACTATGGTGATTTTTGTACCTGTCTCTCAAAATCATTGACCCCTCTTGGGATGACAACAGCAAGTGGATCGCCAGCGAGCTGCGGTATCTTAGAGAAATCTCAAATGAGGGTAGTATCTCAAATGAGGTCTCTTATTTGGGATTCACTCCCTTTAAGATTACTCATTTTGCCATCACTTATCTTAGGTGTATACTCAATCTTTCCACATGCCGCATCACACGCATTCCCATTAGCAGAAAAATAAACACAGATATAAATTAGGAAAAGCGGTATATATATATTTGTCTTAAATATCCTAGACCTCTATAATCCTAGTCCTAACACTTAGTAAATTAATTCCCCAGCAGAGTCGCCATTTTTCTATAGCGAGCGATATTTGTCGGTGACGCGACCACCTTATCGCTGAATTGGGGTTTCTCCTCAAAGGAGAGGGGTGCTACTTTCTGATTTCTTATTTATCTCGTGAAGTTGGAAGGGAAAGGGAAGATATCTAAAACTAACCTTGCTCGCGGATGTTGCACTGAACAAACGCTAAAAAGATAGATTGGGGAGTCCGGGGTTAGGTTATACAATGGGTAGTTGTTAATTACTCATCCTATATGTGGCTATCCACAGGGTAGTTAAGCTCAAAATGCTGCTTTGGTAATTGATAATGTTTGTCTGCTGATGGGTTGGAAAATTTATTGGGAGAGATGAGTGAATGAGTTGATTTTTTTGGTAAGGTACTTGACCTAAGGTTTTGTTTTGGTGTGGTGTGCTCGCTAAGATTTTACAATCTTATGCCTACGTATTCCCATTTGAATGAAACAGGGAAATCAGAGCAATCGTAGTTCCCTCCACAGGAGAAAGGAATATTTAGTATCTTGTTCAAAGCCCAAGATATGAAGCTGAAAGAGTGTTTTTGTATCTTGTTCGAAGCCCAAGATATGAAGCGAAAAAGTTTGAGAGAGAGAGAATTTGTCATCTCTAAAGGGGAATTTGTTGATTTTTGTGTGCCTTGATCAATGCCCAAGGTTTGAAGCTAAAAGGTTAATTGGTAGGATTAAGGGATTTCCTTATCCAAAGCCTAGGAGAAGGCTAGATAAGATTGGCTTAATGAGGGAGTGTCTATCTATCTTGTATAAAGCCCAAGATTGAGGCGAAAAGAGACTGACTCTGTGGGAAATTTATATGTATCTTGTACGATGCCCAAGATGGAGGGGAACATGGATATGTATCTTGTACGATGCCCAAGATGGAGGCGAACATGGATATGTATCTGGTACGATGCCCAAGATGGAGGCGAACATGGATCCGACTCAGCATGTGAGTGCGGGAAAGTTTGACTCTGCAAGAGAGTCTGAAAAGGTAACTCCACGGGGGAGGATCATTGCACAAAGCCCAAGAGGAGGCTGACTAAGCTGAGGGGAAATCATTATACAAAGCCTAAGAGGAGGCTATACTTTACTGGGAAGCAAAGGATCATTATACAAAGCCTAAGAGGAGGCTATACTTTCTGCTGTGGGATCTTTGGGATCCCGGTGCAGGTCCAAAGTGGGGGATTAACTCTCGAGGGTGATCGTGAAGGAGTTGAGATGTCAGATCCCTTGAGGTTCTGATGATGCTGTGGCCTTTTAACCCTGGCTGGGGAAATCTAAGATAAGGTTTAAAACCATCGGGTTCTTTATCTCGGGGGGAGATGGAACAACTGATCAGGTTTCCTTCGGAGTGCCGAAGGAGCTTGAGAATGTCTTTGAGACTCAAGTATGTAGGAGACTGTCCAAGTCTGCCGGGTTTGTCCTTGTATGATGCCCAAGAGGAGGCGAATGTTTAAGGTATGAAGGTCAACCCTTAAATTGGTCTGAGATAAGACTCAAAGGAAAGGACTGCTCTAGCGAGAGAGATGACTAATTTCTGTTCCTATACCTCTAGGAGGTTGATCGGGACTAATTGTATGAAGCCCAAGAGAAGGCGAGAGAAACTTTTAAGAAGTCGTCGGGATAAATTATACGAAGCCCAAGAGAAGGCGAGAGAAACTTTTAAGAAGCCGTGGGACCAAATCTAAGAAAGGTCAGGAGATGCTATTCACCGAGAACAGATCATCTAGTGAGCAGTTCGAAGACTTAATGCTTTTAAGAAGCCCGTTGGGACCCAAGCCAAAGAAAGTTCAAGAAAAATTTCACCGAGAATAATTCGTTTAGTGAACAGTCCTGAGGTTTGGAGGAACTCAAGAGATGCTATTCACCGAGAATAGATCAACTTTGGGGAGTAGAATTTCTTTTGACAATTTTCTAGGGGTTACAGTCTAAGAAAAGGTTCACCAAGAATGCTGTTTTTCTCTTTGTTCCATATTGAATTAACCCAAGAGGAGGCAAGACTGTGTCTGGTAATCCTATGGGGATCTAGTTTTGACTGCTAAGAGAGAGTAACCAACTGGCTTTACCTAGTACTGGACTTAGTTGCCGGGGAAAACTCTAAATGTCTATACTAGTATATATACAGTGGATATATGACAAGTATTTAAAGAGGTTATGAAAGAAGACTTACAGTGCGTATCTTCCCCATAATACAGTATATATATATGAAAGCTGATAAAGGAGAATGAAAGAAGACTAACCATGCGCAGCTTCCCACAATACAATATATATATATATATATATATTAAAGCGGATAAAGAAAGCAGGTAAACACTTACTCGGTTGTAGAGCTTCCATGCTGGGTTGTTAGTTGTACAACAAAGAAAGCTTTAATAACAATTGTATATTTGAATTCAAAATCAAAGGAGAAAGTGTTTTGAAAAGAGGTTAGGACTTATAGCTCGAGGAGAAACCCCAAGTTTCAATAGTGATCGCACTGTTGTTTTGAATTTGTACAGGGGGACATATAAGTGAGGCCCAAAAAAGTTTTCTGTACAAAGAGGTGGGTCTTATACTCTCTCAAGAGGCCCAAACAGAGTTTTAAGAAAAAGGAATGGGACTTACAGCTCTAGGAGAAGCCCAAGTTTTTGTTTGAAAATGACAATCGCGCCGAAGTTTTTGAAAACATAGTGGGTCTTATACAATGACAGAGGCCCAAACAATTTTGGTTTAAAAAAGGGGTTGGGTCTTACACTCTATTAGAGGCCCATGAGTGTTTGAAAAAGATTTGATAGGGTGGTAATGATCAAAACCCTAATTTTTGTTTCTAAATGTATTTTAATTGAATAAAAATTCAATTAAAATAAACAAATAGGTGAAAATGAAATGTGATCTTGGATTTGTATTTGAAAAATCATGTTTTGATCATAGGATGATAAAAAAACATTTGCACCAAGGAAAATAAATATTTTTAATGCTTTAAAAACAAATAAAAAGTAATTCTTAATAAAAATATCAAATATAGGAAATAAATAATATTTTTGTGATTTTTTCACGGAATAAAATATTTTAATGTTTTTGTGATTTTTTACAAAAAGAGCCAATAAAAAATAATTAAAATTGAAAGAGAAATTAATTTTCCAAAATTTTAATAATAATATGACAAATATTAAAAATATTGAAAAAGTGATAAAAATGGGGTCTAGGGCGAGGGGGATTCGAACCCCAGACCTTGTGTGTGCAGCACGTGCCTCATACCACTGGGGTGGTGATACATCCGTGTATCAAAGGCAAACCACAAATACATTAAGGCAAGGTGTGTGTTTTTGGCCTGGCCAACGCAAGGCAAGGCAAGATTTTGGTAAAAAATGTGAAGCTTGTAATTTTCTCATTTCTCCATGGATTGAGACAAAATTTAGGTATATCCTGACCAGAATTTCACAAGGAATCCAATGGCGGTGGTGGTTTTTTTAGATCATGCTCCTAACTCAAAACCCGATAGTGGTTTTGAAAATGGCCTGTATTTGCATTTTCTGGGCAGCCTCTTGATACAGGCATGAATTACATGGTAAATTGATGCAAACACAACAAGTAAAGCATGTATATGATGTATATGATCAGTGGACCTCAAAGCAACGCATATTTCAGAAAGTTCAAGTTGAGATGCTTACCTTTTTTGGAGCTTTTGTGCAATCTGCGAAGGTTGGTGTTCCAGAAATGATTTGATGCTTTAGACACTCTCAATTGATCCCTTAGAAGCTTTTAGAATGATCACCAAGAGCTGGAATCCTCAGGAACAAGTTTGAGCTGTTTCTTGCAAAAGGGGCAAAAGTGGCCAAAATGTCAACTCTCTCAAATGGTGTTCCAGATGAGGGAAACCACTTGGGACAACTCAAGGATGATATTTGGAATGTGTTTGAGGCTTTATCTGGTTTTGAAAGTGACTGAATCAAGACTTGGCTTGAAAAGTACCAAAAACACCAATTTTGAGGTTTTTAGAGGTGACTTTGTGATTTTGGTGTTACAGGTCACAAAGGAGAGTTTGATAGCTCACATATGATGTTTATGAGGTGTGTGAGTGATTGGTTTGGTTGGAATTGTTCCCAAACTCAAAACCCGATAGTACCTTGCTTTGGAAAGCAAAATGGGAGTGAAAGAGGTGATTTTGAAGAAAGCATCTGTTGTTGTGCTTTGGTGTACTTAAACTGAACACAAATGAGGTCTATTTATAGTGTGTCAAGTTTGTTTTGGTTGCAATAGTGTATGGCAACTGGTACAGCTGTTTGGCAAGTTTGATCCAAAGTGAATCATTAGTCTCCTCTAGCCATTGACTAGAGGTTAGGGCACAGGGTTGTGGTTCCCTAGTCCTTGGATAAGACTTGACTGAACTCAGTTGGATGAGGCTCCATTCATGCCACCTTGGTGCACCAATTGATGGCTTGGAAACAAAATTGGAATTTTGTCTCCTTTAGGCTTTTTAGGTTTGTTATGGCTAATGTAGCTCCATGGACTTGGGAGGCTTGGAGATCAGATCAAACATCCTTTGTTTTATCCTCAGATGTGTCCAAAATGGTGACAAGGCGTGACATGGCTCAATTTGCACAAATCGTGCCATGATGCACAAATCTGTCTGTCATGACAGTTTGCATCAAGGCATGTTCATTACATTGTATTTCTTAACTCAGATTGAATTTGAGGGTGTTCTTGGACAATTTGGAAAGCTGATGTATCCTATTTTGATATGAAGTCCAACTTTGGTTTTGATCCTACCTGAATTACAATGAAAAATGGCCCTACTTTTAGGAAAAAATAAGGCAGATTCTGACTTAGTGAAAATTTCACTAAGTGTAGGAAAAAAGTTCATTTTGGGTTTTCATCCATTTTGATCAATCCATAACTTAAAATCCATGAGGAATTGGAATGAGGTGTAGTTGACACTTTTAAAGGATTCCATGAGAGCTATAAATCCATCTTTGGATCACTCAAAATGGTTGCTTGGATCTCAAGTTATGATCCTTGGAAGTTGGTACCCTAGCCACTTTGTTCCATAACTTAGAAAAATTCTAAGTTTTTATGGTTACCCCTTTTGCAAGTTATCCCACTTTCTTTGATTTTTCTTGATGAATGATGATTCAAATCACATATTATCATTGTTTTGGGGTCAAAGAACCAAAATTGTGAAAAATCTCAAAAAGTCAAACTTGACTTTGGTGCACAGTTGACTTTTTATCAGATGAATTCCGAACTGTGCGACCCTTGGTGAAATCAAGTCCTGGACCTAAATCAAACCTAATGGGTATGTTCCATAGGTGTTGTTGGTTGTATTGAATCATGTCCCAAGGCTTGGGAGCATGTCTTGGTCAAAAGTCAAAGATGCAGTTGACTTTTCCCGCGAAACCCTAATTGTGGTCCAGATGAAAATGAAACTTGTGAATCAAGCTTCTTGGATTAATCCATTGTGGCAAATGGATCAATGTGGTTTAGTGGAGACCCTTAAATCATGTCTTGAGGTCTTGGCTCATGTTTTGTCCCAGAAATCAATTTAGGGGTGAATTAGGTCAAGAAACCCCTAATTCCCGATTTTTGCTGTATGCATCCCCTGAGGCTAAATTGACTTGGTGATTGGGTTCATGAGGTCCCTTTGTGTATTTTGAGTTATGTTATGAAGAAATGGCTCATGCCCAGAGGAATATTTCCCTCTGGAGGCCCTGGTCGACCAAAACCCTAATTTGGTGACCTAGCGATCTTGAGGCTCGATCCACTTGGAATGCTACAACCTGGTGCTTGATTCCTAAAGTGGGAGTTGAAGAGACTTAGACAAGTTGAAGACCATGTCCTTTCTTGATTGATCTGTTGTCAAAGGCTCTGAGAGGGTTAAGAACCCTAATTCTTGACTGTGGTCAGTACTCACTCATCTTTGAGGAGATTAATGATTTACACAATGATGTAAAATCTTGGTGGTCAAAATTTGGGGTATGACAGACCTCAAGACATGATTTGAGGGCCTCAAGTAAACCACATTTATCCATTTGCAACAATGGATTGATCCAAGAAGCTTGATCCTCAAGTTTCATTTTCATCTGGACCACAATTAGGGTTTCACGGGAAAAGTCAATTGTACCTTTGACTTTTGACCAGGACATGCTCCTAAACCGTGGGACATGATTCAATACACCCTATGACACCTATGGAACATGCCCATTAGGTTTGATTTAGGTCAAGGACCTAATTTCACCAAGGATCGCACTGTTTGGAATTCATCGGATAAAAAGTCAACTGTGCACAAAGTCAAGTTTGACTTTTTGAGATTTTTCACAAAAGTGGTCTTTGACCCTAAAACAATGATAATATGTGATTTGAATCATCATTCATCAAGAAAAATCAAAGAAAGTGGGATAACTTGTAAAAGGGGTAACCATAAAAACTTAGAATTTTTCTAAGTCATGGAACAAAGTGGCTAGGGTACCAACTTCCAAGGATCATAACTTGAGATCCAAGCAACCATTTTGAGTGATCCAAAGATGGATTTGTAGCTCTCATGGCATACTTTAAAAGTGTCAACTACACCTCATTCCAATTCCTCATGGATTTTAAGTTATGGAATGATCAAAGTGGCTGAAAACCCAAAATTGACATTTTTCCAACACTTAGTGAAATTTTCACTAAGTCAGAATCTACCTTATTTTTTTTCCCAAAAGTAGAGGTATTTTTCATTGCAATTCAAGTTGGATCAAAACCAAAGTTATACATCATATTAAAATAGGATACATCAGCTTTCCAAATTGTCCAAGAAATCCCTTAAACTCAATCTGAGTTAAGAGATACAATGACATAAACATGCCCTGATGCAAACTATCATGCAAGACAGGTTTGTGCCTCATGGCTCGATTTGTGCAAATTGAGCCACTCCAAGCCTTGTCACCACTTTGGACATATCTGAGGATAAAACAAAAGAAGATTGATCTGATCTTCAAGCCTCCCAAGTCCATGGAGCTACAATAGCCATAACAAACCTAAAAAGCCTAAAGGGGACAAAATTCCAATTTTGTTTCCAAGCCTTCAATGGGTGCTTTCCTCAAAATCAATTCTTTCACTCCCATTTTGCCTTCCAAAGCAAGTCACTATCGGGTTTTGAGTTTGGGAGCATTTTCAATCAAACCAATCACTCACACACTTCATAAACATCATATGTGAGCTGATTAAACTCTCATTTGTGACCTGTAACACAGAAATCACAAAGTCACTTTCCAAAACCTCAAATTTGGTGTTTTTGGCACTTTTCAAGCCAAGTCTTGATTCAGTCACTTTCAAAATCAGATAAAGCCTCAAACATATTCCAAATATCATCCTTGAACTATCCCAAGTGGTTTCCCCCATCTGGAACACCATTTGAGAGAGTTGTCATTTTGGCCACTTTTGCCCCTTTTGCAAGAAACAACTCAAACTTGTTCCTGAGGATTCCAGCTGTTGGTGATCATTCTAAAAGCTTCTAAGGGATCATTTGAGGGAGTCTAAAGCATCAAAACACTTCTGGAACGAAGCCCTTGACAGATTGCACAAAAGCTCCAAAAGAGGTAAGCCTCACACTTTGAACTTTCTAAAATATGCATTTCTTTGAGGTCCACTGATCATATACATCTTATACATGTTATTTATGTTGTGTTTGCATCAATTCATCATGTAATTCATGCCTGTATCAAGAGGTAGCACAGAAAATGCAATTACAAGCCCTTTTCAAAACCACTATCGGGTTTTGAGTTAGGGACATGATCTGAAAAAACCACCACCACCATTGGATTCCTTGTGAAATTCTGGTCAGGATAGACCTAAATTTTGTCCCAATCCATGGAGAAATGAGAAAGTTACAAGCTTCATGTTTTTGGCCAAAATCTTGCCTTGCCTTGCCTTGGCCAGGCCAAAAACACACCATGCCTTATGTATTTCTAGGCTGGGTTTGATACACGGATGTATCACCACCCCAGTGGTAGAAGGCGCACGCTGCACACAAGAGGTCTAGGGTTCGAATCCCCCTCGCCCCAGACCCTCTTTTTATCTTTTTTTTTTCATTTTCTTTAATATTTGTCATAATATTTGAGAGAGTATAAGACCCATCCCTTTGTACAGAAAACCTTTTTGGGCCTCACTTATTGTATAAGTCCCCCTGTACAAATTCAAAACAACAGTGCAATCACTGTTGAAACTTGGGTTTCTCCTCGAGCTATAAGCCCCAACCTCTTTTCAAAATACTTTCTCCTTTGATTTTGAATTCAAATATACAACTGTTATTTAAGCTTTCTTTGTTGTACAACTAACAAAACAGCATGGAAGCTCTACAACCGAGTAAGTGTTTACCTGCTTTCTTTATCAGCTTTAATATATATACTGTATTGTGGGAAGCTGTGCATGGTTAGTCTTCTTTCATTCTCCTTTATCAGCTCTCATATATATAACTGTATTGTAGGAAGCTGCGCATGGTTAGTCTTCTTTCATACCTCTTTAAATACTTGTCATATATCCATTGTATATATACTAGTATAGATATTTAGAGTTTTCCCCGGCAACTACGTCCAGTACTAGGTAAAGCCAGTTGGTTACTCTCTTTTAGCAGTCAAAACTAGATCCCCCATAGGATTACCAGACATAATCTTTCCTCCTCTTGGGTTAATTTAATATGGAACAAAGAGAAAGGCAGCATTCTTCGTGAACCATTTCTCAGACTGTCACCCCTAGAAATTGTCAAAAGGAATTCTACTCCCCAGAGTTGATCTATTCTCAGTGAATAGCATCTCTTGAGTTCCTCCAAACCTCTAAACTTTCACTAAATGATCTATTCTCGGTGAATAGCATTTCATGAACTTTCTCGGGACTTTCACTTGTTGATCTATTCTCGGTGAATAGCATCTCTTGAACTTCTCTTGGTTTGGGTCCCAACGGGCTTCTTAATAGCATTGAATCTATGAATTGCTCACTAGATGATCTATTCTCGGTGAAAAACATCTCCTGAACTCTTCTCGGTTTGGTCCCATGGGCTTCCTAAAAGCATCTACGCCTTCTCATAGGCTTCGTACAAGTTGTCCCGACGGCTTCTTAAAAGTTTCTCTCGCCTTCTCTTGGGCTTGGTACAAATTCACCCGATCGACCTCATAGAGGTATAGGAACAGAAATTAGTCATCTCTCTTGCTAGAGCAGTCCTTTCATTGAGTCATATCTTAGACCAGTTTAAGGGTTGACCTTCATCCCTTAATCGTTCGCCTCCTCTTGGGCATCGTACAAAGACAAACCCGACAGACTTGGACAGTCTCCTACATACTTGAGTCTCAAAGACATTCTCAAGCTCCTTCGGAACTCCGAAGGAATCCTGATCAGTTGATCAATCTCCACCCGAGATAAAGAACCCGTCGGTTTTAAACCTTATCTTAGATTTCCCCAGCCAGGGTCAAAAGGCCACAGCGTCATCAGAACCTCAAGGTTTCTGACATCTCAACTCTTTCGCGTTCACCCTCAAGAGTTGTTCCATCACTTTGGACCTGCACCGTAATCCCAAAGATCCCTAGTAGAAAGTATAGCCTCCTATTAGGCTTTGTATAATGATTTCTCCTCAGCTTAGTCAGCCTCCTCTTGGGCTTTGTGCAATGATCCTCCCTAGCGGAGTTAACCTTTTCAGACTCTCTTGTTCAAAGACCAATGATCCTCCCTACGTATTCCTCTTGGGCTTTGTTGAGTCAAACTTTTGCGCACTCTCTTGTTGAGTTGGATCCCTTTTTCGCCTCCATCTTGGGCATTGTACAAGATTCCATATAAATTCCCCAAAGAGTCAGTCTCTTTTTCGCCTCCATCTTAGGCTTTATACGAGATAGATAAACGCTCTTTTGTTGAGCTGATCTTATCTAGCCTTCTCTTAGGCTTTGCATAAGGAAATCCCTTAATCATACCAATTAACCTTTTAGCTTCAAACCTTGGGCTTAGATCAAGGCACACAAAAATCAATAAATTCCCCATTTAGAGATAACAAATTCTCTCTCTCAAACTTTTTCGCTTCATATCTTGGGCTTTGAACAAGATACAAAAATACTCTTTCAGCGTCACATCTTGGTCTTTGAACAAGATACCAAATATTCCTTCCTCCCGTGGAGGGAACTACAACTGCTCTGATTTCCCTGTTTCATTCAAACGGGAATACGTAGGCATAAGATTGCAAAATCTTAGCGAGCACACCAAAACAAAATCAAAACCTTAGGTCCCGCACCTTACCAAAAACATCAACTCACTCACTCATCTATCCCAAAAAATTTCCCAACCCGTTAGCAGACAAACACTATCAATTACAAAGCATAGTTTTGTCTAAATGCCCTGTGGATAACCACATATAGGATGAGTAATTAACAACTACCCATTGTATAACCTGACCCCGGACTCCCCAATCTCTTTTTAGCGTTTGTTTAATGTAACATCCGCGAGCAAGGTTAGTTTTAGATAGCTTCCCTTTCCCTTTCAGCTTCCCGGGATAAATAAGGAATCAGAAAGTAGCACCCCTCTCCTTTGAGGAGAAACCCCCAAATCTCAGTGATAAGGTGGTCGCGTCACCGACAAAAATCGCTCGCTACAGAAAAATGGCGACTCTGCTGGGGAGTCATTTTCTTTGTATAGGATCATAGGATTATAGAGGTCTAGGATATTTAAGACAAAAATATATATACTGCTTTTCCTAATTGATATCTGTGTTTATTTTTGTGCTAATGGAAATGCGTGTGATGCCGCATGTGGAAAGATTGAGTATACACCTAAGATAAGTGATGGCAAAACGAGTAATCTTAAAGGGAGTGACTCCCAAATAAGAGACCTCGGTCGACCATCAAATCAGTGGAGGCACCCTTTTCGGATCCTGCCTATACGACTTCGGTTGTTGAAAGCAGATTGTTCGATTGGGGTTGTCAGAGAAACTGAGGATTTAGTAGACTACAACCATTTAGTAGTGCGGAAGCTATCGGAAATAGTTGTCACACGATACTACCCTCATTTGAGATTTCTCTAAGATACATCAACTCGCTGGCGATCCGCTTGCTGTTGTTATCCCAAGAGGGGTCAATGATTTTGAGAGACAGGTACAAAAATCACCATAGTATAAACCTTTGGGGATGGGTAGAGCCTTGACTTCATGACACCGACCCTTCGACCCCATGTTTTTTCTATGTTTTTGTGTGCTGCATTCATACATTCATCTAAAAAACTTTAAACAAAGAATTTTTTTTCTCTTCTAGTCTCTCTCTTTTTCAAATTAAACTATGAAAATGATTGCAAATATTAGAGGAAAAGATTGCGTTATGGAGTACGGTAGAAGGAAAACTCATAAGTACACCTTCAAGGTTCCAAAATTTGAGGATTTGAGAGGGTTGGCAAGGATGATCACTAATCCTGATGCTTTCAGAGCTAAGTACGGAGGACTACTGTCTCTGTTAAGGGTCCATGTAATTGAAGGAATCCTGTCTATGCTCATTCAGTTCTACGATCCGGTCTATCACTGTTTCACATTCCCGGATTATCAGTTAGCACCAACACTGGAGGAGTACTCTCACCTAACTGACTTACATATCAGTGACCGAGCTCCCTTTTCCGGACAGGAAGAAATTCCAAGGGATTAAACTATCGCAAGAGCTATCTATTTGGACGAGTCAGAAGTCAGGACTCACAAGACCACTAAGGGTGGAATCCAAGGTTTACCAGCCAAGTTTTTGGTAAAGAAGGTTCTATACTTTGCTAGTATAGGGAACATGACTGCTTTTGAAAGCATCTTCGTTCTACTCACCTACGGGCTTTTCCTTTTTCCCAACATAGACGACTTCGTTGACATCAACGCGGTTAAGATAAACCTTGTACCGACCTTGCTCGCAGATGCCTATCATTCTGTACATTTAAGGAATTTGTACAGTGGAGGAATGATCACATGCTGTGTACCCCTGCTATACAAATGGTTCACATCCCATTTACCCAGATCTACTGCCTTTTGGGATCATAAGAGTGCTTTACGTTGGTCGCAGAGAATCATGTCTCTTACCAACTCTGATATAGATTGGTACAATCAGATCTATGAGGGGATTAGAGTCATCGACCGTTGTGGAGATTTCCCTAACGTCCCCCTCATAGGAACTAAGGGAGGGATCAATTATCATCCAGTTTTAGATCGTCATCAATTTGGATACCCGATGCGACATGTCCCACTTATTGTCCATCTGGAAGGTCTTTTCTTCAAGGAAGGAAAAAATGACAGAGCACTAAAGACAGAAATAGTGCACGCTTGGAAACACGTTCATAAGAAAGGACGAGAGTCTCTGGGAAAACCAAACTGTATCTCTGTTGACCCTTATCTGCATTGGATACAAACCAGAGCTCTCAAGCTAAAGATGCCTTACCCTCGTCAGGGAGTTCTTCCGCTAAAGGAATCCGTCAGATACTTTATGTCTGATACGAAAAAACTCCAGGTCCGCTCAACAAAGTTCAACAGGAGAGGAAGTCTTGGAAGAACAAGTACCGCATTCTCAACGTGGAGTGTAACAAAATACAGCAACTGTTAAAAGAAAAGGATGCTCTGATTGAAATTTTAGAGCAACATGCTATAGAAAATCAAGAAGAACAAAGGAATTTGCTCGCTCCTTTCACTTGGCAAAGGAATGACAACCCGACAATGGCTCAGCAGCCCCGGTCAAATAATAGGAAAGTACCATAACCAGCATCTGAGCTCTCTTCAGAGAGAACTTAGGGTCCGTAAGTTTAGCCTTCCTTACGGCACTTTGTAAATTACTGTATTTCCATTTCCACAATCTTTCAAATTTAATAAAATGAGGTTTCCCCACTGTTTGATATTTACAATAAAATTGTCGAAGTTTATTTTGATTAAGCAAAAAACACCTTAATATAATCATTGCATTGCATTCATCATTCTCACTACGCATTCTCCTTACCTACGAATCTTATGTTTGTGTCTCGATTCTAGAGTCAAACTGTCTCATTTGTACAATACTCGGGCCAATTGACAAAAGAGAATGAGTGAACTCGAGGAAGAGAACAGAGAGCTGAGAGAAGAAATCAACGCTCTGAAGGAGGATTTAAGGAAACTTCAAAGTGACATGCAATCCCTGGCAACAGCTCAGGGACAACAACAGTAGACTGTGATCTCAGAGATCACATCTACGCCTATCGTGGGAACGTATGATCCTCGATACAACATGCCTAAGGGTCGGCCCTGGGGCATGCCTCTCAACTATATCCAGGAAGGATATATTCCGTCGATCACAGATGATCCAAAAACTGTAGTAGGAATTGTTGGGCCTGAAGGTTACAAACTTCGGGGAGGCGAAGAAGCAAGAGTAATGACAGTAACTCTTGAAGGTTACATACTTCAGGGAGGCAAAGATGCATGAGGGATGACAGCGACTCCTGAAGGTTACAAAATTCGGGATGGGGGAGCACCAAAAGTCACTACCGTATTGACTATACCACCACCTGTGATACACACTGTCCCGGAAGGACGGGTTCCACAGATATCTCCCGTTGGAAAAGAAGATGTACACGACAGAATGAATGAGTTCCAGAAACAATTTTTGGAAATGCAGAAGGAACTGCATACCATTCGCGGTCAGGATTTATTTGGAAAGGACGCCACAGACCTTTGTCTGGTCCCTAATGTGAAAATTCCGTACAAGTTCAAGGTGCCCGAATTTGAGAAATACAAGGGTAACTCTTGCCCTCAAAGTCATCTGGTGATGTACGCTCGAAAGATGTCAACTCAGACAGAGAATCAACAACTACTGATCCACTACTTCCAAGATAGTTTAACCGGTGCCGCACTCAAATGGTACATGGGTTTAAACCACACCAAGATCGTCACTTTTAGAGATCTTGGCGCTGCCTTTGTTCAGTAGTATAAGTATAATCTGGACATGGCACCAGACATAGATCAACTTTGGGCAATGTCGCAGAAAAACAAGGAAACCATTAAGGAATATGCTCAGAGATGGCGTGAAATTGCCGCTCAGATTTGTCCACCTCTTGAAGAAAAAGAGATGACAAAGATCTTTTTGAAAAGGTTAGGTTCATTTTACTATGACCGAATGATTGCCAGTGCACCCAGTTGCTTTACTGAAATGGTCGACATGGGGGTACGCCTTGAAGAAGCAGTCCGAGAAGGGCGTTTAGCCAAAGGAACGGAACCATCAAGTAGTACAAAATGATACGGTAACACTTTCTCTAAGAAAATAGAGCAAGATATTGGGAATATCTCTATGGGAAAGCAAAGACGACGGTACCAACCAGTAACAACTGTAACTCCTACTATTAACCCCGCGACTGTTCCAACATATCAACCTCAGGTTGCTCAGAGCCAACCGGATCAACAACAATTTCAACAAAGGACACAACAGTCTCTTCAGTAGACTCGTCCTCCATACAACAACAACCGTACAACGTGACCAGGGTTCGATCCTATACCAATGTTGTACGCATAATTGCTTCCATAATTTTTGGCCAAGGGGCACGTCCAAACCAGGTCTCCTCTTGTAGTATCAGAAAATCCGTCTTTTTGGTCCAAAGCGGATCAAACTTGCCCTAATCATCAAGGAGGACCGGGGCATAACATAGAAAACTGTCTCAGTTTCAAATCCGACGTGCAAAAACTTTGTTAGGAACGGGGTCTTATCCTTCAAGGATACAAATCTAAATGTTCAGACGAACCCGTTGCCTCAGCACGAGAAAGCTGCGGTAAATTTGATAGAAGAAGGATCTAATCACAGCTATCACATTCACGATGTACTCTTGTTGAAAACCAACCTGGTTAAGATGCATTATCAGCAGAGTGGATATGGCCATGTTCCATCTCACAATTATCATCAATGTGATATCTGCTCTTAAAATAATCAAGGATGTTCTGTGGTGCAATCAGCTCTACAGGAACAGATGGATCTCAGATGGATCCAGGATCACCGAATATGTGGGGTCAACAAGACTTACACAAATTCGAACATCATTCAGAACCACGACATCCGTGCGATGAATGTCAACTTGGTGGCAATGCACTCAAGGCAAAGCCAACATCATAATCTGCCACGACACAATTATGATTCCTGTCTGATTTGCTCGGTAAATAATCAGGGATACTCTTTTGTACAAGAGGCCCTCCAGCGTCAGATGAATTTTGGATGGATTCAGGATTACCGCGATAGACATCATTATCAAGTTAATATGATTCAAATCTTCGATAATCGCTTGATGAATACCAGCTTGGTGGAGTTACACGCTAAGCAGGTCCAGTTCGGCTTCTTGATATCACATGATTATCAAGGCTGTAAAATGTGCTGTGAAGACTATCAAGGTTGTGCCCTTGTCCAGAAGACACTTCAACACTTGTTGGACCACTGTTGGCTTCCGATCTATCTAGATGAAGACACACAATAAGTCAGTATGACCAACGAAAACCCTACTAGGCATCAGAGTCAGGATGTTCGGGCAATGAAGACGGATCTTGTAAGGTTACACTACATACAAAGTGGACGTGGCCAGGTGCCACCACTTAATTATAAACGTTGTAGAGTTTGCTCAGAGGATAATCAAGGATGCTACCACGTATGAGCGGCCCTTCAAAATCAGATGGACCACAAAGAAACTCAACCATGTTCGAGTTCTGGGTCAATCTCCTTGGTGCCACACTATCTGGATGACCAAATCCAGGACGTTATCGTGATCTCTGATCACAAAAGGACCAAAGACATTTGCGCCATCATTCCTTTGCTTGATGAATCGAGAATTCATCTGGACAGTAGAAAGGTTCCTAACCAGGAACCAATTGAGATTGTCTACAATGGTCAGAAGAACCAGAAGGCTCTTGTAGTTATCTATCTGCCAGGACCGATACCGTACGAATCAGCTAAGGCTATCCCTTACAATTACGGTGCCACCACAATCGAGAATGGAAAAGAAATTCCATTACCCTCCGTCGTGAATATTGCAGACATCAGTCGAGTAACACGGAGAGGTCGGATCTTAAACCGAGGAGTTAGAGAACCTCCCAAAGAAAAGGAACCTTAAGCAGAAGTTCCAAATAAACCAGTCGATCAAGCCAGTAATTCTGACTTTTCAAAGAACAACGATGAGATGCTGAAGCTCATCCAGAAAAGCGAGTACAACATTGTTGATCAACTGTTGCAAACTCCTTCCAGAATCTCTGTGTTATCTCTTTTGCTCAGTTCCGAAGCTCACAGAGAGGCTCTATAGAAAGTCTTAGAACAGGCCTTTGTGGAACAATATGATACGATAAGACAATTCGACAACATCATCTCAAACATCACTTCCTTCAATAATTTTGGGTTCAGTGATGAAGAACTGCCGAAAGAAGGCAAAAATCACAACATGGCACTTAATATTACAGTCAACTACCGGAATGATGCTCTAGCCAGCGTCCTGGTAGACACAGGGTCAGCCCTGAATGTTATGCCAAAGTCTACGCTAACATAATTATCATTTCAAGGATCTCCGATGAGAGGCAGCGAAGTCATCGTTAAACCATTCGATGGATCCAGAAAATAGTATCGGCGAAGTCGATCTTCCCATAACTATCGGGCCACACACTTTCCAAGTCACATTCCAGGTCATGGACATCCGGGCGGCATACAGCTGTTTGTTAAGAAGACCTTGGATACACCAGGCTGGGGCAGTCACATCGACACTTCACTAGAAGCTGAAGTTCGTCAAGAACGACCAACTAGTCACACTCTACGGAGAGCAAGCCTTGATCGTAAGCAACTTATCATCATCTCACTGTGTAGAACCAGAGGAGGATATCGAAACTCAGTTCCAAGCATTTTCGGTGAGCAATGAAAATTAATCGGCAAAGGGAACTTCAATTTCCTCATACAAAGATGCTCTCGAAGGTATCAAAAGCAACGATGCAAAAGGATGGGGGCATCTGGTCATTCCTACTGATAATAAAACAAGGAAGGGTCTTGGTTTTTCCTTAACATGTACCCAGACAGCTACTCACGATGAAAGTCTTCGTCCCATTCAAGACTTCTTCCACAGTGGAGGTTTCCTTCACCCAGTGTCTCAAGAAGTACATACCATCAACGAGGGAGACTCCTCTGATACAGATGAAGCGTGGATGTCCTATCTCAATAAGGACGACTATATATCTCAGGGCGAAATGCATACGCCATTTTGCTATCCCGCACAGAGCCCGCGAGATATACCAAGGACAGACGTCTGAATGATCTATGAAGATTATGACCCAGAAGGATGTCGTGCTCCGCCAAACTCATTGGAGGAAGAGACTCCGATGAAAGACAACTGTGATTATTTTGGCCCGATGGATGGCCTGCCTATCTGGCAGCCGTTGTAACGCCCCGATTTGCTTAATTGTATTTATTTATTTCATTTATGTGAATTTTATGAAATGTGTGAATTTATTGTATTTTACCTGCTAATTGAGTTAATTGGTGAATTTCTCTGATAGGTAAAATATTTGCAATAAATTATAATTTCTTTTCAACTATTATTTCCTGAAATATATTTCATCGGTATGTTTATGTTTTATTGCATTTGGAGAGCGTTTGGGAGATATTTGAACAAAAGGGTAAAATAGTCTTTTGAGGGGTTAGATATTTTTATAAAAGTAGATATTTTGTTATAGAGAGTATTTTAAGGTAACTCTAATAATTGATCAATTGGCGTTGGAAGACAAATATCAACTGGAGATATTTTACCCTATTGGATTTATATTATATAATAAGTATTATATATATATATATATATATATATATATATATATATATATATTTGTGAGAAGAGAGAGAAAAGAGAAAGTTAGAAAAGGAGAAGAAAGAAAAGAGAGGAGAGGAAAAAGAGGAGAAGAGGAAAATCGAGAATTCATCCGTTTCAAGTGCGAATAATCGGGTAAGGGTGGGAAGTTTCGATTATATCTTGCTTGTATATGTATAAGTGTATGTTTTCTTGGATTGTTTTGGTTATTTTCTTCTAGTTTTCATTTTAGGTCGAAATGGTAGAAATGAGTAGAAATCGATGTTTTCACAGTTAGAATTTGGAATAAGTTGTGTAGTATAGTCGGGTGAGGATAGGAATTAATCGGGAATGGTTGTTTGGGTATTTTCGAGTGGTTTTGATCGAGTTTGGAATTGGGTTAAATTGATAAAACTATGTTTCAAAATATTTCAACCGTGGAAAATGTGTTGGATGGTATTTTAATAGTGAAAATATTGTAGTATGTTGAATTCTGAGATCGCAGCTTTTTACGGAATCGAAATCGGAGGTCCGAAAGTCATTTAACGATCGAAAACTGAGTTTTTATCAAATTCTGCGCAGTATGCGTCGACTCATAGGATATTAGGTCGAATCATAGTGCTCTTGCGTCGACCTAAAGACTCAACCTGAGCATACCTGCGTGTGACACAAATTTTCCAAAATGTCCGATTTTGTTTTCTTCATAACTTTTGAACCGTAAGTCCGTTTTGACCCCCGTTCGAAGCGTTGGAAAGCTAATGAAATATTCTTTCTATTAAAAATGGTTTGGAGGGTAAAATATGATTTAATTAATTCGTGTTTTTGAGAAATAGTCGTGTTGTCGGGTTTTTATCGAGTTAAATGCTTGCGGTTGGTGTTTTACCGTGTGTTGTGCTTTTGATATATAACGTGTAACTTGTGTGCTGTTATATGGTGTGAATATACATGATGAAATGTTGTGATGATGGTTTGTGGCCTTATGGCACATATGTGCATTATTTTGGATTAGACTTCGATGCGTGATTAATGATGTTGTTGTGTGGTAAAATACATTGTTTGATTGAATATCAATGTATGTTGTTATGATGTGTTGTGGGTAGCCTTTGTGGTGTGAATCCCTTGTGGAAGTAATTGTGATTGTATGATTGTTGTGGTTTGTGGTTTGTGATGAAATGCATTGTTTATGTGAAATTCAATGTGTGTTATTTGGTAGCCTTATGGCAAGTATATGCATTGTTTGAATTGTTTTCAATGCATGAATATTGATGATGAGATAATTCATATTGTGGAATTGTGAATGTATGGAGTTGATGAGTTGAAATATATGCATGATTATGGTTGCATATATGTGTGAAGATGCATTTGATTGTCATGAGTCCTTGTATGTCAAGAATCAAGATATGCATCTTGTGATGTCGTGTGCCCGTGTGGGGTGTGAGCGACGAATCGATTCCAGAGGGAATCCGCTATAATGTCGTGTGCCCGTGTGGGGTGTGAGCGATGGTTATAGACGATCGTGTGCCCGTGTGGGGTGTGAGCGATCGGGTCGTGTGCCCGTGTGGGGTGTGAGCGATCCATAAACGTCGTGAGCCTTATACAAAGAGGACCGAAAGCGACGGGGAACATCGTTTGCGCGACGGGGTGTTATTGAGTGGTCCTCAGTAACAAGCGATGATTCCAATAGTTCCTAAGTGAACTGGTGATGAGATTGATGGATGGATGGTACCGCATTGCATTTGCATAGAGTCGTTGTGTCGGTCTCTGTGCATTTGCATGAATCATGAATGGATTGATTATGTGTGAAAATTTGTGATATGCATTTGTGATAAATGTATTATGCATGTTTGATATACCTTTGTGAATGGAGTAATTATGTGTTGAGTTTGTGATTGGATTGGTGAATTGATATGCATTCGTGTTAAATGCATTTGGTTAGGAATGATATGTTTTGTGTATAGACATATGCATTATGTGTGAACATGTGATTATGTGGGGATAATTGATATATGCTATGTTTTGTGGTGATGTGGTGGTGTGGTTCCATATGTCATAATTGTGGTTGGATTAGGTGGGATATTTTTTGTATTTGTGGCATGCTATATGTGTTAGTATGTGATGGTATGGGTGAGATGATTTATACAGGTGTTTAAATGTGTGTTTGCATATTATTATGCAATCTTGATTTAATTGTTATTTCTCACCCTTCTGCTGTGGTTTATTGCTCTATGAGACAATTGCAGATTTGTGTCTTGGAGGCTTTTATGAAGATTAGTTCTCCATTCTTTTGTCGGTCTTGGTGTCTGCTCTGATACGTAGCACGGGAGTCGGGGAACGCTTTTGTTATTTATGTAATATATGTGAAAATATATTTTTGATACTTGTATGAATATTTTGTTGTTATAAAACAATTTATTTTGTAAAACAAGTCAGTTATGGATCTTTCCGTTTTATTCCATAATTGAACTTTCCTTTTGTTGGAAAAGGTTTCTCTTTGAGGTTATTCTATTTTGTGCTATGTATCAAATTTATGAGCAGGGATTGTATTTTCTTTCTACTGTTGTGGCATCCTTGTTTCTGTCGGAAAAATAAATTTTTAGTTACTCTGATTTATTTATGTATTATTTATTCGCGATGGGAATTAGGGTGTTCCAATAGTGGTATCAGAGCAGGTCGGTCCGTTCGGCCAAGTTGTTGAGTCAGTTGGTGTGACAGTGGAATACTATCGTTGTTGTTTTTCCCTTAGTACGTGATATGTGTGGAAGCACTGTCAGTACTTTCTGGTTTCCTAATCCTTTGTCTTCAGGAGTGAGGATGTGATAAGTGGGGGAGAAGCTGGTACTTCTCCAAGTTGCTTCAGGTGCTATTTGGATAGTGTGGTTCCCGGTTCCAGAGGGGGCGCGGAGGTAAGGTTAATGTCAACTAAGTATTTGTGCCTTAGGTAGTTTTGTGCACAGGATGCAAGAAATGCTATTATAATTTGGTAAAGACGGTTTATGCCCTATCATGATTGTCGGCTGTCTATTGACAATTTGAGGAACTGATCACCCTTAATCTCTTGTTGATAGCAGACGGGAATTATGTTGGAAGGAATAGACGTGTCTTTCCGGCTTTGATAGTGTGTGCAATGAATTGTTTGGAATTAAGTAAAGTGCTTACAGATTATTTTGATGGGTCGATGAAGATTTTTATATCTGAAGGTGAGGCGGATTCGAGGTTTTTGTACGTTGGTCCAGTTGGGAAGTCATTGAGAGAGAACGATTGGGTATCGTTAATGGCTGTTCTCAGAGAGTAGAGTGTGAACTCAAATTTGACGAAGGTGAGGATTTGAGGCTTTGGAAAGCAGAACTTAGAGTTCTGGTGAGGTTTGGAGTCTTTGGAATTGTAGAGCATTAATGGAAATTTTGAGAAGACCCTTAGGTGTGGATGTAATATTTGAGAGTTCTTTTTGGTTGGTGGTTACTACATGTTGGGATTTATGGAATTTGGACGGTTAGGAGAAGAAATTGTGTATGGATTACTAACAGTTGAATAAGGTTACGATTGAGAATAAGTGTCCACTTTCGGGAATAGATGATTGGAATGGTTTGTTTGAGTTTGATTGAAATTACAATTGTTTGGAACGTTTAATAAGGATAGTGAATTGTGTGAGTTGAGGCTTTAATCGATTTCATGTGATTGGTTAAGTTTGTTATCATCGAAATAGGTTGTTATTTACTCGATTAAGCTTGTATGGGAGTAATCGGATACCCAGTGAAAATTTTTGCAAAAGCTTTAAGAATTTATATCTTTTGGAATTTGGTTGGGCATTACAATGCACAGTGATGTTGTTCGGTGTTAGTAAGGTGTCTGGAATGTTTGTGGAGTGGATGAATCGTATCTTCCATATTTAATTGGATAAGTTCGTAGTGGTTTTTATTGAGGATATTCAGATCTGTTATAAAATTAGAGGAAGAAAACGTAGAGTGTTTGAGGATTGAATCACAAGTGTTGAACAAAGGCGAAGTTTATGCTAAGTTATGCAAGTGAGAATTTGGGTTGGAAAAAGGTGAGTTTTCTTGGATATGTTATTTCAGATGAGAGTATGGTTATGGATCCATCAGAAGTAGATGTAGTTCTACAATGAGAGGCTCCGAAGTTGGTTTAGAAGATTAGAAACTTTTGGGATTAGTTGGTTGTTACTGCAGGTTATGGAAGACTTTGCTAAGTTCGTACTTCTGTTATCTCAGTTGACTTGCAAAGGGTGAGTCGTTTGCTTTGGATGTCCATTATGAGGAAAGTTTCAGAGAACTGATGTAGAAGTTGTCTACGGCTCCAGTTTTGATTCTGTGTGATCCTAATGAACCGTTTGTGAGGTATTGGGATGCGGCCTTGATGAGTTTAGTTAGTGTGTTAATGCAAGAGGGTAAAGTCGTGGCTTATGCTTTACGACAATCGAGGATTCATGATTTCAAGATGGCTGCGGTTACTTTTGTGTTGGGAATCTGGAGGTATTATTTTTATGGTTTTGAGTTCAAAGTGTTTAGTAATCACAAGAATATCGAGTACCTATTTGGTCGGAAGGAATATAGTATGAGACAGCGAGGATGGTTGGAATTTGTGATGAGTTAAGTCAAAAGTTTTTATACATGTCTGTTTTGATGGTCAGAGAATTAGAATTATTTGAGCAGTTCAGAGACTTGTGTCTGATGTGTAAGCTACCACAGAAGAGTGTGAGGTTGGGTATATTAAAAGTGAACAATGACTTTTGGTGAATATGAGAAAGAGTTAGACTTTGGGCGTAAAATTGGTAGTTTTGATGGCTTCGAGTAATAAGAGTGCGCATCGAAAGCGTGATGTGGCACATTTCATATATGCGTGTGGGACTTGTAAGAGTTCGTAGGTTGAACATTGGAAATTTGTAGGAATGATGAGACCATTGAAGGTTTCAGAATGGAAGTGTTCACTCAGTTTCCCTGTCTTTGGGACTAAATAAAGTTCGGTGGCGACTCTATTGAATCTTTGAGTGTGCGATTCACTCAGGTATAAACCATCCATCTTCAAAACCAATCACTCACACACTTCATAAAAATCATATGTGAGCTGATCAAACTCTCATTTGTGACCTGTAACACAGAAATCACAAAGTCACTTTCCAAAACCTCAAATTTGGTGTTTTTGGCACTTTTCAAGCCAAGTCTTGATTCAGTCACTTTCAAAACCAGATAAAGCCTCAAACACATTCCAAATATCATTCTTGAACCGTCCCAAGTGGTTTCCCCCATCTGGAACACCATTTGAGAGAGTCGCCATTTTGGCCACTTTTGCCCCTTTTGCAAGAAACAACTCAAACTTGTTCCTGAGGATTCCAGCTGTTGGTGATCATTCTAAAAGCTTCTAAGGGATCATTTGAGGGAGTCTAAAGCATCAAACCACTTCTGGAATAAAGCCCTTGACAGATTGCATAAAATCTCCAAAAAAGGTAAGCCTCACACTTTAAACTTTCTGAAATATGCATTGCTTTGAGGTCCACTGATCATATACATCTTATACATGTTATTTATGTTGTGTTTGCATCAATTCATCATGTAATTCATGCCTGTATCAAGAGGTAGCATAGAAAATGCAATTACAAGCCCTTTTCAAAACCATTATCGGGTTTTGAGTTAGGGACATGATCTGAAAAAACCACCACCACCATTGGATTCCTTGTGAAATTCTGGTCAGGATAGATCTAAATTTTGTCCCAATCCATGGAGAAATGAGAAAGTTACAAGCTTCATGTTTTTGGCCAAAATCATGCCTTGCCTTGCCTTGGCCAGGCCAAAAACACACCATGCCTTATGTATTTCTAGGCTGGGTTTGATACACGGATGTATCATCACCCCAGTGGTATAAGGTACACGCTGCACACAAGAGGTCTGGGGTTCGAATCCCCCTCGCCCCATACCCCCTTTTTATCCTTTTTTTTTCCATTTTCTTTGATATTTGTCATATTATTATTAATGTTTTGGAAAATTAATTTCTCTTTCATTTTTAATCATTTTTTATTGGTTCTTTTTGCAAAAAATCGCAAAAACATTAAAATATTTTATTCCATGAAAAAATCCCAAAAATATTATTTATTTCATATATTTGATATTTTTGTAAAGAATTACTTTTTATTTGTTTTAAAACATTAGAAATATTTCTTTTGCTTGGCTTTGCAAATTGCAAATAATTTTTAAATCATCCCATGATCAAAACATGATTTTTCAAGTATAAATCCAAGATCACAACTTATTTTCACCTATTTGATTATTTTAATTGAATTTTTATTCAATTAAAATACATTTATAAACAAAAATTAGGGTTTTGATCATTACCACCCTATCAAACTTTTTTCAAACACTCATGGGCCTCTATTAGAGTGGAAGACCCAACTCCTTTTTTTAAAACCAAAATAGTTTGGGCATCAGCCATTGTATAAGACCCACTGTGTTTTCAAAAACTTCGACGATCGCCATTTTCAAACAAAAACTTTGGCCTCTCCTAGAGATATAAGTCCCTTTCCTTTTCCTTAAAACACTTTTTTGGGCCTCTTGAGAGAGTATAAGACCCATCCCTTTGTACAGAAAATTATTTTGGGCCTCACTTATTGTATAAGTCCCCCTGTACAAATTCAAAACAACGGTACAATCACTGTTGAAACTTGGGCTTCTCCTCGAGCTATAAGCCCCAACCACTTTTCAAAATACTTTCTCCTTTGATTTTGAATTCAAATATACAATTGTTATTTAAGCTTTCTTTGTTGTACAACTAACAAAACAGCATGGAAGCTCTACAACCGAGTAAGTGTTTACCTGCTTTCTTTATCAGCTTTAATATATATACTGTATTATGGGAAGCTGCGCATGGTTAGTCTTCTTTCATTCTCCTTTATCATCTTTCATATATATAACTGTATTGTGGGAAGCTGCGCATGGTTAGTCTTCTTTCATACTGTAGCGAGCGATTTCTGGATGTGGTTGCGAAGCACGATCGCTCTGAAAACTACAGGTCGATTCATTTTTTATCCTATTATGAGCTGAATAAGGAAGGGAAATAGATGTCTCCAATTAACCCTGCTTGCATACTAAGTTTGAACAGCGGTCTGTTCGGTTAAAGATGCTACAAAGATTTGGGGAGTTTGTACTGGTTATTTGTATTTTCGCCAATACGGTCATTTTGATCTGGTCACCTAGGGCAGAAGGTTTCTAGCGGGGAACAAGGATTAGGATGTCAGGACTGATGTTTTGAATTACTTCTTTTGATATGGGATTTGGGTTTTTTGTGGAGTGTGCTCGCTAAGATCTTTTCTTTCGATCTTATGCCTACGTATTCCCGTTTACCGAAACAAGGAAATCAAAGCGTTCGTAGTTCCTCCTAATCTATGGGAGGAAATGGGTGTTTGGTGTCTTGTTCAAGGCCCAAGACGTGAAGCGTAAGGTGTTTGTATCTTGTTCAAAGCCCAAGATGTGAAGCTGAAAGGTTTATTTGTGTCTTGTTCAAAGCCCAAGACGTGAAGCTGAAAAGGCCTCGACTTTAGAGAGAATTTGTCATCTCTAAAGAAGGGTTTGTCTGTCACAACTGTTGGGTGACTGGTTTATAAAGGAGAATTACTTTAACCGGGATACGCGGATCCTAGCAATGCCATAATTTCCTTTATAGGGTAGTTTTGACCTGAAGGAGAAGACTTTAACTCAATGTAGAGCAATGCTATCCTTCCTTAGGAATTTCTCATGCTAAAAGAGGGACAGTGGCGTGGATGTAGATGATCTAGAGGCTTGCCGCTTACAGCGATTAGATGAAGGGGAAGGAGTTGTTGATATTTGTGTACTGTGAACGAGGCACAGCTTTGATGCTAAAAGGTTGATTGGACTTAACCGGGGATTTCTTATACAAAGCCTAAGAGGAGGCTAACTCTACTGAGAAAAATCATTATACAAAGCCTAAGAGGAGGCTAAAAGGTGTCTCGTACAAAGCCCGAGAGAGAGGCTAAAATGGGTTGATCCTACAAGAGGATCTTTTATACTCAACAAGAGAGTGTTTTTGTATCTCGTACAAAGCCCGATATGGAGGCGAAAAGGTTTTTGACCCGACGATGGAGTCTTTTGGTATCTTGTATGAAGCCCGAGATGAAGGCAATTGTTTGTTTGGCTCAAGATGAAGGTATCTTGTATCTCGTACAAAGCCCGAGATGGAGGCAGAAGGGGTGATTGACTCAATGAGGGAGTCTTTTATGTGTCTCTTACAATGCCCGAGAGAGAGGCTAAACAATGTTTGACTCCACTGGGGAATCTTTTGGTATCTCGTATAAAGCCCGAGATGGAGGCGTAAATTGTTAGCTCCGCTGGGGAGAATCATTGTACAAAGCCCAAGAGGAGGCTGAAAAGGTTTGCTCCGCTGGGGAGAATCATTGTATAAAGCCCAAGAGGAGGCTAACTTCACTTAAGAAGGATCATTATACAAAGCCTAAGAGGAGGCTATGGTTACTGTCTCAGTTAAGTGACAGGTCTAGTATACTGATTTTGAAAGAGAAAATCAGTTCTTATATGAGCAACACTGTACTCAAGAATTTGATTCCAAGGGTTCGGGTTATTCCTGTTCTTTAAGGAAGCGGGAAATCCGAAGGGTATCGAGACTGTCCGAGTCTGCGGGTTTCCTTCCTATTTAACGAAAGGGGTCACTTGAGAATGTCTTTGAGACTCAAGGAGATTAGACTGTCCAAGTCTAGAGTTTTATCTTTTGTACTATGTTTTGAGAAACAGTAGTAGACTCTATGAAAGGACTGTTCTATGAAGATGATTAAGTTCTGTTCCTATACCTCTAGGAGGTCGTCGGGACAATATGTACGAAGCCCAAGAGGAGGCTGGAAACTTTTAAGAAGCCGACGGGTCCTTGTACTAAGCCCAAGAGGAGGCTATCATTCCCGGAGGAAGAGATCATTATATGAAGCCTAAGAGGAGGCTGTGAATACTTCTAAGAAGCCGTAGGGTCCTTATACTAAGCCCAAGAGGAGGCGGGGTTGCTTTTAAGAAGCCTGTGGGTCCTTGTACGATGCCCAAGAGGAGGCCGATCCTTTTAAGAAGCCCGTGGGTCCCCAAACCCCGAGAAAGTCAAGGCAATGCTATTCACCGAGAATAGATCAAAGTCAGGACAGTTCGAGAATATGGAAGAAACTCAAAGATGCCATTCACGGAGAATACATTCATCTTGGGGAGTAGAGTTTCTTGACGATTCCTAATGAGGACAACCTGAGAGAAGACTGTATCTGGTGATCCTATTTGGGGATCTAGGCGTCTATTTCTACGAACTAAACGAAACGGCGTCACCTAGTTCTAGACGTAGTTGTCGGGGGAACTCTAAATATCTATACTATTATTACACAATAGATATGAGTTTATGAAAGGAGACTTACAGTGAGCAGCCCCACAATACAGTTATATATATGAAAGTAGTAAATGAAAGGGATAACCACTTACTCGCTTGTAGAGCTTCCATGCTGTTTGGTTAGTTGTTCAACAAAGAAAGATTGAAAACAATAGTATATTCAAAATAAAAGGAGAAAGTGCTTTGAAAAAGAAAGATTTGGGGCTTACAGCTCAAGGAGAGGCCCAAAAAGAGTTTAAAGAAAAAGAGTGGGGCTTATAACACGATGGTAGGCCCAATTGATTTTTCGTTTTAAATGGCAATCGCGCCGAGGTTTTCTTTTAACGTCGGGGGACTTATAGAATAAGTGAGGCCCAAAATGTTTTGGTTAAAAGGGGTTGGGTCTTACACTCTAATAGAGGCCCAAAGTGTTTTAAAGAAAAGAAATGGGTCTTACTACTCGAGGGTAGGCCCAGATGATTATTTTTCAAAAGGCGACGATCGCGTCGTTTATTTGAAAATGTACAGAGGGACTTATACAACGAATGAGGCCCAAAATATTTCTGTACAAGTGGGTTGGGTCTTACACTCTAATAGAGGCCCAAAAAGTTTAAGAGTGGGGCTTATAACACGAGGGTAGGCCCAATGGTTATTTGAATTGAAAACCCTAATTTTATTCCTTTAAAAACAAATATTTAAAGAAAATCAATGAAAAATACCAAATAGGTTTGAATAACCTACTTGTGATTTTTGTTTAAGGTTTGAAAAATGAGGTATAAATCACAAGAGATATTAAAACTCATTTGGTCTTGATTTTCCAAGATGAATATTCATTTTTAAAGTGTTTAAAAACAAATAAAATGAATTTATTCGCAAAAATACTAATTATATTAAATAAATAATATAAACTTAATTTTTCTGTGGAATAAAATATTTCAACATTTTTGTGATTTTTTGCAAAAAGAACCAATAAAAAATAATTAAAATTGAATGAGTTATTAATTTTTCAAAACATTAAAAATAATAATATGAAAAATAACAAAATAAACAATTGATAAAAAGAAGTCTGGGGCGAGGGGGATTCGAACCCCAGCCCTCTTGCTTGCCAATACACATAAAACCAGCTGATGAACCGCTGGGGCGCAATGCCAATTCATTAATAATATGGCAAGTGAAAAATATATAGAGAACTTGTTGGATTTTCTGAAAATGGCGCCATGGCCATCTTCTTCCTCGAGCTCGTGCATGAAGCACCCTATCTCCCTTATCTCTTCACCATTTGACATGATTCAAACACCAAACTCGTGCATTTTTTCACAAGGAATAAGATGGCAATACCCAATTTTATTGATTTTTAGTGTGGAGTGAAATAATCATGATGAACACAGATGAACCCTAATTTGCAAAAGCAATCGTGCAGGCATGGTTATAAGGGCTATGATCAAACTTTTTGAGGGGAAACAATCAACACACGATGGCAATCAAATGGCAAAAATATCATGCGAGGAAATATGCATGGATCATGGATTTTGAGTTTTGAGGCTCACCTTGATGCAAGCTGAAATGGAACTCTGCACAAACTTTGTTCCAGTTGTGATTTAATGATCCCTACAACTTCAATGGATGGTATGGAGTGTGTTGCAAGCTTTAGAACACTTTGAAACTCTTTGGATCAATCTGGAGACCTCCACCTGCAAAATTGAAGCATAATGGCTTGGTTGAATGGTGATTTTGAGTCTGAGGTGTTACAGTTAGGGTTTAAGTGTTTGGACACCTCAAATACATCATATGTGATGTGTTTGAGCAATTGGAATTGATTGCTTATGGCTACAACTCAAAACCCGATAGTGGTTACTCAAAAACAAGAAAACTTGAGGTTTAAGAAAGAATGAGAGAAAGCAGTGCTGTAACTGGCTTTGGTGTGAGTTGAATGATCCATTGGGACCTCTATTTATAGGTGATCAACTCTTGTCTTGGAGGAATAGTGAATGGCTGCTGGATCAGATCACTTCCAATTGGATTGGCTTGGCCTATATGCCTCTTGAACTAGGCATGACAGCTGCTCCAAATAGATCAGCTATGCCTTGACTGAAATCACATTCTTCAGTCATTTTAATTGTTGTTTAATGTGAGAACTTGACTGAGGAGAGTATGAATCTTGACAATGCACTATTCCACATTAATGCACTTTGAATTCAAGGCAAAATGTGCCAAAGTGGATGAATTTCAAGTTGGAAGATTCCTTGGCTTTTTGACTCAGATTTATCAGTTGGATCAGATGCAATGATTGGTTTGAATACATGTGGCATGCTGATCCTTAGTTTTTGGTCCAAAATCGTGTGTGGCAAGCAATCATGTCAACTGATTTTTCCAAAACAGCTTGCAGCAGCATGACTTTGGGCATGGATTTCTCTTGGCTCAAGTTGAAACAATTCATGCTGTTAAGCTCTTTGAATTCTTAGCAACATATGCAACAATATTGATGTTTAACTTTGGACTTGATTCAGCTTGTAACTATGTGAAAAAAGCCCACAAGTTTTGGTGTTTCAACACAAAATCTGCCTTGCCCAGAATTTTTCTAAGTGTTGGAAAAGTTATGTTTTCATGTTTTTAGTGACTTTGATCACTCCATAACTCAAAATCCATGAGGATTTTGGACATAACTTAGTATGAAGTTTTTGTAGAGGATAATGTGATCTACAAATCAAGCTTTGAATGGGGCACAATGGCCTTGTGGTTTAGGAGTTATGGTCCTCCAAAGTTGGTGCATTAGTGGTACTTTTTCCATAACTTAGAAATTTTTCTAAGTTTTATGGTTACCCCTTTTACAAGTTATCCAACTTTTCTTGATTTTTCTTGATGAATGATGATTTAAATCATACATAAACATCATTTTAGGGTTAAAAATCCATTTTGGTGAAAAATCTCAAAAAGTCAAAGTTGACTTTTGTGCACAGTTGACTTTTTTTATCAGATGAATTCCAAACTGTGCAATTCCTCAGGAAATCATGTCTTTGACCTAAATCAAACTTGATGGACATGTTCCATGGGTGTCATAGGGTATATTGAGGCATGTCTTAGGGCTTGGGAGCATGTCCTGGTCAAAAGTCAAGGTTACAGTTGACTTTTTCTACAAAACCCTAACTGTGGTACAGATGAAACTGAGACTTGTTGCTCAAGCTTCTTGGATTAATCCATTGTTCCAAATGGATCAACATAGGTCATTAGAGACCCTCAAACCCTCTCTTGAGGCCTTGGTTCATGATTTGCACCAAAAGTCAACTCAGGGGTGAATTAGGTCAAAAAACCCTAATTCCTGATTTTTGATGTATGCATCCCCTGAGGCAAAATTGACTTGGTGATGAGGCACATGAGGTTCCATGGAGTATATTAGGTTAAGTTTTGGATCATTGGCTCATGCCCAGATGAAATTTTCCATCTGGAGGCCCTGGTCGACCAAAACCCTAATTTGGTAACACCGGCGATCTTGAGGCTTGATCCACCTAGAAGGGAGCATCCTTGTGCTTAATCCTTGAAGTGGGAGTCCTTTTTGATCCATTGTGAATGTTTGGGAGATTAGACAAGTTGAAGATCATGTCATTCCTTGATTGATCCTTTGTCTAAGAACTCAAAGAGGGCTTGAAAACCCTGATTTTGATTGTAGTGAATGCTCACCCATCTTTGGGGAGACTGACAAGGTAGGATGGTTCCCCCATATTATGATGATGATTTGCACAATGATGGGAAATCTTAGTGGTAAAAATTTGGGGTATGACACATACCTCTTTAAATACTTGTCATATATCCACTGTATATATACTAGTATAGATATTTAGAGTTTTCCCCGGCAACTACGTCCAGTACTAAGTAAAGCCAGTTGGTTACTCTCTTTTAGCAATCAAAACTAGATCCCCCATAGGGTTACCAGATACAGTCTTGCCTCCTTTTGGGTTAATTCAATATGGAACAAAGAGAAAGGCAGCATTCTTCGTGAACCTTTTCTCAAACTGTCACCCCTAGAAATTGTCAAAATGAATTCTACTCCCCAGAGTTAATCTATTCTCGGTGAATAGCATCTCTTGAGTTCCTCCAAACCTCCGAACTTTCACTAAATGATCTATTCTCGGTGAATAGCATTTCTTGAACTTTCTCGGGACTTTCACTAGTTGATATATTCTCTGTGAATAGCATCTCTTGAACTTCTCTTGGTTTGGGTCCCAACGGGCTTCTTAAAAGCATTGAATCTATGAATTGCTCACTAGATGATCTATTCTCGGTGAATAACATCTCTGAACTCTTCTTGGTTTGGTCCCATGGGCTTCCTAAAAGCATCTACGCCTTCTCTTGGGCTTCGTACAAATTGTCCTGACGGCTTCTTAAAAGTTTCTCTCGCCTTCTCTTGGGCTTGGTACAAATTATCCCGATCGACCTCATAGAGGTATAGGAACAGAAATTAGTCATCTTTCTCACTAGAGCAAACCTTTCATTGAGTCATATCTCAGACCAGTTTAAGGGTTGACCTTCATCCCTTAAATGTTCGCCTCCTCTTGGGCATCGTACAAAGACAAACCCGACAGACTTGGATAGTCTCCTACATACTTGAGTCTCAAAGACATTCTCAAGCTCCATCGGAACTCCGAAGGAATCCTGATCAGTTGATCAATCTCCACCCGAGATAAAGAACCCGTCAGTTTTAAACCTTATCTTAGATTTCCCCAGCCAGGGTCAAAAGGCCACAGCGTCATCAGAACCTCAAGGTTTATGACATCTCACCTCTTTCGCGATCACCCTCAAGAGTTGATCCATCACTTTGGACCTGCACCGGGATCCCAAAGATCCCTAGCAGAAAGTATAGCCTTCTCTTAGGCTTTGTATAATGATTTCTCCTCAGCTTAGTCAGCCTCCTCTTGGGCTTTGTGCAATGATCCTCCCTAGCGGAGTTAACCTTTTCAGACTCTCTTGTTCAAAGACCAATGATCCTCCCTACGTATTCCTCTTGGGCTTTGTTGAGTCAAACTTTTGCGCACTCTCTTGTTGAGTTGGATCCCTTTTTCGCCTCCATCTTGGGCATTGTACAAGATACCATATAAATTCCCCAAAGAGTCAGTCTCTTTTTCGCCTCCATCTTGGGCTTTATACGAGATAAATAAATGCTCTCTTGTTGAGCCGATCTTATCTAGCCTTCTCTTAGGCTTTGCACAAGGAAATCCCTTAATCGTACCAATTAACCTTTTAGCTTCAAACCTTGGGCTTTGATCAAGGCACACAAAAATCAACAAATTCCCCTTTTAGAGATAACAAATTCTCTCTCTCAAACTTTTTCACTTCATATCTCGGGCTTTGAACAAGATACAAAAATACTTTTTCAGCTTCACATCTTGGGCTTTGAACAAGATACCAAATATTCTTTCCTCCTGTGGAGGGAACTACGACTGCTCTGATTTCCCTATTTCATTCAAACGAGAATACGTAGGCATAAGATTGCAAAATCTTAGCGAGCACACCAAAACAAAATCAAAACCTTAGGTCCCGTACCTTACCAAAAACATCAACTCACTCACTCATATTTCCCAAAAAATTTCCCAACCCATCAGCAGACAAACACTATCAATTACAAAGCAGAATTTTGTCTAAATACCCTGTGGATAACCACATATAGGATGAGTAATTAACAACTACCCATTGTATAACCTGACCCCGGACTCCCCAATCTCTTTTTAGCGTTTGTTCAGTGTAACATCTGCGAGCAAGGTTAGTTTTAGATAGCTTCCCTTTCCCTTTCAGCTTCCAGGAATAAATAAGAAATCGGAAAGTAGCACCCCTCTCCTTTGAGGAGAAACCCCCAAATCTTAGCGATAAGGTGGTCGCGTCACCGACAAAAATCGCTCGCTACAACTGGTTCAATATCTTGCAGGGCGCATCAAAGCATTATATTCTTGCATGACTTCCACACCCACCAAGCTATATATGAAATTGATGTTCCACAAAAGTTGTTACCATTCCAACTACCAAAATTTATGACATGGCCATGCTTATTGACTGCATTGGCAAAAAGTGCAGGGAACAAATCCTTCAAAGTGGAGCCTCCAATCCATCTTGAGTTCCAAAATGGTATATCGCTTCTGTCGCCAAGTTTACAAGTTACCACCTGTGAGAAACTACCTTCCTCAATAGAGTCCGCGACACACTTAACGTCTCGCCACCAAATGGATTGATTACTTTTAGGAACAAACTCTTCATGGGACAAAATTATTGAACGATAGTTTCTGTATCTAGCCCCGTGCAAACCACACCACAATGGTTGATCATTCGAAACAGACCTCCACAACCATTTAGATAGCAATGAAATGTTGAATACACCAATATCTTTAATTCCAAACCCACCCAATTCCTTTGGTTTACATACCGTACTCCAACTAATTAGAGAAAATCCATTTGTCTCCATCTTACCCGACCAAAGATATCTTCGTTTCAAGGTTCTAATTTGATCCACAACCTTTCTTGGAGCTTTGAAGAATGAGAGGTGGTGAATAGGTAGGTTTATCAAAACTGATTTCAAAAGTGTAACTCTCCCACCAATGTAAGATGATTTTTGGGACGTCTCAATTACATTTCGAGATTCATATTCCTCATGACCGCCAAAAGACTTTTGACAGCATCAAAGAATATCTTCTGAATCCACCAATTATGTCTCCTTCAGTGGAAGAAAGACCATTGATCATCTATTTAACAGTCCTGGAAGATTCCATGGGTTGTGTGCTTGGCCATCAAGACGAAACAAAAAGAAAAGAGTCTTTCATTTATTACTTAAGCAAGAAGTTCACGGACTGTGAAACTCGATACACTATGCTCGAGAAAACTTGCTACGCTCTAGCTTGGGTAGCTAAACGTCTTCGCCAGTACATGATTTGTCACACTACTTGGTTAATCTCCAAAATGGATCTGATCAAGTACGTCTTTGAAAAGCCTGCTTTAATGGGAAGGATTGCCCGTTGGCAGATGTTGTTATCAGAATACGACATCGAGTACCATGCTCAGAAAGTCGTCAAAGGAAGTGTTTTAGCCGATCATTTGGCTCGCCAACCAATTGACAATCAGGAATCAATCAAATTCGACTTCCCAAACGAGGATGTCATGTAGCTAAGAATGAAAGATTGCGATAAACTGCTACCAAATGAAAGGCCAGAGCTAGGATCCCAATGGGGATTAATATTCGACGGAGCTGTCAACGCTTATGGAAATGGAATTTGGGAAATCATTGTTACACCTCAGGGTACCCATATTCCTTTCACCGCCAGATTGGCATTCAAATGTATGAAGAATGAGGCTGAATATGAAGCTTGCATCATGGGTCTCGAAGAAGCTATCGACTTAAGGATAAAGAAATTGGATGTGTATAGAGACTTAGCCCTGGTTATAAATCAGATCAAAGGAGAGTGGAACACGCATCAACTTCGCACATCTGTCCGCACTTAAACAGGGGCAACCCCTTTCTCTCTAGTATATGACATGAAAGTAGTGCTCCCCATAGAAGTAAATATCCCATCAATGAGGGTATTGATGGAAGCTAAGCTAACAGAAGCTGAATGCTGTCAAAGCCGATACGATGAACTGAACCTAATCGAAGAAAAAAGAATGACAACTTTCTGCCATGGTCAGTTATATAAGCAAAGATTAAAAAAAGCATTCGACAAAAAGGTCTGACCTCGTGTTTTAGAGAAGGAGACCTCGTGCTCAAGAAGATACAATCATTTCTTATTGATTCCAGAGGAAAATGGACTCCGAATTATGATGGCCCTTATGTTGTTAAGAAAGCCTTTTCAGGCGGTGCCCTGAGACTCGCAACCATGGATGGAGAGGAGTTTACTTACTGTAACACCCCCTTTCTATACCCCCAAATAATCAAATAAATCATTTAGGCATGTATTGGAAATTTCATCAGAGTATAATTGTAAACACGACATAAAAAGACATGTCACATTATGCTTGAAATTAAAACATACAACACCTGCTCAACAAATGATATGCAACAGTGGGGTAACTTTCAAACAACAAAGGATCTCAGTCCTTCTACCCACATCTCAATATTTAGAATAAAAGCGGAAACATCTAAAATATTGAATAACAACCACATATATACATCAACATATATATACATCATCCAGTATGAATCACAAGCAACATCATGTTTATATATACAAATTCATCAGCAAGATACATATGCAAATGTATCACGAAAAGATCAAAACGTCCTAGCTACCCGGTGCTACATATCAGAGCCAACCGACCAACAAGGAAAATAAAGACACGCCTCACAAAA
Source organism: Lathyrus tuberosus (assembly GCA_022829125.1). NCBI lineage: Eukaryota > Viridiplantae > Streptophyta > Magnoliopsida > Fabales > Fabaceae > Lathyrus > Lathyrus tuberosus. Next base: position 4,738,429 of record JALAZF010000469.1, on the reverse strand, counting down.
AGACCGCCAGATACCTAATCTGCAATGCCTCATAGAGCATCATAAAACAGCAGAAGGGTGAGAAATATTATCATAATAACAATGCATATAATTATGTACTACAACATAAACATATAACACATATTCTCACCACAACTCATCATATATCACAATATAGATATATCATCAAGCATATTCATTATGCATACATTCACCATTATCATCATTCCACATGAACACACACATACTTGTTCATTCAACAATGCATCATTATAAGATACAGTTTATATCATTTCCCATAAACATACATATATCAATGTTTATTCATCAATGCACAAATACAAAGATGATCAATGCAACTCATAGAGACCGACTCTCGACTCTATGCAGATGCATGCGGTACCGACTCATCACCCGAGCTCAATTAAAGAACTCAATGGAAATATCCTCCCTGCCGGGCCTACGATATTTCCCCATCGCTCATACCATTATGGCATCCGATGTTTCTGGATTGTTCACGCAGACACAATCCGATTGCTCAAACCCCACAAGGGCACACAATCATTCTGAAGATTCTCACGGAATCAAGTGTAACTCATCGCAACGATTGCACCCATTGACTACGCAATGTTCAGAGGATCCTCAAATGATCATTTGTGTAATCAATCACTCACACCTAACAGGGACGCGATATTACACCCGATTCTCCACGAATCGCGACACATGAATGCATGTCATGATGTTTCTCATACAAAATGACCACATTCACTCATGCAATGCACACATATTTCACAATATAGTCATGCATTCATCACATATAATCCACATACATTCACATCAATTGTATAACAACATACACAATTATCCAAACAATTTAATTTACGGTTCACCGGAAAAGTCGGTTAAAAGTCGACAAAACACATTATTCAGACACCATACATCCATCACCAATACATATCAATCATGCACAACATTTTATCACATATACTCACGTCATATAACAGCACACAAGCTATACGTTACATATCAAAAGCATGTAGCATGATAACACATCATTCGCACACCAATACGACGGTAAAAATCCAACAATACAACACTTTTTCAAAATCACAACTTAAATAAATCATCTACTAGCCTCCAACCCATTTTTATTAGAAATAATATTTCATAAGCTTTCCAACGCTTCGAACGGGGGTCAAAACGGATTTACGGATCAAAAGTTACGAATTTTCGAAGTTTCTTAAATTTTTCATTTTGCCAGACCTGCGCGTTGAGCGCGAAATCTGCTGCAAGTTCAGCCTTAAAAACACCATTTTTAGACCTCCGGACATCCGTTTTCGATTTCGTAAAAAGCTGCGATCTCAGAATTCAACGTACTATAATATTTTCACTATTAAAAGTCCATCCAACACATTTTCCATTTTTGTAATATTTTGAAACATAGTTTTATCAATTAAACCTCGACTCCAACCTCGCTCAAAACCACTCGAAAACACAAAAACAACCATTCCCGATTAAATATCAACCTATACTAATGTTACCAGACATATCCAAACACTTTTACTCAATCACAACATCAATTTACACAAAAACCTCAATATATACCAAAAACTCAAAAGTTATAAATTCAACTCGATTCAATCAAACGATCACACTAAATCAAGACCCAACATCACACGACTCTACTACGCGATTTATTCCGAATTTCATCTGTGAAAACATCGATTTCTATCCATTTTTCTCATTTCGACCTAGAATTGGAAAACTATGGAAAAACAAGAAAACCTTCACACAATCATACATACATAATCATACACAAAGTTAGGATAACAATATTTCACACCCTTACCCGATTAAATTCGATTGAAACGGAGCTTTTCCCGATTTTTCCCACTTTCTCCTCTTTTCTGTCTTCTTCCTCTTCTTTTCTCTTTCTCTTCTTTCTTCTTTTCTTCTTTCTCACATTTTCTCTCTCTCTCTTTCTCTTTATTTAAAAACATAAACTTACCCAAGCAAAAGACCAAAATACCCCTCAGCTCGAATATCTCCCAAACGCTCTCAAAATGCGATAAAACATCAACAACGATGAAAAATAATATATTGCCAAATAAAAGTCAATAATAAAATAATATAAAACCAAAACCAATTAAATCTACTCTATTAAATAAATCTAACAAAACAGGGGCGTTACAATTCTCCCCCACTTAGAAATTTTCGTCCTCGAAAATATACTGAGACGAACAACTCCGGACACGACTCTCGCATCCGACTAACAAACCAACATGCCAACAAAAGGCACACCACAAATAACACAACTGGAAAATCACCTTGCTAACCATAACTACAACAACGACACAACGATGATGACGACAACAACAACGACAAGATGCAAAGCCCATACAATGCACTTGACGACCAACTCACAACTCAAGGAAAACCACGATACCAACACACAGGTTCACCTTAGAACCGAAACACAACAAGATCGTTACCCTACCATAGGTAACACTCCTCTAATTCCCCACAAAGGAATTAGCTACACGCACTCGAACCAACACAATGGAAACGAGACAATAACACAAACAAGAACACAAATTTCCACGACTCCACATTGATTCAACAACATCAACAAAACCAGAATACCAACCATCCTTGTCACACAACATTATTACAACCATGCTACGATTCCCCAATCGACCATATAACCAAAACATCCAACTACACACTAGCCCATGAATAACATTTAAACCTTTCACCTAACACTTCCATTCAGAAACGTCCAATAGTCTCACCATTCCTACATGTTCCCAATGTCCAACCTATGAACTTTTACAAGTCACACACGCATATATGAATTGTGCCACATCACGCTTCCGATGTGCACTCTGATTACTCATAACCATCAAAACTACCAATCTCACGTCCAAAGTCTAACTCTTTCACATATTCACCAAAAACCACTGTTCGCTTTAATATTTCCATCCTCACACTCTCCTGTGTTATCTCACACACCAGACACAAGCCTCGGAACTGTTCAAATAATTCTAACTCCCTGACCATCAAAACAACCATGTGTAAAAACTTCCAACTTAACTCTTCGGACACAACATTAGCTTTTCCTGAAGGATAATCCAAACCACATTCATAACTCATCACGAATTCCAACCCTCCTCGTTGTCTCATACTCTATTCTTTCAGACCAAACAAGCACTCTAAACTCTTGTGATTACCAAACACTTCGAGCCTAGAACCATAAAGATAATACCTCCAAATTTTCCAACGCAATACAACCGCAACCAATTCCAAATCCTGAATAGTATAGATACTTCTATGAATCCTTAATTGTCGTAAAGCATAAGCCACGACTTTACCCTCTTGCATTAGCACACTGACTAGCTCATCAAGGACACATCACAATACCTCACAAACGGTTGAACAGGATCACACAGAATCAAAACTAGAGCCGTAGACCATTTCTACTTCAGCTCACCCAAAACTTACTCACAACGAACATCCAAAACAAATGACTCACCCTTTGCAAGTCAACCGAAGTAACGAAAATGCTAGCTTGGAAAAACTTTCCATAACCTCCGGTACTAACCAACTAAAGTCCAAAAAGTTTCTATCACCTTAACCGACTTCGGAGCCTCTCATGTAGAACTACATCCACTTTCAATGGATCCATAACCATACTCTCATCTGAAATAACATATCCAAGAATACTAACCTTTTTCAACCAAAATTCTCACTTGAATAACTTAGCATAACACTTTGTCTCCTTTTAACACTTGTAAGTCAATTCTCAAACACTCTACTTGTTCTTCCTCTGAGTTTATAACAGATCCGAATATTCTCAATTAAAATCACTACGACCTTATCCCAATTCACGACACAATCAAATCGACCACTAAATCTCAACACCATTTTTACAAGAAAGAACATCTCAGTCCGAGTTGCGAATCAAAAGTTATGGACTTTAGAAAAAGAAACAAGTTTTATTTTTGAAGTCCCCGATCGCGCTAAGCGGGCTCCGCCCCGCGCTGAGCGCGCTGCTCTCGGGTTGGAGAGGTTCAAAATTCTGAAGACCGCGCTGAGCGGGCATCAGCGCGCTGAGCGGGCACTGCGATTTTCAGAAAAATAAACCCTTCGACCTTCCTTCCCAAAATTTACCATTTCATCTCATATCAGTTCCAACCAGCATAACAAGTATCAACAACCCACCAAAAGGAACTCTTAATATCAATATTACATCCATACTTAAGGGTTTTCTCAAGATTTCCATTAACGCTCCAAAACTCCAAAGACTCCAAACCTCGCCAGAACTCTAAGTTTTGCTTTCCTTAGTCTCGATACCTTCATACACATCATGCTTGTTATTCCATTCAATCATCAGTTCCTTGTATTAGTATCAATACTGGAGCTCTCTAAGACGACACACTTGGTCTCACAATTCTCCTTTCCAGTAAATCTTCCAACTGCTCTATTAGTTCGAGTACTTCAAATGCTAACATCCAATATTCCATCTGAAAATCACACACCACTGGCAGCCCATCACTATGGCCTCCTGACAATTTCCCAAAACACTATCATCACAAACAAGACAACATCTGAGTTTCACTTTCCTAAAAGTTCTTCTACTTACTTAGCAGGTCCAACCTCCAATCCTTCTCATCTTTCAATATAGGAATCTTCATCGACTCACCAAAACAATCTGTAATCATTTCCTTAAATTCCAAACAATTCATTGCACACACTATCAAATCCGGAAAGACCCGCCTATTCCATCCAACATAATTTTCGTCTGCTATCAACAAGAGATTAAGGGTGATCGGTTCCTCAATTTGCCAATAGACAGCCGACAATCATGATGGGGCATAAACCGTCTTTACCAAACTATAATAGCCTTTCTTGCATCCCATACACAAAACTACCTAAGGCACAAATCCTTAGTTGACATAAACCTTACCTCCACATTTCTTACGTAATCGGGAACAACACTGTCCAAACAACACTTACCATCTTGCAATTCACAACACACTGAGCCAGCGTTCCACACCTGAAGCAACATGGAGAAGTACCAGCTTCTCCCCCACTTATCTCATTCTAACTCCTGAAAAAAAGGATTAGAAAACCAGAAAGCACTGACAGTGTTTCACACACATATCACGTACTAAGGAACAAACAACACCGACAGTATTCAACTGCCACACCAACAGACTCAACAACTGACTCAACACTGGCTCTGATACCACTTAATGTAACACCCCCTTTCTATACCCCCAAATAATCAAATAAATCATTTAGGCATGTATTGGAAATTTCATCAGAGTATAATTGTAAACACGACATAAAAAGGCATGTCACATAATGCTTGAAATTAAAACATACAACACCTGCTCAACAAATGATATGCAACAGTGGGGTAACTTTCAAACAACAAAGGATCTCAGTCCTTCTACCCACATCTCAATATTTAGAATAAAAGCGGAAACATCTAAAATATTGAATAACAACCACATATATACATCAACATATATATATACATCATCCAGTATGAATCACAAGCAACATCATGTTTATATATACAAATTCATCAGCAAGATACATATGCAAATGTATCACGAAAAGATCAAAACGTCCTAGCTACCCGGTGCTACATATCAGAGCCAACCGACCAACAAGGAAAATGAAGACACGCCTCACAAAAAGACCGCCAGAGACCTAATCTGCAATGCCTCATAGAGCATCATAAAACAGCAGAAGGGTGAGAAATATTATCATAATAACAATGCATATAATTATGTACTACAACATAAACATATAACACATATTCTCACCACAACTCATCATATATCACAATATAGATATATCATCAAGCATATTCATTATGCATACATTCACCATTATCATCATTCCACATGAACACACACATACTTGTTCATTCAACAATGCATCATTATAAGATACAGTTTATATCATTTCCCATAAACATACATATATCAATGTTTATTCATCAATGCACAAATACAAAGATGATCAATGCAACTCATAGAGACCGACTCTCGACTCTATGCAGATGCATGCGGTACCGACTCATCACCCGAGCTCAATTGAAGAACTCAATGGAAATATCCTCCCTGCCGGGCCTACGATATTTCGCCATCGCTCATACCATCATGGCATCCGATGTTTCTGGATTGTTCACGCAGACACAATCTGATTGCTCAAACCCCACAAGGGCACACAATCATTCTGAAGATTCCCACAGAATCAAGTGTAACTCATCACAACGATTACACCCATTGACTACGTAATGTTTAGAGGATCCTCAAATGATCATTTGTGTAATCAATCACTCACACCCAACAGGGACGCGATATTACACCCGATTCTCCACGAATCGCGACACATGAATTGATGTCATGATGTTTCTCATACAAAATGACCACATACACTCATGCAATGCACACATATTTCACAATATAGTCATGCATTCATCACATATAATCCACATACATTCACATCAATTTTATAACAACATACACAATTATCCAAACAATTCAATTTACGGTTCACCGGAAAAGTCAGTTAAAAGTCGACAAAACACACTATTCAGACACCATACATCCATCACCAATACATATCAATCATGCACAACATTTTATCACATATACTCACGTCATATAACAGCACACAAGCTATACGTTACATATCAAAAGCATGTAGCATGATAACACATCATTCGCACACCAATACGACGGTAAAAATCCAACAATACAACACTTTTTCAAAATCACAACTTAAATAAATCATCTACTAGCCTCCAACCCATTTTTATTAGAAAGAATATTTCATAAGCTTTCCAACGCTTCGAACGGGGGTCAAAACGGATTTACGGATCAAAAGTTACGAATTTTCGAAGTTTCTTAAATTTTTCATTTTGCCAGACCTGCGCGCTGAGCGCCCAGACCTGCGCGCTGAGCGCGAAATCTGCTGCAAGTTCAGCCTTAAAAACACCATTTTTAGACCTCCGGACATCCGTTTTCGATACCGTAAAAAGCTGCAATATCAGAATTCAACGTACTACAATATTTTCACTATTAAAAGTCCATCCAACACATTTTCCATTTTTGTAATATTTTGAAACATAGTTTTATCAATTAAACCTCAACTCCAACCTCGCTCAAAACCACTCGAAAACACAAAAACAACCATTCCCGATTAAATATCAACCTATACCAATGTTACCAGACATATCCAAACACTTTTACTCAATCACAACATCAATTTACACAAAAACCTCAATATATACCAAAAACTCAAAAGTTATAAATTCAACTCGATTCAATCAAACGATCACACTAAATCAAGACCCAACATCACACGACTCTACTACGCGATTTATTCCGAATTTCATCCGTGAAAACATCGATTTCTATCCATTTTTCTCATTTCGACCTAGAATTGGAAAACTATGGAAAAACAAGAAAACCTTCACACAATCACACATACATAATCATACACAAAGTTAGGATAACAATATTTCACACCCTTACCCGATTAAATTCGATTGAAACAGAGGTTTTCCCGATTTTTCCCACTTTCTCCTCTTTTCTCTCTTCTTCCTCTTCTTTTCTCTTTCTCTTCTTTCTTCTTTTCTTCTTTCTCTCATTTTCTCTCTCTCTCTCTCTCTTTCTATTTATATAAAAACATAAACTTACCCAAGCAAAAGACCAAAATACCCCTCAGCTCGAATATCTCCCAAACGCTCTCAAAATGCGATAAAACATCAACAACGATGAAAAATAATATATTGCCAAATAAAAGTCAATAATAAAATAATATAAAACCAAAACCAATTAAATCTACTCTATTAAATAAATCTAACAAAACAGGGGCGTTACAATTCTCCCCCACTTAGAAATTTTCGTCCTCGAAAATATACTGAGACGAACAACTCCGGACACGACTCTCGCATCCGACTAACAAACCAACATGCCAACAAAAGGCACACCACAAATAACACAACTGGAAAATCACCTTGCTAACCATAACTACAACAACGACACAACGATGATGACGACAACAACAACGACAAGATGCAAAGCCCATACAATGCACTTGACGACCAACTCACAACTCAAGGAAAACCACGATACCAACACACAGGTTCACCTTAGAACCGAAACACAACAAGATCGTTACCCTACCATAGGTAACACTCCTCTAATTCCCCACAAAGGAATTAGCTACACGCACTCGAACCAACACAATGGAAACGAGACAATAACACAAACAAGAACACAAATTTCCACGACTCCACATTGATTCAACAACATCAACAAAACCAGAATACCAACCATCCTTGTCACACAACATTATTACAACCATGCTACGATTCCCCAATCGACCATATAACCAAAACATCCAACTACACACTAGCCCATGAATAACATTTAAACCTTTCACCTAACACTTCCATTCAGAAACGTCCAATAGTCTCACCATTCCTACATGTTCCCAATGTCCAACCTATGAACTTTTACAAGTCACACACGCATATATGAATTGTGCCACATCACGCTTCCGATGTGCACTCTGATTACTCATAACCATCAAAACTACCAATCTCACGTCCAAAGTCTAACTCTTTCACATATTCACCAAAAACCACTGTTCGCTTTAATATTTCCATCCTCACACTCTCCTGTGTTATCTCACACACCAGACACAAGCCTCGGAACTGTTCAAATAATTCTAACTCCCTGACCATCAAAACAACCATGTGTAAAAACTTCCAACTTAACTCTTCGGACACAACATTAGCTTTTCCTGAAGGATAATCCAAACCACATTCATAACTCATCACGAATTCCAACCCTCCTCGTTGTCTCATACTCTATTCTTTCAGACCAAACAAGCACTCTAAACTCTTGTGATTACCAAACACTTCGAGCCTAGAACCATAAAGATAATACCTCCAAATTTTCCAACGCAATACAACCGCAACCAATTCCAAATCCTGAATAGTATAGATACTTCTATGAATCCTTAATTGTCGTAAAGCATAAGCCACGACTTTACCCTCTTGCATTAGCACACTGACTAGCTCATCAAGGACACATCACAATACCTCACAAACGGTTGAACAGGATCACACAGAATCAAAACTAGAGCCGTAGACCATTTCTACTTCAGCTCACCCAAAACTTACTCACAACGAACATCCAAAACAAACGACTCACCCTTTGCAAGTCAACCGAAGTAACGAAAATGCTAGCTTGGAAAAACTTTCCATAACCTCCGGTACTAACCAACTAAAGTCCAAAAAGTTTCTATCACCTTAACCGACTTCGGAGCCTCTCATGTAGAACTACATCCACCTTCAATGGATCCATAACCATACTCTCATCTGAAATAACATATCCAAGAATACTAACCTTTTTCAACCAAAATTCTCACTTGAATAACTTAGCATAACACTTTGTCTCCTTTTAACACTTGTAAGTCAATTCTCAAACACTCTACTTGTTCTTCCTCTGAGTTTATAACAGATCCGAATATTCTCAATTAAAATCACTACGACCTTATCCCAATTCACGACACAATCAAATTGACCACTAAATCTCAACACCATTTTTACAAGAAAGAACATCTCAGTCCGAGTTGCGAATCAAAAGTTATGGACTTTAGAAAAAGAAACAAGTTTTATTTTTGAAGTCCCCGATCGCGCTAAGCGGGCTCCGCCCCGCGCTGAGCGCGTTGCTCTCGGGTTGGAGAGGTTCTAAATTTTGTAGACCGCGCTGAGCGGGCATCAGCCCGCTGAGCAGGCACTGCGATTTTCAGAAAAATAAACCCTTCGACCTTCCTTCCCAAAATTTACCATTTCATCTCATATCAGTTCCAACCAGCATAACAAGTATCAACAACCCACCAAAAGGAACTCTTAATATCAATATTACATCTATACTTAAGGGTTTTCTCAAGATTTCCATTAACGCTCCAAAACTCCAAAGACTCCAAACCTCGCTAGAACTCTAAGTTTTGCTTTCCTTAGTCTCGATACCTTCATACACATCATGCTTGTTATTCCATTCAATCATCAGTTCCTTGTATTAGTATCAATACTGGAGCTCTCTAAGACGACACACTTGGTCTCACAATTCTCCTTTCCAGTAAATCTTCCAACTGCTCTATTAGTCCGAGTACTTCAAATGCTAACATCCAATATTCCATCTGAAAATCACGCACCACTGGCAGCCCATCACTGTGGCCTCCTGACAATTTCCCAAAACACTATCATCACAAACAAGACAACATCTGAGTTTCACTTTCCTAAAAGTTCTTCTACTTACTTAGCAGGTCCAACCTCCAATCCTTCTCATCTTTCAATATAGGAATCTTCATCGACTCACCAAAACAATCTGTAATCATTTCCTTAAATTCCAAACAATTCATTGCACACACTATCAAATCCGGAAAGACCCGTCTATTCCATCCAACATAATTTTCGTCTGCTATCAACAAGAGATTAAGGGTGATCGGTTCCTCAATTTGCCAATAGACAGCCGACAATCATGATGGGGCATAAACCGTCTTTACCAAACTATAATAGCCTTTCTTGCATCCCATACACAAAACTACCTAAGGCACAAATCCTTAGTTGACATAAACCTTACCTCCATATTTCTTACGTAATCGGGAACAACACTGTCCAAACAACACTTACCATCTTGCAATTCACAACACACTGAGCCAGCGTTCCACACCTGAAGCAACATGGAGAAGTACCAGCTTCTCCCCCACTTATCTCATTCTAACTCCTGAAAAAATGGATTAGAAAACCAGAAAGCACTGACAGTGTTTCACACACATATCACGTACTAAGGAACAAACAACACCGACAGTATTCAACTGCCACACCAACAGACTCAACAACTGACTCAACACTGGCTCTGATACCACTTAATGTAACACCCCCTTTCTATACCCCCAAATAATCAAATAAATCATTTAGGCATGTATTGGAAATTTCATCAGAGTATAATTGTAAACACGACATAAAAAGGCATGTCACATTATGCTTGAAATTAAAACATACAACACCTGCTCAACAAATGATATGCAACAGTGGGGTAACTTTCAAACAACAAAGGATCTCAGTCCTTATACCCACATCTCAATATTTAGAATAAAAGCGGAAACATCTAAAATATTGAATAACAACCACATATATACATCAACATATATATACATCATCCAGTATGAATCACAAGCAACATCATGTTTATATATACAAATTCATCAGCAAGATACATATGCAAATGTATCACGAAAAGATCAAAACGTCCTAGCTACCCGGTGCTACATATCAGAGCCAACCGACCAACAAGGAAAATGAAGCCACGCCTCACAAAAAGACCGCCAGATACCTAATCTGCAATGCCTCATAGAGCATCATAAAACAGCAGAAGGGTGAGAAATATTATCATAATAACAATGCATATAATTATGTACTACAACATAAACATATAACACATATTCTCACCACAACTCATCATATATCACAATATAGATATATCATCAAGCATATTCATTATGCATACATTCACCATTATCATCATTCCACATGAACACACACATACTTGTTCATTCAACAATGCATCATTATAAGATACAGTTTATATCATTTCCCATAAACATACATATATCAATGTTTATTCATCAATGCACAAATACAAAGATGATCAATGCAACTCATAGAGACCGACTCTCGACTCTATGCAGATGCATGCGGTACCGACTCATCACCCGAGCTCAATTAAAGAACTCAATGGAAATATCCTCCCTGCCGGGCCTACGATATTTCCCCATCGCTCATACCATCATGGTATCTGATGTTTCTGGATTGTTCACGCAGACACAATCCGATTGCTCAAACCCCACAAGGGCACACAATCATTCTGAAGATTCTCACGGAATCAAGTGTAACTCATCGCAACGATTACACCCATTGACTACACAATGTTCAGAGGATCCTCAAATGATCATTTGTGTAATCAATCACTCACACCCAACAGGGACGCGATATTACACCCGATTCTCCACGAATCGCGACACATGAATGCATGTCATGATGTTTCTCATACAAAATGACCACATACACTCATGCAATGCACACATATTTCACAATATAGTCATGCATTCATCACATATAATCCACATACATTCACATCAATTGTATAACAACATACACAATTATCCAAACAATTTAATTTACGGTTCACCGGAAAAGTCGGTTAAAAGTCGACAAAACACACTATTCAGACACCATACATCCATCACCAATACATATCAATCATGCACAACATTTTATCACATATACTCACGTCATATAACAGCACACAAGCTATACGTTACATATCAAAAGCATATAGCATGATAACACATCATTCGCACACCAATACGACGGTAAAAATCCAACAATACAACACTTTTTCAAAATCACAACTTAAATAAATCATCTACTGGCCTCCAACCCATTTTTATTAGAAAGAATATTTCATAAGCTTTCCAACGCTTCGAACGGGGGTCAAAACGGATTTACGGATCAAAAGTTACGAATTTTCGAAGTTTCTTAAATTTTTCATTTTGCCAGACCTGCGCGCTGAGCGCCCAGACCTGCGCGCTGAGCGCGAAATCTGCTGCAAGTTCAGCCTTAAAAACACCATTTTTAGACCTCCGGACATCCGTTTTCGATTTCGTAAAAAGCTGCGATCTCAGAATTCAACGTACTACAATATTTTCACTATTAAAAGTCCATCCAACACATTTTCCATTTTTGTAATATTTTGAAACATAGTTTTATCAATTAAACCTCAACTCCAACCTCGCTCAAAACCACTCGAAAACACAAAAACAACCATTCCCGATTAAATATCAACCTATACCAATGTTACCAGACATATCCAAACACTTTTACTCAATCACAACATCAATTTACACAAAAACCTCAATATATACCAAAAACTCAAAAGTTATAAATTCAACTCGATTCAATCAAACGATCACACTAAATCAAGACCCAACATCACACGACTCTACTACGCGATTTATTCCGAATTTCATCCGTGAAAACATCGATTTCTATCCATTTTTCTCATTTCGACCTAGAATTGGAAAACTATGGAAAAACAAGAAAACCTTCACACAATCACACATACATAATCATACACAAAGTTAGGATAACAATATTTCACACCCTTACCCGATTAAATTCGATTGAAACAGAGGTTTTCCCGATTTTTCCCACTTTCTCCTCTTTTCTCTCTTCTTCCTCTTCTTTTCTCTTTCTCTTCTTTCTTCTTTTCTTCTTTCTCTCATTTTCTCTCTCTCTCTCTCTCTCTTTCTATTTATATAAAAACATAAACTTACCCAAGCAAAAGACCAAAATACCCCTCAGCTCGAATATCTCCCAAACGCTCTCAAAATGCGATAAAACATCAACAACGATGAAAAATAATATAAAACCAAAACCAATTAAATCTACTCTATTAAATAAATCTAACAATTACATCACATGGCATTTCTCTGAAAATTCCTCGAAGGAAAGTATGATGTAACCTCTCCAAGCAAAAAGAAGTATTTCAAGAGACTCGTTTTCCCAAGTAGGTCGACAATTGGCATCTCCCACAGAGAAGTTTGCACACCCCTACGGTTTAGACAAATGGGTTTCCCCAGCAAGTCTGACATCAAATTTTTCCATCAAATGGCGTCTCCCCATTATAACTCGGCAAGATGTTTGATTAAGACCGCTACAAATAACATTCCTATTCGAGGAAGGAACTCGACAAGAAGAACTGAGACCAGTTCCATGGCTGAAGACCAGAATCGAGGGGAAGTTTATTTCAAGAAGAAACTGAGACCAGTTTCGTGGCTGAAGACCAAGATCGATGGGAAGTTTATTTCAAGAAGAAACTGAGACCAGTTCCGTGGCTAAAGACTAGGATCGAGGGGAAGTTTATTTCAACAAAAAAAAGAGGGAAACTGAGACCAGTTCTGTGGCTGAAGACCAGGATCGAGGGGAAGTTTTATCTTTTTCTAAGTTTCGTTACTTAGCAAAAGAAGATGGACGAGCAAATCAACTACCATTCACAAACACAATCAAAATTTCGGGTATTCCGATATTTAATCCTCTTGTACCCTGAATGTCCGAATATCTTCGTCATTCACACCTTCGGGTCCAAGAAGATTAAATAGGGGCATCTGTCATACCCCAAATTTTGACCACCAAGATTTCCCATCATTGTGCAAATCATCATCACAATATGGATGTACCATCATACCTCATCAATCTTCTTAAGGATTGTTGAGCATTCACTACAACCAAGAATTAGGGTTTTGAGCCCTCTCAGAGCACTCAGAAAAAGGATCAATCAAGAATTGACATGATCTTCAACTTGTCTAGCCTCTCAAACACCCATAAAGGATTAAGAGGTCTCCCACATCAAGAATCAAGCACAAGGTTGCAACATTCCAAGTGGATCGAGCCTCAAGATACCTAGTGTCACCAAATTAGGGTTTTGGTCGACTAAGGCCTCCAGATGAAAATTTTGATCTAGGCATGAGCCAATACTTCAAACCATGACCCAAGAAGCTCAAAGGGACCTCATGGACCCAATCAAAGAGACAAAATAGCCTCAGGGGATGCGTTCATCAAAAATCAGGAATTAGGGTTTCTTGACCTAATTCACCCCTAAGTTGACTTTAGGAGCAAGACATGAGCCAAGACCTCAAGAAGTGTTTTGAAGACCTACAATACATCATATTGATCCATTTACAAAATTGCATTGATTCAAAGAACTTGGTTCATGAGCAATACAAAGATTCAAATTCATCGGGCTAATTAGGGTTTCCTAATGAAAAAGTCAAATGTATCTTTGACTTTTGACCAAGACATGATCCCAAACCTTGGTACATGATTCAAGACCCTCTATAACACCTATGGAATCCATCCATTAGGTTTGTATTAGGTCAAGGACTTGATTCATCTGAAAAAAGGTCAAATATGCCATAAATCAAGTTTGACTTTTTGAATTTCTTGACAATCATGGCCTCCCTAAGTAAAAAACAATGTTAATTCATGGTTTGGATCATCATCCATCAAGAAAAATCAAGAAAAGTGAGGTAACTTGAAAAAGGGGCAACCTTAAGAAACTTAAAATTTTCTAAGTTATGGAAGAAAAGTGATTTGGTACCAACTTTGCAAGGTCAAAACTTCCAAACCACAAAGCCTTTTTCTTCCATCCAAAGCTCAAATGAAAGCTCTCATTACATACTTCAAAATTTTCAACTACAAGAGATTCCAAATCCTCATGGATTTTGAGTTATAGATTGATCAAAATCACATAAAAACATGAAAATGAACACTTTTTCCAACACTTAGTAAAAAATTTGGACCTAATCTGTCTTGAATTTTCACCTACTTTGAGGCCATTTTTCATTATGATCCAAGTTGATTCAAGACCAATTTTGGACATCAAGTTGAAGTATGTTATTAGGGCTTTCCAAAAAGTACAAGAACTCATCCTAAATCCACTTGAGTAGGGAGTTACAAGGCTTGAAACATGGCCTAAAAACCTGATTTTCCAAGACAACATGAAAACCAAACTTGTGCCACACGATTTTTCCCTTCAAATCTTCTCACTTTTCCAACTTTGTCATCTTCCAAAAACACAAAATATCTGATGACTCACTTGGTTCATGATCAATGGGGCAAGGAATTCAATTTGGCATGTGAAAACCATCATGACATGAAGTTTGAAATTCAACTTTGGCAAGGTAACATCAATGCAATGCATTGAGGTGTCATGAATCAGATCACAACACTCCAAGCCAGTCAAGATTTCAGTCCAAGCTCTGAGCATTCAAAGCTACAAAGATTAATGGAGTCAAGATAAGAAGAGTTGACTTGGCACTTTTGAATTATCCAAGTCAATGGCTACAAGCTACTGCCATGATCAGCCTCCAAACACTATTGCTTCTAAAACAAACTTCCTCTACTATAAATAGAGGTCATATGTGACTGATTAAACCACCCCAAAACCTCTGAATTCATGTTTTCCTTCAAATCACATTCTTAAAACCAGATTTTGCTTCTTCTTGAAGTCACTATCGAATTTTCAATTTGAGAGCAATTCAACACAAACTAACTATGCCAACACCTCACATACATCATATATGAGTGATCCATAACCTTAAAACACGTCTGTAACATCAGAATCATAAAGTCACCCCCTCATTTGCTCAAGATTTTTGGCCTACTTGCAGTTGAGGTACCACAACAAGTTCCAGGCTGTTTCAATCCATTCCAAACCTTCAAACACATTAATTAAGGTCCATTAAAGCTGTCCAGATCATTACACAACATTTGTAACACCTCCAACATAGAATTTGAATTCTTCTTGCCAGAGGTAAGTCTGACACTCTCAAACTCTATAATCCATGCATCATAAATGTGTTTTCAAGTTACCAACATGTTTCTGCACTTATGTAGTGATTCCCCTCAATCAATTGCTTTGTAGCTTTGTGTATAAGATTTCATAGTGTTCTTGCAGAAATTAGGGTTGTTGAGTTCATCACTTGATTTCTCACTCCATACTTAATATAAATGCAACTAATTTATATGATTGAAATCCTTGTTAAAAAACACACAACTTTCATGTTTACAAAAGTCATTTTCATTGAGAAATCAGAGAGATATGAGAGGTTTAGCAATTTGGCTAGGGAGGGTACACGCGAGGAAGAATAAGATGGCCTTGGCGCCATTTTAAAATATCTGAATTTTTGAATATTTGACATTTTTATTAAATAATTTCAAAAATTAATTTCTCTTCCATTTTTAATCATTTTTTAGTGGTTCTTTTTTTAAAAAGTCACAAAAATGTTAAATTATTTTATTCTACAAAAAATCACATTTATATTATTTATTTAATATAGTTTGATTTTTTGTATTTAATTTAATTTTATTTGTTTTTAAACATTTTTAAATGAAATTCTCAACTTGATTTTTCAAAACCAATTGGATTTCAAGCTTTCATGTGATTCAACATGATTTTTCAATATATTTTCTAAAGTTGACAGCTTGTTTTTGAATATATTTGATATTTTGTATCATTTTATACTTAAATTCCTTTAAAAATTATATTTTTTAATTAAAATTAGGGTTTCTCTTAATTTTAATTTTTCAAACTTCTTTTCAAAACATTTTTGGGTCTCTTTGTAGAGTGTAAGTCCCATCCCTTTGTAAATAATTGATTTTTGGGCCTCAGTCATTGTATAAGTCCCGAAACAATTTTAAAAATCTTGGCGCGGTCGCCATTTTTAAAACAATTTTCATCTGGGCCTACCCTTGAGTTGTAAGTCCCATCTTTCTTCTTTTCAAACATTTTTGGGCCTCTAATAGAGTGTAAGACCCATCCCCTTTGTAAAATACAATAATTTGGGCCTCAATTATTATATAAGTTCCGATACGATTTTCAAAATAACGGTGCGATCACTGTTTTTCATCTGGGCATCTCCTTGAGTTGTAAGCCCCAACTCTTGTATAAAAATAATCTTTTTGGGCCTCTAATAGAGTGTAAGACCCATCCTTTGTACATAAATAATTTTTGGGTCTCAGTCATTGTATAAGTCCCTTTGTGGTTTTCAAAATCACGGCGTGATCGTCGCCTTTTCAAATAAGTCATCAAGGCCTCTCCTTGAGCTATAAGCCCCAAACAAATCTTTTTTTTTTAACAACTGTCTTTTGATTCAAATTCAAATTCAACGTGTTTTCAAAACTTTCTTCAATTTCTTGAAACCCTGAAAGAAGGAATACAGTTGTAGTAAATACTATATATCACATTATGCTTGGGAAGTCCCATATCTATTTCAATGCTTATTTCTTATATATATATATATATATATATATATATATATATATATGTTAATATATTTGTCTGTATATATATATATATATATATATATATATATATATATATATATATATATACTTGTGCATATCTTGCTTAGAGTTCCCCCAACAGTTAGGTCTAAGTTTAGATAAAACCAGAGGTTACTTTCAACATAGTCAAAACTAGTTCCCCATAGGAAATTCCTAATACAGTCTTGCCTCCTCTTGGGCTTATACAATATAGAACAGAGAAAGACATTATTCCCGGTGAAACTTTTCTCAAGACTGTCCAAACATAGAAGTATATGTGTACAAGAAATTCATTTCCCCAAATAGGACTAATTCCCTGTGAAACTTCTTTTGAATTTCTTCAAACCCTATGTTGTACCCCAAATTTTTCCCTTAGATCCATTGATCTCTTGCATGTCATATTAGGTCAATCATTTCGCATAGCTAACCCTTTTTATCAGGTTTTTGTTTGTGTTTGTTTCATCTTTTTATCAGGTACTATCTTAAGGAGATTCAAGAGGTGATTAATCAAGATCAAACAAGCCCCTTATTTCAAAGAGATGTCTCGGTAACCCTCTCCATAACCAAATCTCTATCCATTTTTATTCACCCTCAATTATCATTTTTATTCCAAACCAATTTTAATAATCATTTATTAACCATTTTTCTTATCATCCAAATTCTATTAATCCATTTCTTTCTCTTAACCCATTTCTAAATCTATTTTTCCAATTATCCATTTAAATCCACTTTTTTTTGTTTATCCAATTAAATCCATTTGTCCATTCCAAATATTATTTAATTTTCTAAATCCACATTTCCAATTATCAATTTTCTTTTTATCCATTCCTAAATCCAAATGCATTTTATTCACATATTCATCATTATCCAATTACCAAAAGCTTCAATTTCAATTTCCAAATTCATTCCCAATTTCACTTTAATTCAAGTAAAGTCATTCTAATTTATTTCAAATTCAATATCTCGGTTTCAATCAAATCCTTGATTCCATTATTGAGTTCTATTCAAAATTTCATATTCAAATTTTGTCATCAAATTCTATTTAATTTTATTTTTGAGATCAAGTGTCTAATTTTATTCCTTTTTTTTTAAACCAAAGGTTCATTTCCATTTTCCCACAAATTCTTTATCTAAATCCATATTTTAATGTGCTCCTTTTTTAAAACCAATTTTCGTAAGCCCATTTCAGTTATTTACAAGGCCCATTATCTAACACAAATCAAACAAAAGTGTAGTGCCTAAACTCAAAAAGGACTCCACACCACTGCTTGCCAGGCCAAAGGAAACAACTTATGTGCCACCAAAACCGTACGCTCCACCAACATAAACCGCTGCAACACTACACTGTAACAATGACACAGCCTGCTCACAACGCTCCAAGATCTGCAGTGAAAATGACAATTCAGCGACTGTCAAATTCAAATAAAAATTTAAGAAACAAGTTCTGTTTTCTTGAGGATATATAGCAGAAAGAGGCGAGGATATGGGACGGACAAGAGGCCGGACAGCAGCACCATCACCTTGATTTTCTCCCTGTTCCACAACAATAACCTCCGCCAATTCCCACCTTTAGCCAAACTCACAACCACATAACTGGGGGTCGGCCCAACCATCCTCTTTCATCCTAAACCCTCAACCGACCTGAAACCAAATCAATCTCAACCCAAAATCTTCGTTGTTCACAAAGATACAAATCAAAAACCTATAAATAACCCAGAAATCGAAGAAGAATAGAGATGGAACAAACCGTAAATTAACAGAGGAAACAACAGCAACCCAAAAACCCAGCCTTCAAAAACACAACTCCTTCAAATCTCCATTAACCCTTCTCCGAACCTCTTTCGCATCAAGCAACAACTATCCTTAACCGCAAATCCCAAATACATGTATATCCATTTCATATCAGAGTAAAAGAAGAGAATCGGAAACCAAGCAAGATCCAAACGAACAAACCTGGATCGTGCGAGCAAGTCGAACCGAACGAAGCCAAGGTCGGGAACATGGTTGTTGTTGTTCTTGATCTATCTTTGCTACGCACGCGATGATGGTGATAAAGAGACCCGAGTGTGTATCTTGTTGTTGTTCGATGAGAGAAAATGTTTCATGATTCTGTTGGTGTCTTTTTTTTCTTGAACGCGATGCAACGATGAGAGTTTTTTATTTGAATGCTCTTTCTTTTCTCCTAATTTTGACGCAATGATAAGCTGGAAATTCTGAAAGTGTTTTCATCCAAACAAGGGATCTGTTTCACACCGAGCCTTGTTGAATGGATATAGTGAGGCTTGATTTTGGTTTAGGTTTTATGGATGGTGATATTCTTGGGCTTCTAGCCCGTTTGTTTTTGTTGATTGGTTGTCTTTCCACTGAATTTTGGAGAGGTGATGGACATTGGGCCTATATGATCCTCTACTATTTTAATTTATTTTGTTATAAATTCATTTTTTCCTAATTTTAGCATTGAAACTTTTATTTCTTATTTTTGATTTTATTGTTAACTAGTTTAAGTTTTCTTTTCTATTTCCATCTTCTTTATTTTTTTTGGGCCAATGACATAAAAAAAATCTTAACTTTGTTGGTTATTTCAAATCAATAAGTTTTGATTAATATGAGGCCGTATTTTTCTTTTTGGTTGGTCGATGAAAGTCAAAAATCCAAGATTATCGATTTTATCGAGCTAAATCTTGATTTAGACGAGACCTCCTTTATTTTCACTTCAATTCTATTTTCTTTTATTTTGGCCAATGATATCATATAAATCTTGTCTTTGTTTATTATTTCAAAATCACTAAATCTAGATTTGTGGGAGGCCACCTTTTTTCATTTTTGTTGGTCGATGAAAGTAAAAAATCCAAGATTATCGATTTTATCGAGCTAAATCTTGATTTAGACGAGACCACCTTTATTTTCACTTCAATTCTATTTTCTTTTATTTTGGCCAATGATATCATATAAATCTTGTCTTTGTTGATTATTTCAAAATCACTAAATCTAGATTGGTGGGAGGCCACCTTTTTTCATTTATTTTGGTCGATGAAAGTAAAAAATCCAAGATTATCGATTTATCGATTAAATCTTGATTTAGACGAGACCGGTTTTATTTTTCATTCCGATTCTATTTTGGTCGATGAAAGTCAAACGTCAAGATTATCGATTTACCGATTTAAATCTTGATTAAGACGAGATCAACCTTTTTTACTTCATAATCTTTATTTAGGCCGATGACATTACACAAATCTTGACTTTGATCATTTCAAATCAATAAAGTCTTGATAAATGTGAGGCCACTTTTTATTTTTGTTGGTCGATGAAAGTTAAAAAATCTAAGATCATCGATTTGTCGGTAAAATCTTGATTTAAACGAGTCCAACTTCTTTTTTATTTCGATTCCACTTTCTTTATTTTGGTCGATGACATAACAAACCTCATGGTTTGGTTGATTTCATTGAGTTGACAAAACTTTGATCAACATGAGACCACTTTCCTTTTATTTCAGTTTCTTTTACTATTTTAGTCGATGAAAGTCAAGAATCATTGATTATCGATTTCTCGATTAAATCATGATTAAGACGAGACTATTTCATTGTATTTCATCTCATATGTTATTCATGTCTTTTACATCTTCATGTTATTAACTTGGTATCTCGTAGTAATCTTTACAACTATTATCTTTCCCCCATTCCAAAGGGAGATCACTTTAAATTGACTCTTGAAGTCATCTTACCTTCTAGGTTCACCCTTATTTCTTGGCCTCATGAGAGCCAATGAAATTACAACTTAGAAGTAGGTTGGAGTTCTTAAACTCCATGTGATTCTCATCATTATGAGAACTCACTTTCCCCTATAACGTAGACTTAGAGAGTTATCGTAAACTCTAAAATGAGCTCATACTCATTTCCCCTTGGAACTTTGGCCATAGTCAATGGTTCCTCTTCCTTCACCCTTAGATCATAGAACTAAGCATACTTTGATTTTACACTCGAGGATACGTAGGCGCAAGGCGCGATGCTTTGTCGAGTATACTTAGATACTAACCCCTAGGGTTTCAACCTTTAGCATAGAATCTTTAGCAAGCAAACATAACTTAACACAAACTTAAACAAGAGGTTCCTGTAGAGTACTATAGATACTTAGGGTGCTAATACCTTCCCTTTGTATAACCAACCCCCGAACCTTAGATCTCCCCCCTTTAGGTGTTTCTCGATCTTGAACCTTTCCTTTGGATAAATCAAAGTCGGTTGTGAACAAAGAAATGTGATGCAAGTTAATTAATAGCTTGTTATCTGATTTTCTCCGCAACATAAATGGCGACTTCACTGGGGAATACATTTTTTAGGGTTAAGCCCACCTTGTTTTTGCTTGTGTTATTTATGCTTATTTGCTATACCTGTACATATTTGTATATTTCTGTCTGTGCTTGGATTTTCTGTTTGGCAGGGTGTTACCATTGAGTGGTGAGATAAGTTCTAACCAGAACTTGAGAGCACACATTTGGTTAGGATCGTGGACATAGTCAAGGAAACTTCGAGGGAGAAATCCCAAAGGAGTTGACTTGAAGTTCCACACTCAGTTGAGGCCCTCTCGGAATTGGTATATGTTGAACGAGCAATCGTGAATGCGTTACTACTTTCGACCTAGGAGCCCGGGATACTGATGACCTTTAGTTACCCTTTTACCCCACTTGGCCTTTTAGGATGTAGTGCGATGACTATGAGGGAGTAATCCTAAATGGTTGATACGCGATACTACACTCAGACGAGTCTCTCTTGAGAATTTTATTAATCACCGAGCAATTGGGAAGTTGATAAAATCCGAAAGATGGGTTGCCGACTCTGGGAACTTCTTAGAACTCTGTTCAGCAGATGAAAACCAGTAGTGCATACCTATTGGGATGGGTAGACCATGGCTCCATTCATAAGACCTATAAACCTAGGGCTTGTTTGCTTTGTTGTGTGTACATATGTGTTTGCCCTTTGGTTGTGTGTTGCATACATCTCTACATTCAAGCATTCCTAGCCCTTTGGTTTCGAGGAACTCAAATGTTTGTTTTGCAAAGATAAATAGAGATCAGGGATTTTAAAAACAAAAACTCTTCAATTTTCCAAAAAAATTTCAACTTGCCTTTGAGTTCCTTGAAACCATTTGGCTTGCATTAGCATCTCATTTGTATCATGTCATAGCATGTGCATTTCCGCTCTGTCTTCGTCTCATGTCACCGTATTCCCTTCAGAACTGTCCCTGAATTCCCAACACCAACTACAACACTGCGAACCCAAACTCGACAAAGGATGTCTGAACAGTACTGTGAAATGGACAGAATCAACAACGAATTGAGTGAGCTCCGAGGAGGAATGGGGCAGATTCTGGAAGCAATTCAAGTTATGAGGGCAAAGATGGATACACAAGCGACAGTGGTCTCCGAGATTATCGCTACAACTGTAGAACCTCCTGTTACTATTGTGAACACCACTTTGGGCATGCCTTTTAACTTTATACTTGCTCCGGCCATCACTTCTACTCAACAAGCTGTTCCTTTGGTTAATGAGGATTTTCAAGCTATTCCTACCTTCGCTCCAGCAGCAGTGCAAGCTCAGGTGCACCCAGTTTTTCAGAACCCACTTCCGGTTTATGATTATGTCAACATGTCCGAAGAAGGAGATAATCGACATGAAAGGCTGAAGGAAAGTGTTGAAACAATGCAGAGGAAATTGAAAGCAATGGAAGAAAGCAATGTATTTAACGCTAATGCTAAATACATGTGCTTAGTCTCAGGCTTGGTAATTCCACCCAAGTTCAAACTACCCAATTTTGACCTATACTCATGTGCGACCTGTCCTAAGTCGCATTTGGTCATGTATTACCGACGAATGGATGCATTTATGGATAATGATAAGTTGATGATCCACTGCTTCCAAGATAGTTTGAAAGGAGCTGCTGCAATGTGGTATTTGACTTTGGACCAATCTAGGATCCGATGTTTTCAAAATGTATCTGATGCTTTTGTAAAGCATTACAAATATAACCTGGACTTGGCACCCGATCGTAGACAACTACTGAGTATGTCTCAGAATAATACCGAGTCTTTTAAAGAGTATGCACGAATATGGAGAGAACTGGCTTCACAGGTAGAGCCACCTTTATCTGAAAAAAAGTTAACTGATTGGTTTGTCGACACGGTGAGACCGGAATTCAACGAAAGGATGATCAGTAGCGTGTCTGCTAGTTTTTTCGATATTGTGGCTGTGGGGATTAAAGTAGAGCTTGGTCTGAAGAGTGGGAAAATGACCAAGAGAGCTGATAGTTCGAGTGACGATGCCAAGATATCCCTTAAAAGGGAAGAAGATACTAGTGTGGTAATGACAAATAAAAAAAAGAAAAACCAGTCCTGGAAACGACAGCAGCAACAACAGTGCTACCCTATTCAGCAACCTTATGTGGCCACCATTACGCTAACATTCAATAGACAAGCTTCTGTTTATCATCCGATTCCTCAACCACCTGTGTATCAATGAGCGCTTAATGCTCCTGCTTATCCACAACGGACTCAAGTTTCTCGTTAGAATATTCCAGGTAAAAGAAAGGGTGGAAGGCCTCCGATTCCTCCCATTCCTATGACGTATATAGCATTGTATCCTGCTTTGGTGCAATAAGGATTAATAACTACGAGGTCGTCAGGCCCACCTCCTGATCCGCTTCCACCTTCTTACAATCCCAATGCTCATTGTGCATTCCATGAAGGTGCACCAGGCCATAATTTAGAAGGTTGTTTTGCTTTGAAGCATATTGTGAAGAACTTAGTGGAGAGAAACATTTTGTCTTTCGATGGCTCCTAGCCTAATATCAAGAACAATCCTTACCCGCTCATGAGATAAGTAATGATGTGGAGGATGTATCAAGACAAAGAAGGATTAGGGGTCTGTGATTGAACTCCTCTTTGATTTTCTGTATTTGATTCCCTAAAGCTGGCAATCTTTTGGCTATTTCAGCAATTTTATTGTATTTCCTTTGCACTTTGAATTTGTATTTGCTTATAAGCTTTGTTGTACTTTCAAATTGGAAAGGTAAATGAAATGTTTGTGCATCTTTTGGAATAAGTCCATTCGTTTCACTCATATACTTTTATCGCTATACAAAAGATATAATAATATCTTCACCTTGTTTCACTCCCTTTATTCAACTGGTTGTTTAAACAAAGATTTGGGAGGATGATGAAAATCTTGTATTCATAATTGCTGTGGTATGCTGCCGATTAAACCTTTCCGAGGATGTAAGGCATTGTTTCAATTCCCAAATACTGGAGAAATAAGGAAGATAATCCCTCGTTAACCCTTAAAGCCCAGAAGTAGGAGTTTTCTTTTCTTGCACAAAAAACCCTTAAATCTCAAACCTTGGGGCAGGGTAGTTCTCAGTTTAACTTGGATATGCAAGCGCTTTGTGTAAGGAGCCAGTCAACTCTCTCAAATCAAGTGACTTCCTAGCTTTTGGAAACTTGAATGTATAGCTTGAGTTAACTAAGTGTAGGATTGGAGTTCATCACGAAGATTGGGTGGGACAAATAAACTTTGAGCCTTTATCCTTTGTTTCATAAAACCATGAACCAAACCTTAAAAGACCTAATGTTACAACCCTTAAAAGACCTAATTGAGGTAAGGTTGTTTGAAAGCATACTACAGCAAGGTTGATTAACCTAACTCCTAATAATCTTTGTTATTTGCGTGTGTTGATCACTTCATCTGTCATTCCATAAATGGTTGGATCCACCTTTGTTGTTTTTGATTTAATCATTCCACTGTGTGTGTTTCATCAATAAATTTTATTTTCAAAAGCTTGCATGAGTTTTACATTGAAATTGCCAATTTTTAATGAACAATACTTGTTAGTAAAAATAATTCAATATCAAAGAAATCCCAACAAATGCAGCCAGCTAGGGGATTTGACTTGATAAAGGAAGCTCAGTCAGGGGCAACCAAGCGGAAGGATTTGCCGATCTACCGAATCAGGGGAAGAACTCGTCAAAGTTCAAAATATTGGAGCAAGTCTTCTCCGGGTCATCTTATGACAAGTGTGGGCTCCAGTGACCTATCAGCAGGGGCAAGTTTTGTTCCCCAGTCGTTTCTACTACAGTTGGAGTATTACGAATACCGTTGAACTGGGGCAGTTATGTCATTTCCCCTTCAAAAGTTTGAAGACATTGAAGCATCTGGTATACTAGCTCTTCCGTGAAATCCTTTTGATGTCTTATCCTCACAGACTAGTTAATCAGGGGCAATCAGGCCGAGATTCGATAAATCTATAAAAGTCAACAATATCTCCTTCACAGATCAACTAAGCTGATAGGGGCAAGTTTGTTCCCCAAATCGTCAAACAAACAGTCTGAAGCAAGTTCAAGGACCTTGTTGTGTGAATGCAGTTAATCTGGGGCAGTTACGTCGAGATCTCTCCAAGAGTTTGAAGATATTGAAACACCTTGTATGCCAATTCTTCTATAAAATCCTCTTGTTAATGTCTTCTAACAGACCATATGGCCTGGGGCAGATAAGATTTGAAGATGATCATTATACCAATGGGTTGCAGAATTACTTTGTTCTTGTGATATCTTTTGCTAGCTCCCCAATAAGCTGTTGCTTCAGCTAATGGATTCTCCTCCAACGAAGAAATCAATCCCATGATGGCAATCCTCATGACGTTATACATCAAGTGGAATACTCTTTTCGCCAATGAAGTTGTTGAATCTTCTTCTTCATCCCCAGTATTGGTCCAACCTGTTGAGTTTGGCTGGGTATCCTTGTCGAGATGTTTATTTCATCTCCAGTCTCGCTTCCTTTTGTCTGTTTTATCAGCATAAGCATGAGCATGGCATAAGCACTCATATGCATAGCATCTTAGCATTTCTGCTTCCTTTTCTGGTGTTTACCTGTTTTGTTCACTTTGGTGTTTATCTCTCCAAGTGACTGGGTTTGTCTATCCTCTCCAATAGCGTAGTCAGTCCTATGCATAAAGTGCCCATTCTTTCAGAATTCCCTACAGAGTTAATCCTCATGGATGATGGTTGGTTCAGTTATATTTTCCACATGTGGATAAGATAAATCCCCATTTGAGTTCATTCCTCAATTGGAGTCTTGTTTGACCGTTTCTTTCTATCTTGTCCCTAGATTGAACTTTGGTCCCTGGCAGGTGTGGTTTTTAACCTATCTCTGAACGTGCATTTATTTTGCACTGTGTCTCGCAAGAAGCATCTTCTACAGATCCTCATTGAAGACATAATTATTTCTCCAACAGTGTTGTGATATCAACATATCTTTGAAGCAGCAATCTCTTGAAGAAGCTTGTTTTTCAATGGCGATAAGTGACAGTCTCTTATAAGCAGCTTATCTATCTCTGGTATTATTCAGCCTTTTTGCAACCGTAATTGGTATTCCCCAAGAAGTCATATCTTCAGTTATGCAATTCCGGTACTAACCTATCAGATACTATACATTTATTGGGGCCCATTTCTTTGGTTCTATCTCTAATGAGGTTATATCTCCTTCTAAAGTGCCAACCGGTCATACTTGAACCTGTTGTTCCATCACTTTGGATGTCTTTTCCCAGTGAAGATCGTCTCTCCGGTTCAATCTTCATTGCGGATCCTTTATAGAATGTCATCTAGCCTTGATGATCAATCATTCTAGATACCTTTATTGGGGCCCATTTCTTTGGTTCTATCTCCAATGAGGTTATATCTCCTTCAAAAGTGCCAACCGGTCATACTTGAACCTGTTGTTCCATCACTTTGGATGTCTTTTCCCAGTGAAGATCGTCTCTCCGGTTCAACCTTCATTGAGGATCCTTCCTTTCTAGAATGTCATCTAGTCACGTTTAGACTTGATGATCGATCATTCTAGATACCTTTATTGGGGCCCATCTTTGGTTCTATCTCCAATGAGGTTCTTCTTTTTCTAAAAGTGCCAACCAGTTATACTTGAACCTGTTGTTCCATCACTTTGGATGTCTTTCCCCAGTGAAGACCGTTTCTCCGGTTCAACCTTCATTGTGGATCCTTTCTAGAATGTCATCTAGTCAGGATGATCAATCATTCTAGATACCTTTATTGGAGCCCATCTTTGGTTCTACTTCCAATAAGGTTGTTTTCCTTCGAAAGTGCCAACCGGTCATACTTGAACCTGTTGTTCCATCACTTTGGATGTCTTTTCCCAGTGAAGACCGTCTCTCCGGTTCAACCTTCATTGCGAATTCTTTCTAGAATGTCATTTAGTCACGATGATCAATCATTCTAGATACCTTTATTGGAGCCCATCTTTGGTTCTACTTCCAATAAGGTTGTTTTCCTTCTAAAGTGCCAACCGGTCATACTTGAACCTGTTGTTCCATCACTTTGGATGTCTTTTCCCAGTAAAGACCATCTCTCCGATTCAACCTTCATTGCGGATCCTTTCTAGAATGTCAGCTAGTCTTGTTTAGACTTGATGATCAATCATTCTAGATACCTTTATTGGGGCCCATCTTCGGTTATACTTCCAATAAGGTTACTTTCTGGCTCATACCGGTTTTTCTTCATAAAGCAGATTACTTGTTATCTCAACCAATTCATATGAGTACCTGAGTCTATTCTTGTCTTATTAACCTTGTTCCCCTTTACACTCTGATAAGTGCAAATTGTACCTATTTTTGTACATAAGTTTTGTTGCACATATCCTTACTTTGTGATAAAATTGGTTGAATAAACCCCACTTTGTGTGTAAATACGTTTACTTTACGTTTTCGTGTGTATAGTGCGTTATCGTGTAAATATCATTGAGTTTAATCGATTTTCATTTATTTTTGTAGGTGTTCCAGTAATGGGATTTTTCCATATTCATAAAGAGCATTTAATAAGCTTTCCAACGCTTCAAACCGTGCGTCAATCGGAGTTACGGTTCAAGAGTTATGAAGAAAACAAATTCTGGTTTTCTGTCATGCTCGCTAGGCGAGCCCCCGTAGCGAACACTCGCTAGCTTGTTCGCTAGGCGAACCGGGGCGAACGAAAAGTTCCAAAATCGTGAAAAAACTCAACAGAAAGGCGGTTTACGTTCGCCTAGCGAACGGGGACTCGCTAGGCGAACCTGGACAGTCAATTTTGCCCATTTAAGCCATTTTTCATCAATTTTTATGTTATGTTTTTGGGGGAACTTTCTCCCAACTTCATCAAACATGTTTTAGGAGTAGATTAGCTTAGAAACAACATTGGATGATGCATCTTGATGATCCGGAGTAGAATTTGCTTTAATTGGCTCCGACGAACCGTGAGAAATTTGTTCTTCTCCTTTCTTCTCTTTGTATCCTCTATTTGTTGATGTTTGGTATGTAAATCTCTTGATACCTATTGTATTTCATCTAATCTATGTTTATGAATATGTTTTGATTCTCTATTGATTATTTCTCTTTGATTGATTATTTGTGGGTCGTGACAAAACCTATATCGAATCGTTAATCTTAGATTTTCATCTATCAATGAGCAAGCTTTTGACAGGGGTTTGTGAATTGATATTCATTGTATCTTTTGTTGTATTGTGTTGATTAAGTAGCATGGGTAGCATGAGTAGGATCGATACGGTATTGCGAGGATGCGTGACAATAGCGATGAAGAACGACGTTCGTATACAGTTGGTAAATTAGTTGAATGCAGGGTTAATCATATGTTTGTATTCTGATTAGGGCTTTGTATATGAATTACTCATGAGTTTGACATGGATGTTATAGTAATATCGGTTTTGTCTGAACTCTAGAGATAGATTTAGACTTAACACTTGTGTGAGTATCAGTTCTTACTTCTCTGTGTTGTTGAGTTGCGTGAGACATCACCAATGAGACAATGCCGTTGTTCTCTCGACGTTGCGTTAGACATAACCTCTGTTGTGAGTGATACGTGAGGATGTTAGACGAATAAGTGATTTGTGTATGAAATGGTCGGAAGAATGCATGTGTTATTGAGTGATCTCTATTGAGTTTCTCTTCTCCAAAGAATGTGTTATTGTTATTTACTTGCTTTTTGTTCCTTTAATTTTCCGCATTTGCTTTTGGTTCGCTTAAACCAGAACTTTTGATTCATGAGCTTAGAAATATAGAAACCGTTGAATGGCATTCTTTCCCTCGCACTGATCCCTGTGGAGACAACAAAACTGGGTTACTTATATATTTTTGCTTGCCGCTATCACTAGCTTCAACACACTCTAGTTGTTTTTTATCGGACGCGCAGAATTTGTCTCTGTCTTTTCTGGCTTTTCTTGAAGATCCCGTTTGAACTCTTCAGTATGAGAAACCCCCAGAAAATCTTTTCTTCGAGTGTATATCCTTTTGTTTCAACTGATCCCCGGTGGAGATCATGTCTCCTTTCTGGTTTCATGCCCAGTAGGTTTGTGTCTTTTCCGAGTGTCGTCCGGTCATCCTTCCCCAGTGAAGAATACCCTTTTGTTTTCTATCCCCGGTGTTTCCTCTGAGTCTCCCCAGTGAGTCTCTTTTATTGGTTATTTACTTGTATAATGGTGCATAGTTAGTTGGGGAGAGTTTGTTAGATGTCAAACATGTTATATATTTGTATGCAATACTTGGCATTTTTCATTTCTTTCCATGTGTAATGTATTGATTTTAGTGAGGAATGGTGTTGTTGTGCATTCATTGAAATATACTTTTGGTGCTTGTAATTTGTGTGCTAATGTGCAGGAATAGGCATAAAAAGATCAAGATTGTGTTACACAAATGTTGGAGGCAAGTTACCATTAAAGGAAGAAATCAACAACAGAATTCGCTAGGCGAGTGTTGGCGAAGATGTCAGCGAAGGTTCGCCTAGCGAACGCTAGCGAGAGTGCCAGCGAGGGGGTGGCAGAAAGTATGCAAAAACCTCCAGTAGGAAAACTAGGTAAATTCGCTGGGCGAGGGAGCCAGCGAATGCTCGCTGATAAGTTCGCGAGGCGAAGGTGCCAGCGAGGGGGTGGCAGAAACTTTCACTTTTGAAAACACCCAAACTTCGCTGGGCGAAGGTTGTAGCGAAGGCTCGCGTCGCGAATGATTTGGTTCGCCTAGCGAACAAAGCTTAACAAGTGTACATACTTGTTAATAGTTGTTTTCCATAAGTGATTGTATATATGTGTTTTCCATCGTGTTTATGTGTGTGTACATATTTTTGTTTTTGGTTTACGTTTGCTTAAGTGTTGCAGATTTTATTTGGTATCTACCGGTGAACGAAGCAACATGGAGGAGCTTGTACGTAAATAAGGTGTCGAGCTAACGACGTGAAACTAGCGCTTATTGGGAGGCAACCCAATGATTCTTGAGTTTGTACAGTTATATATTTAGTAGTATAGTTAATATAAAGTGACAATGGATGGAGTGAATGAGAGAAAGAACCAATTTTGAAAAACAAAATTTTCCTGCCCGTGCTTAGCGCGCGCAGAGGGCGCTTAGCGCGCCTTGTTTTGCAAAGAAAAATCTTTCATTTTCCATCCACTTTCACAAATTTTGGTTTTTATGTTTATTTAGTTTTAGTTCAATTTTGTTAGGTTGTTAGAATAATTTATGAGTTTGTTCTCAAGTTTTGTTTTTAATTAGCTTGAGGATGCATTGTGTGATTTTTCAATTTTGATTGTTTCAACAAGAAAATGTTATGGTAGTGTGAAAAGTTTAAAGAAAGTGCATTGCTTTGGTTGGTGTTTATTGCTTTTCTAGAACATAACATGTTTATGAACCTTAGGATTTGTACAAATTACATGTCTTTCATTCTCTTGCAATTTTTGTTCATTTATGAATCACTTTAGTTCATAGGCCCATGTGAGGAAACCTCCATTGTTTACTAAATGCTTGGATGACTGATAAACTTTGTTTAATTCGTTTGATTCATGCTTTATCTTCTGATTATTGTGATTTTGTGGAAGCATTAGAAATGATCAAGGCATTTGTTTATATTGAGCACAACCAGTATCCAAAAGTATCTTACCTGTGAGTAGTGAGAATTTGTTAGCCCCTTTGAGACTAAAACAGTTTAGATCTCATTTTTAGTGATGAACTTGGTTTATGTACATAATTTGCAAGTTTGGTTCATCATTGAATTTAGTGAGTTTCTAAAATTTCTTCTTGAACCTTTGAAATTGTATACTTTGATTTCCTTGCCATAAAAAGCAAGGAGCATTCACTTGAGGTTTGGTTGAATTCAAGTTGGGGAGAATGAAAAAGAAGTGGTAAGTTGCTTGAAACTTTTAAAAAAGTTCAAACAAGCATGAAAAGAAAAAGTGTAAATATGAATGTGAAAAACAAAAGAAAAAGAATGCTTGTTTGAATGAGAAAAATAGAGTGAAATAATTGTGCATAAAGGTAGTTTGAGAAGGTTTGTGGTAAAGGAATGAGAATGGTGAATGAAGTTGTAATGTGTAAATATCATTTATCGGCAATTTCGATTCAATGGCCTGTAGAAATGTCCCTTTATTGTGAACCCGACCAAGCTACAACCCTTAAAGCCCTTAGTGATCTTTTTGCTTCCATATTTTCATTTTTGATTGTTAGATGTTGTATGAATTGAATTGTTATTTGCATTGTTTGTCAGATGAGTGAAATTTCCCCGCGGTTGCAAACGCGCATTAATTTCTTCATTCTTATTTGAAGTGGAGTGTTAGGTGTGATTCATTCATGAACATGTATTGCTTTTGGATGTTGACATTTGTTTTGTGCTTAGACTTTGTTTCATATTCGTGGTGTCGTTGTAGTTTAGTGGTAAGCATTGCTTTACATGTACTTTTGATATTTGTACCATACGTTTATTCTCCGTTTGTAAAAACTTGTTGAGCATGATTTCTTGATAATTGCTTTTGTTTCTTTGAGTTGATTGACTTTTGTTTGAGGACAAACAAAATAATAAGTTGGGGAGAGTTTGATAAGTGCAAATTGTACCTATTTTTGTACATAAGTTTTGTTGCACATATCCTTACTTTGTGATAAAATTGGTTGAATAAACCCCACTTTGTGTGTAAATACGTTTACTTTACGTTTTCGTGTGTATAGTGCGTTATCGTGTAAATATCATTGAGTTTAATCTATTTTCATTTATTTTTGTAGGTGTTCCAGTAATGGAATTTTTCCATATTCATAAAGAGCATTGAATAAGCTTTCCAACGCTTCAAACCGTGCGTCAATCGGAGTTACGGTTCAAGAGTTATGAAGAAAACAAATTCTGGTTTTCTGTCATGCTCGCTAGGCGAGCCCCCGTAGCGAACACTCGCTAGCTTGTTCGCTAGGCGAACCGGGGCGAACGAAAAGTTCCAGAATCGTGAAAAAACTCAACATAAAGGCGGTTTACGTTCGCCTAGCGAACGGGGACTCGCTAGGCGAACCTGGACAGTCAATTTTGCCCATTTAAGCCATTTTTCATCAATTTTTATGTTATGTTTTTGGGGGAACTTTCTCCCAACTTCATCAAACATGTTTTAGGAGTAGATTAGCTTAGAAACAACATTGGATGATGCATCTTGATGATCCGGAGTAGAATTTGCTTTAATCGGCTCCGACGAACCGTGAGAAATTTGTTCTTCTCCTTTCTTCTCTTTGTATCCTCTATTTTTTGATGTTTGGTATGTAAATCTCTTGATACCTATTGTATTTCATCTAATCTATGTTTATGAATATGTTTTGATTCTTTATTGATTATTTCTCTTTGATTGATTATTTGTGGGTCGTGACAAAACCTATATCGAATCGTTAATCTTAGATTTTCATCTATCAATGAGCAAGCTTTTGACAGGGGTTTGTGAATTGATATTCATTGTATCTTTTGTTGTATTGTGTTGAATAAGTAGCATGGGTAGCATGAGTAGGATCGATACGGTATTGCGAGGATGCGTGACAATAGCGATGAAGAACGACGTTCGTATACAGTTGGTAAATTAGTTGAATGCAGGGTTAATCATATGTTTGTATTCTGATTAGGGCTTTGTTAGACATAACCTCTGTTGTGAGTGATACGTGAGGATGTTAGACGAATAAGTGATTTGTGTATGAAATGGTCGGAAGAATGCATGTGTTATTGAGTGATCTCTATTGAGTTTCTCTTCTCCAAAGAATGTGTTATTGTTATTTACTTGCTTTTTGTTCCTTTAATTTTCCGCATTTGCTTTTGGTTCGCTTAAACCAGAACTTTTGATTCATGAGCTTAGAAATATAGAAACCGTTGAATGGCATTCTTTCCCTCGCACAGATCCCTGTGGAGACGACAAAACTGGGTTACTTATATATTTTTGCTTGCCGCTATCACTAGCTTCAACACACTCCAGTTGTTTTTTATCGGACGCCCAGAATTTGTCTCTGTCTTTTCTGGCTTTTCTTGAAGATCCCGTTTGAACTCTTCAGTATGAGAAACCCCCAGAAAATCTTTTCTTCGGGTGTATATCCTTTTGTTTCAACTGATCCCCGGTGGAGATCATGTCTCCTTTCTGGTTTCATGCCCAGTAGGTTTGTGTCTTTTCCGAGTGTCGTCCGGTCATCCTTCCCCAGTGAAGAATACCCTTTTGTTTTCTATCCCCGGTGTTTCCTCTGAGTCTCCCCAGTGAGTCTCTTTTATTGGTTAGCCTGTATCCCCAAGGAGTTTTCCGTGTGGATACTAACCTTCTTCTTGCTTCCCCAGTGAAGCTTCCCTCTGTGTTGGCAGCTCTTCTTTCTTTGGTGTCCTGTTTTGTCTGCATTCTTGCATCTTTCATGGCACCATATCATCATATTAGTAGCATTGCACGTCTTTGTATCTAAGGGAAAAATTTTCGGTTTGCTATATTTAAATATCTTTCACCTTGATGACCCGAGGATCTTCGCTCCTCGTGCCATCCGGCAAAGATATTTAAATAGGGGCAACTGCTGTACCCCAAACTTTTCCGTTAGATCCATTGATCTCTTGCATGTCATATTAGGTCAATCATTTCGCATAGCTAACCCTTTTTATCAGGTTTTTGTTTGTGTTTGTTTCATCTTTTTATCAGGTACTATCTTAAGGAGATTCAAGAGGTGATTAATCAAGATCAAACAAGCCCCTTATTTCAAAGAGATGTCTCTATAACCCTCTCCATAACCAAATCTCTATCCATTTTTATTCACCCTCAATTATCATTTTTATTCCAAACCAATTTCAATAATCATTTATTAACCATTTTTCTTATCATCCAAAGTCTATTAATCCATTTCTTTCTCTTAACCCATTTCTAAATCTATTTTTCCAATTATCCATTTAAATCCACTTTTTTTTGTTAAGTTTATCCAATTAAATCCATTTGTCCATTCCAAATATTATTTAATTTTCTAAATCCACATTTCCAATTATCAATCCATTCCTAAATCCAAATTACATTTTATTCAAATATTCATCATTATCCAATTACCAAAAACTTCAATTTCAATTTCCAAATTCATTCCCAATTTCACTTTAATTCAAGTAAAGTCATTCTAATTTATTTCAAATTCAATATCTCGGTTTCAATCAAATCCTTGATTCCATTCTTGAGTTCTATTCAAAATTTCATATTCAAATTTTGTCATCAAATTCTATTTAATTTTATTTTTGAGATCAAGTGTCTAATTTTATTCCTTTTTTTTTAAACCAAAGGTTCATTTCCATTTTCCCACAAATTCTTTATCTAAATCCATATTTTAATGTGCTCCTTTTTTAAAACCAATTTTCGTAAGCCCATTTCATGTTTTTTACAAGGCCCATTATCTAACACAAATCAAAAAAAAGTGTAGTGCCTAAACTCAAAAAGGACTCCACACCACTCCTTGCCAGGCCAAAGCAAACAACATATGTGCCACCAAAACCGTACGCTCCTCCAACATAAACCGCTGCAACACTACACTGTAACAATGACACAGCCTGCTCACAACGCTCCAAGATCTGCAGTGAAAATGACAATTCAACAACGGTCAAATTCAAATAAAAATTTAAGAAACAAGTTCTGTTTTCTTGAGGATATATAGCAGAAAGAGGCGAGGATATGGGACGGACAAGAGGCCGGACAGCAGCACCATCACCTTGATTTTCTCCCTGTTCCACAACAATAACCTCCGCCAATTCCCACCTTTAGCCAAACTCACAACCACATAACTGGGGGTCGGCCCAACCATCTTCTTTCATCCTAAACCCTCAACCGACCTGAGACCAAATCAATCTCAACCCAAAATCTTCTTTGTTCACAAAGATACAAATCAAAAACCTAGAAGTAACCGAGAAATCGAAGAAGAATAGAGATGGAACAAACCGTAAATTAACAGACGAAACAACAGCAACCCAAAAACCCAGCCTTCAAAAACACAACTCCTTCAAATCTCCATTAACCCTTCTCCGACCCTCTTTCGCATCAAGCAATAACCATCCTTAACTGCAAATCCCAAATACATGTATATCCATTTCATATCAGAGTAAAAGAAGAGAATCGGAAACCAAGCAAGATCCAAACGAACAAACCTGGATCGTGCGAGCAAGTCGAACCGAACGAAGCCAAGGTCGGGAACGTGGCTGTTGTTGTTCTTGATCTATCTTTGCTACGCACGCGATGATGGTGATAATGAGACCCGAGTGTGTATCTTGTTGTTGTTCGATGAGAGAAAATGTTTCATGATTCTGTTGGTGTCTTTTTTTTCTTGAACGCGATGCAATGATGAGAGTTTTTTATTTAAATGCTCTTTCTTTTCTCCTAATTTTGACGCAATGATAAGCTGGAAATTCTGAAAGTGTTTTCATCCAAACAAGGGATCTATTTCACATCGAGCCTTGTTGAATGGATATAGTGAGGCTTGATTTTGGTTTAGGCTTTATGGATGGTGATATTCTTGGGCTTCTAGCCCGTTTGTTTTTGTTGATTGGTTGTCTTTCCACCGAAATTTGGAGAGGTGATGGACCTTGGGCCCATATGATCCTCTCCTATTTTAATTTATTTTGTTATAAATTCATTTTTTCCTCATTTTAGCATTGAAACTTTTATTTCTTATTTTTGATTTTATTGTTAACTAGTTTAAGTTTTCTTTTCTATTTCCATCTTCTTTATTTTTTTTTGGGCCAATGACAAAAAAAAATCTTAACTTTGTTGGTTATTTCAAATCAATAAGTTTTGATTAATATGAGGCCGTATTTTTCTTTTTGGTTGGTCGATGAAAGTCAAAAATCCAAGATTATCGATTTTATCGAGCTAAATCATGATTTAGACGAGACCACCTTTATTTTCACTTCAATTCTATTTTCTTTTATGTTGGCCAATGATATCATATAAATCTTGTCTTTGTTGATTATTTCAAAATCACTAAATCTAGATTTGTGGGAGGCCACCTTTTTTCATTTTTGTTGGTCGATGAAAGTCAAAAATCCAAGATTATCGATTTATCGATTAAATCTTGATTTAGACGAGACCGGTTTTATTTTTCATTCCGATTCTATTTTGGTCGATGAAAGTCAAACGTCAAGATTATCGATTTACCAATTTAAATCTTGATTAAGACGAGATCAACCTTTTTTATTTCATAATCTTTATTTAGGCCGATGACATTACACAAATCTTGACTTTGATCATTTCAAATCAATAAAGTCTTGATAAATGTGAGGCCACTTTTTATTTTTGTTGGTCGATGAAAGTTATAAAATCTAAGGTCATCGATTTGTCGGTAAAATCTTGATTTAAACGAGACCAGCTTCTTTTTTCATTTCGATTCCACTTTCTTTATTTTGGTTGATGACATGACAAACCTCATGGTTTGGTTGATTTCATTGAGTTGACAAAACTTTGATCAACATGAGACCACTTTCCTTTTATTTCAGTTTCTTTTACTATTTTAGTCGATGAAAGTCAAGAATCATTGATTATCGATTTCTCGATTAAATCATGATTAAGACGAGACTATTTCATTGTATTTCATCTCAGATGTTATTCATGTCTTTTACATCTTCATGTTATTAACTTGTTATCTCGTAGTAATCTTTACAACTATTATCTTTCCCCCATTCCAAAGGGAGATCACTTTAAATTGACTCTTGAAGTCATCTTACCTTCTAGGTTCACCCTTATTTCTTGGCCTCATGAGAGCCAATGAAATTACAACTTAGAAGTAGGTTGGAGTTCTTAAACTCCATGTGATTCTCATCATCATGAGAACTCACTTTCCCCTATAACATATACTTAGAGAGTTATCGTGAACTCTAAAATGAGCACATACTCCTTTCCCCTTGAAACTTTGGCCATAGTCAATGGTTCCTCTTCCTTCACCCTTAGATCGTAGAACTACGCATACTCTGATTCTACACCCGAGGATATGTAGGCGCAAGGCGCGATTCTTTGTCGAGTATACTTAGATACTAACCCCTAGGGTTTCAACCTTTAGCATAGAATCTTTAGCAAGCAAACATAACTTAACACAAACTTAAACAAGAGGTTCCTGTAGAGTACTATAGATACTTAGGGTGCTAATACCTTCCCTTTATATAACCAACCCCCGAACCTTAGATCTCCCGCCTTTAGGTTTTTCTCGATCTTGAACCTTTCCTTTGGATAAATCAAAGTCGGTTGTGAACAAAGAAATGTGATGCAAGTTAATTAATAGCTTGTTATCCGATTTTCTCCGCAACACCCTAGAACGGTTCAGGAAAGAATGACTTATTCCCAGAGAAACTTTTCTTGAACTTTTCTTTGGTTTGGACCCACAGGCTTCCTAAAAGCATCCCCGGCCTCCTATTGGGCTTAGTTCAAGGACCCACAGGCTTCTTAAAAGTTCTATAGCCTCCTCTTGAGCTTAGTACAATGACCAAAAAGGCCTCCTACATGTATAGGACAAAAATTAGTCATCTCTACTAGTTCAATCCTTAAGAGAGTCAAGAATTCCAAAACATCAGACCAATCCAGGGTTGATCCTCATCCATCAAAACATCAGCTTCCTCTTGGGCCTCATACAAAGATCTCTCTCTACAACTAGAGCCCGCCACTTTGTGAGAGACTTGGACAGTCTCAGCCTCCTCTTGGGCATCATACAAAGATCACTCCCTAGCTAAGAGTCAATCTCTTCATACAAATAGACTTGGAAAGTCTCATCTCCTCTCACAGAAACCCTTAAGTTTCTTAAAAGCACAGGAAAAACCCAGATCAGGCTACCAATACATAAATCTCCAGCAGAGTTAAAACCTTCATAGGTTTTCAAACTCACCTTTAAACCCCTTTGACTCCCAACAAGGTTTAAACATTTACCTTAAAAATCCCCAGATAAGGTCAATTTACCATCAATAAATCCCCAAGAAGACCAGGGCATCCTAGCCCCTAATACTCTAACTCTTCTCTGATTCTCAGAAAGAGTAATCCCTTTGGATTCCCCAATACAATTTAGACCTACTTCTGGATTTCCACATATCCTCAGCAAGAGATAGCCTCCTCTTAGGCTTCATATAAGAATTTTCCCCAGTCAGCCTCAATCTTGGGCTTTGTACAAGACAGATAAATTTTCCCCAGTGGAGTCATTTCTCATTCAGCCTAAATCTTGGGCTTTGTACAAGACAGATAAAACCCTCTCCAGTAGAGTCAGTTTCCTTCATCTTCAACCTTGGGCTTTGATCAAGGCACACAAAATCAACGTCCCCTCAGATGAGACCATAAGTCCTTTCTGCAGGAGGATATTTCTTCTATACATCATATCTCCAAAATAAACAATCAAAACTCTTCTCCCAGATAATTGTTGTAAGTGGCACACTTGTTGATTCTAAATCCAAGCTGGAGTCCTTCCCTTATCCTGGCTAAACTTATTTTTCATCTAATTGCTGTAAGTGGCAAGCCTTTGGATTATTTACATCCAAGCCAATGTCCCTCTCTTAGCGTGAAAGATTCATAAGGAAAAAGTGGCATTGCTCTACACTGAGTTAAAGCTTTCCTCCTTCATGACATCCCTTTTATAAAGGAAATTATGGCATTGCTGGATTCACATATCCGAGTTAAAGTAATTCCCCTTATAACCAATTACCCAACATTTTGTGCTGAATAGGTGAGATATTCTCCCTTTAGAGATGACAAACTCTCTCTCACTCACCCTTTTAGCTTCAATCTTGGGATTTGAACAAGACACAAATACTCATATAACTTCAATCTTGGGCTTTGAACAAGACACCAAACATTTCCTCCTCCCATAGAATAGGAGGAACTATGATTACTCTGATTTCCTAGTTTTCTTTACGGAATACATAGGCATAAGATTGCGAAATCTTAGCGATCACACAAATCAAAAAACTTTAGGTCCAGTACCTTACCAAAAACAACAGAAAACCCTGAAACCAAAAAAAACATTCTCTCAATTCTCCCAAAAGAAAATTTTCCCAAGCCACAACAGTTAAACACAAGAAAGTATTTCAAATTAACATAGAAACATGCAATAAAAAGTCTATGGATAACCATATATACACCCGGTGTTAATAGCTTCCCTTTGTATAACCTGACCCCGAAACCCCAATCTCTTAGCATTTGTTAAAGAAAACATTTGCGTGCAAGGTTAGTTTTAGATATCTTCCCTTTTCTTTCCAGCTTCATAGGATAAATAAGAAATCAGAAAGTAGCACCCAATTCCAACCATTGCGGTAAGGTGGTCGCGTCACCGACAAAAATCGCACGCTATAGTGAGGTATTTGTTTGGCTTGTATGGCTGTCTGTATGGTCTGGGAGCATGTTGTTCGCGAGCAGCTCCTTCCTCATGTTTGACACCTCTTCTTTGATTTTTGTCTTTTCATTATCGTCCCGGGCTCTTTTCTCTTAGTTACTCTCTTCCCCTTTGATGAAACATTCGGCCCGGGTATTGATCTCGTCCATGCTGATTGCCGGCTTCTAAGCCAATGACTCGCTAAATTGCCCGGCTCGCAATCCATGTTGAAAAGCCTCCACAAACAGCTCCTGATTCGGATGAGATACTTTGAGGGTTTCCTCATTGAACCGAGCCAAGTATTCACGTAGTGGTTCCTCCTGCTTCTGTCGAACATTGAACAATGTAGTCGTGGATACTGTAGCGTGTGATTTTTGTCGGTGACTCGACCACCTCAATGGTTGGAATTGGGTGCTACTTTCTGATTTCTTATTTATCCCATGAAGCTGGAAAGGAAAGGGAAGATATCTAAAACTAACCTTGCACCCAAATGTTTTCTTTAACAAATGCTAAGAGATTGGGGGTTTGGGGTCAGGTTATACAAAGGGAGCTATTAACACCCAGTGTATATATGGTTATCCATAGACTTTTTATTGCATATTTCTCTGCTAATTTGAATTACTTTCTTGTGTTTAACTGCGGTGGTTTGGGAAAATTTCTATTTTTGGGAGAATTGAGAGAGTGTTTTTGTTGTGTTTGGGTTCTCTGTTATTTTTGAGAAGGTACTGAACCTAAAGTTTTTGATTTGTGTGCTCGCTAAGATTTCACAATCTTATGCCTACGTATTCCCGTAAAGAGATTTGGGAAATCAGAGCAATCGTAGTTCCTCCTATTCTATGGGAGGAGGAATATTTGGTGTCTTGTTCAAAGCCCAAGATAGAAGCTGTTTGAATAACTGTGTCTTGTTCAAAGCCCAAGATTGAAGCTAAAAAGGTGACTGAGAGAGAATTTGTCATCTCTAAAGGGAGAAAATCTCACCTATTCATCACAAATGTTGAGAAATTGATTATAAAGGAGATTACTTTAACTGGGATATGTGAAATATCCAGCAATGCCATAATTTCCTTTATAAGGATGATGTAATGAAGGAAGAAGCTTTAACTCAGTGTAGAGCAATGCCATTTTTCCGTATGAATCTTTCATGCTAAGAGAATGACATTGGCTTGGATGTAAATAATCCAGAGGCTTGCCACTTACAGCAGTTAGATGAAAGACAAATTTTAACTAGGATAAAGGAGGGACTCCAGCTTGGATTTTGAATCAACAAGTGTGCCACTTACAATAATTATCTGAAAAATGGTTTTGATTATTTGTTTTTAAATGTGATGTATAGAGGAAATGTCTTCCTACAGGGAGGGCTCATGGTCTCATCTGAGGGGATGTTGTTTTTTGTGTGCCTTGATCAAAGCCCAAGGTTGAAGCTAAAAGAAAATGACTCTACTGAGGAGGGTATTTATCTGTCTTGTACAAAGCCCAAGATTGAGGCTGAAAGAGGACTAACTCCCCTGGGGGAGAGTTTATCTGTCTTGTACAAAACCTAAGATTGAGGCTTGTCATACCCCAAATTTTGACCACCAAGATTTCCCATCATTGTGCAAATCATCACCACAATATACGATGTACGATCATTGCCTCATCAATCTCCCAAAGATAGTTGAGCATCTACCACATATCAAGAATTATGGTTTCAAGCCCTCCCTATACACTTAGACAAAAGATCAATCAAGAAATGACATGATCTTCAACTTGTCTAACCTCTTAAAATATCCACAAAGGATCAAGAGGAATCTCACATAAGAAATCAAGCACAAAGTTGTGGCATTCCAAGTGGTTTGAGCCTCGAAACACCCGATGTCGCCAAATTAGGGTTTTGGACAACTGGGACCTCCAGAGTGAGATTTTCACAAGGACATGAGCCACAACTTCAAAACATGGCTTTATGCTCAATAGGACCCTAGGGATCCATTTTCAAAGTTCAATCACCCCGAGAGGATGCATTCCTCAAAAATCAGGAATTAGGGTTTTACGCGTCGAACCGCTCCGGGGCCAAAAGTCAAAACATGACTTTTTTTGAAAAAATGATCCTTATGATTCATATTTTCATAAAATATGATTTATAATGTCATTTGAATAAAAATTGATCAAGAAATCAAGATAACTTTTAAAAGGGGTAACCTTGAAAAATTGAAAATTTTTTTAAGTTACTAAGTTTAAATGGTTTTGGTACCAACTTCCAAGGATCATAATTTCTGATCTAGGCAGCCATTTTGAGTGATCCAAAGTCGGATTTGTAGGTCTTGTTACACTCTACAAAAGCTTTAACTACCTCAAACGTTAATTCTTCATGGATTTTAAGTTATGGAGTGATCAAAATGACAAAAATGACAAAAATGAAGAAAATGACACTTTTTCAACACTAAGTGAAAATCTGCCTAAGTTACCAGCCTTAGACATCAAAGTTCATGGGGTTTTTTCAGTTGGATTCAAATAGTTTCAATGCCAACTATGATCACACATGTGTTGTACTATATAAGGGCTTTTTAAAAAGCACAAGAGCTTTCCATAACTCCATCTGAGCAAGGAGATATGAATCCCTCAAAACCACCATTTCAAATTGTCTTGTACAAGGCAGAATTTGACATTTTGCTCGATTTGGCAAAATCAAACAAATTCAAGCATTGTCATCCACTTGGACACCTCATAGGATAACATCAAAGGGGAATGATCTGATCCACAAGCCTCCCAAGTCCAAGAATCTACGTGTAGCCATAACAAACCTAAAAAGGCTAAAAAATGCCGAGACTCCAATTTTGTTTCAATGCATTTAATGGATACATCAAGGTGGCATTAACTGAGGCAAACTTACCTGAATGAGTCAAGCCTTATCCCTGAATCAGAAGACTCATAGCATGTGCCCTAACCTCAAGTCAATGGCTAGAGGAGACTTGAGATTCCTTTATGCTACAATTGGCTACAGACCTGCTGCAGCTGCCATTCACTATTGCTTGCAAAACAAACTTGCGCTACTATAAATAGAGCTCATTTGTGATCAGTTTGAGTACACCAAAGCACCCAAACTGATACTTTACTCAAAATCTCTCTTTCACTCCAAAAATGCCTTCTTTTGTAAGTCACCACTGATTTTTTGAGTTAGAGAGCAATTCCACCACAACTCATAATCCAAACACATCCAATGTATCATATCTAAGCTGTTTAAACACTCACTTTTGATCTGAAACACCAAAATAAAAAAGTCAACTTCCAAAACCTCAAATTTTGACTTTTTTGCATTTTTCAAGCCATGTCTTGATTCAGTCACTTTCAAAACCAAACAAAGCCTCAAACACACTCCAAATATCATCCTTAAACTGTCCCAGCTGGTTCCCCTCAACTGGAACACCATTTGAGTGAGTTACCATTTTGGTCACTTTTGCCCCTTTTGCAAGAAAGAGCCAATTCTTGCTCTTGAGGATTCCAGCTGGTTCTGATAATCCTAAAAGCTTCTAAGGGATCAATCAAGAGTTTCTAAAGCATTGGATCACTTCTGGCACAAGGATTCTGACAGATAGCACTAGGAGCTTCAAGAGGTAAGTGCATCACAACTTGAATTCTTTGAATCATGCATTGCTTTGATGTCCATTGATCATGGACATCTC
Organism: Lathyrus tuberosus; assembly: GCA_022829125.1. NCBI lineage: Eukaryota > Viridiplantae > Streptophyta > Magnoliopsida > Fabales > Fabaceae > Lathyrus > Lathyrus tuberosus. The sequence continues at coordinate 4,694,161 of JALAZF010000469.1, read as the reverse complement.
ATACATGTTATATATGTTGTGTTTGAACCAATTTGCCATGCTATTGTTGCGTGTGTAATGAGATAGCATAGAACATGCAAATCTAGGCTTATTTTGAAACAACTATCGGGTTTTAAAATAGGGACATCTTTAGAAAAATCTAAAAGTACCATTGGATTCCTCATGAAATTCTAGGCAGGATACACCTAATTTTTGTCAAAATCCATAGAGAATTGAGGAAGTTAGAGCCTTCATGCAAATCCACCAAAACTTGGTTTTTTGCCTTGGCCAGGCCTAAAAACCAAGTCACCCTTATATGCACAAGGGGTGGTTTTGATACACGGATGTATCACCACCCCAGGGGTAGCGCGCATGTGTGTTTGGCTGGATGGTCGCGGGTTCAACACCCACCACTTGAGAGAGTGTAAAACCCATCCCTTGTAAATATAAAACCTTTTTGGGCCTCAATTATTGTATAAGTCCCACTGTGTTTTCTAAAACCGCGGAGCGATCGTCGCCTTCTAAAAATAATTTTGGGTCTACCCTTTGTGTTGTAAGTCCTATTTCTTTTTTAAAATAACTTCTTGGGCCTCTTAAAAGAGTGTAAGACCCATCCCTTTTGTACATAAATAAATTTGGGCCTCAGTTATCGCGTAAGATCCGATAGGATTTTCAGAACAATGGTGCAATCACTGTTATTTGTGGGCCTCTACTTGAGTTATAAGCCCCACCTCTTGTACAAAAATAACTTTTTGGGCCTCTCTTTGAGTTGTAAGGCCCATCCCTTTGTAAATAAACAATTCTTTGGGCCTCTCCTTGAGTTGTAAGCCCCAATCTCTGTAAAATAACTTCCCCTTTTGATTTAGGTTCAAATTCATAGTTGTTATCAAAACTTTCTTTAATTTCTTGAACAACTAACCATACAGTTGTTGCAATGGAAGCTTGCTCACCTGTAAGTTTTTAAACAGCTTTCTTTTAAATATTTGCACATATATATATATATATATATATATATATATATATATATATATATTTGTTTGTGCTGGAAGCTTGCTCACCTGTAAGTCCTCCTACTCTCTTTTACATACATTATATATTTCATCTGTACACATATGCATGTATATTATTTGCTTAGAGTTTTCCCCGAAAATTAGGTCTAGAATTAGATAAAGCCAGTTGTTGCTCTTTTCAACAAAGTCAAAACTAGTTCCCCATAGGATTTTCAGATACAGTCTTGCCTCCTCTTGGGCTTCTACAATATGGAACAAAGAGAAAGGCATTATTCTCGGCGAAACTTTTCTCAGACTGTCACTATTAGAAATCTGTCAAAGAAATTTAATTCCCTAGAAAAGGAATTATTCTCGGTAAAACCTCTCTTGAATTTCTTCAAACCCTAGAACTGTTCACTAAAGGAATTATTCTCGGTGAAACCTTTCTTGAACTTTCCTTAGGTTTGGACCCACAAGCTTCCTAAAAGCATTCCCAGCCTCCTCTTGGGCTTTGTACAAGGACCCTCCAGCTTCTTAGAAGTTCTCATGCCTCTTCTTGGGCTTAGTACAAGAACCCGAGACCTCTTAAAGGTATAGGACATAACCTAGTCATCCTTTGTTAGAGCAGTATTTCTAAAAGAGTCCAACCTCCGACTAATCTAGGGTTGATTCTCATCCCTTAAAACACCTGCCTCCTCGGGCATTGTACAAAGATAAACCCTTTCATACTAGTAGACTTGGATAGTCTCATTTCCTTTTGGATCTCAAAGACATTCTCAAATTCCTTACAAACACCGGAGAAACCCTGATTATCTAATCAATCTCCAGCTGAGTTAAAACCCCCATAGGTTCTATAACTCTTCACTCTTAAAATTCCCCAGCTAGGGTCATCTTACCATTAATCCAACACTAGCCAAAATCAGAACCTCAAGGCATCTGATATTTGAACTCTTCTTTCCCCAGCATGAGTTGATTCCCCATTTTGGACCTGCCTCGGGATTCCAATAATCCTCAGTAGAAGTCAGCCTCCTCTTAGGCTTTGTATAATGACTTTCCCTCAGTGGATTCAGCCTCAATCTTGGGCTTTGTACAAGACATCAAATTACTCTCTTGTTGATTTAATCTTCTTTTAATCACCTTTTAGTACTCTTTTGTTGAGTAAAAAACACTCTTTTGTTGAGTAAAAAACACTCTTTTGTAGAGTAAAAAAACACTCTCTTGTTGAGTCAAATAAAAAACACTCTCTTGTTGAGTCAAATAAAAACACTCTCTTGTTGAGTCAGATAAAAAACACTCTCTTGTTGAGTCAAATAAAAACACTCTTTTGTTGAGTATAAACACTCTCTTATTGAGTGAAAAGCACTCTCTTGTTGAGTCAGATAAAAACACTCTCTTGATGAGTCAGATAAAAAACACTCTTTTTTTGAGTCAGTCTCCCTTTAGCCTCAATCTTGGGCTTTGTACAAGACACCTGAAATATCCTCAATACTCTCTTGTTGAGTCAATCATCTCTTTTTTTAGCCTCAATCTAAGGCTTTGTACAAGACACATATAAAAATTCTCCAGCAAAGTCAAATCTTTCTAATCCCTCTTAAGCTCTGTATAAATATCTCCCCAGTGGAATCGATTCCTCCCAGCCTTCTTTTAGGCTTTGTGAATTAATCTCCCTGAGCAGAGTCAATTTCTTTTTAGCCTCAATCTTGGGCTTTGTACAAGACAGATAAAGATTACTCTCCCCCAGAGTCAGTTTTCTTTTTAGCCTCAATCTTGGGTTTTGTACAAGACAAATAAAAGCATTCCCAATGGAATCAATGTCCAGCCTCCTCTTAGGCTTTGTATAAATAAATCCTCAAAAGGGTCAGTCTCTTTCCCGCCTCAATCTTGGGCTTTGTACAAGACAGATATAAAACTCCCTAGTAGAGTCAACCTTTTAGCTTCAACCTTGGGCTTTGATCAAGGCACATAAAACCAAAATCCCCTCAGAGGAAATCAAAACCTCTCTGTAGGAAGACATTTCTCTGTACATCACATCTCAAAACAGAAAAATCAAAACAAACCTTAATCCCAGATAATTGCTGTAAGTGGCACACTTGTTGATTCGAACATCCAAGTTGTAGTCCATCTCTTATCCTGGTAAACTTCCTCTTTCATCTAATTGTTTTAAGTGGCAAGCCTCTGGATTATTTACATCCATGCCACTGCCCCTCTCTTAGCATGAAAGATTCTTAAGGAAAAATGGCATTGCTCTATACTGAGTTAAAGTTTCTTCCTTCAGGACAAATCTCTCATAAAAGGAAATTATGGCATTACTGGATTCTCATATCCCAGTTAAAGTAGTCCTCCTTTATAATCAGTCACCCAATAATTGTGATAAACAGATGAGATGTCTCCCTTTAGAGATGATAAATTCTCTCATAGTCAAACCTTTTAGGTTCAATCTTGGGCTTTGAACAAGACACAAATACTCCATTTAGCTTCAATCTTGGGCTTTGAACAAGACACCAAACATCTTTCCTCCCATAGAATAGGAGGGAACTACGATTGCTCTAATTTTCCTGTTTATCTTTAACGGGAATACATAGGCATAAGATTGTGAAATCTTAGCGAGCACACCAAATCAAAAACCTTAGGTCCAGTACCTTCACACATCAATCAAAAAGTTTAGGTTTCATACCTTGCCAAAAACATCGGAACAAACCCGAAATCAACAAAAACTCTTTCTCAACACTCCCATAGGAGAAACTTTCCTAATTGACAAACAAACACCAGAAAGTAGAGACCATTAAATAGAAACAGTATAATTGTTAATGATTTGTGGATAACCACATATAGGATGGGTAATTGACAAATCACCATTGTATAACCTGACCCCGAACACCCCAATGTCTTTAAGCATTTGTTATAGAAAACATCTGCGCACAAGGTTAGTTTGAGTTAGCTTCCCTTTCCTTTCCAGCTTCACAGGATAAATAAGAAATCAGAAAGTATCACCCAATCCCTACCATTGCGATGAGGAAACCCATGGCGATAAGGCGGTCACATCATCGACAAAAATTGCACTCTATAGAGAAACGACGACTCTGTTGGGGTACGTCTTTATCTATCTAGGACTAGGATAGAATTCCTAAGAGGTTTAGGTTGTTAACAATCATACTACATACTATATATATATACTGCTTTTCCTACTTGATATCCGTGTTTATTTTTCTGTCAATGGGAATGCGAGTGATGTCGCATTTGGAAAGTTTGAGAGAAACCTAAGATAAGAGGTGGCAAAGACAGGGAAACTTGAAGGGAGTGAATCCCGGACAAGAGAACCTGGTAGACCACCAAATCAGGTGAGGGCCCGTAGGATTCAGCCTGCTGAACACGATCGTTGTGAAACCAGAGTTTTCCTAATGCGGCGCCTGTGATCCTGAGGATTTAGTAGGCTTTAACCTTATGACCACTTGGTAGTGCGGTGACTATCGGGAATAGTTGTCACGCGATACTACACTCAAATGAGATTACCCTAGGATGCTACAACTCGCTCGGGTGAACCAGCTTGCTGTTGATATCTCTAGGGTGGTCAATGATTTGGGGAACCTTAGGATCCATTCTGCAGGTACAAAAATTGACCAGAATACAACCTTTGGGGATGGGTAGAGCCATGACTCCATTCTCGTGGTGCTGAACCCTTAAACCCATGTTTTTTCTATGTTTTTGTGTGCTGCATTCATGCATTCATCTAAAAAACTTTTAAACAAAGAAAAAATCTTCTCTTCTTATCTCTCCTTTTTTTCAAATTAAACTAAAACAATAATTGCAAATATCAGAGAGAGATTGCATTATGGATTTCGGTAGAAGGAAGACGCACAAGTACACCTTCAAGACTCCGAAGCTAGAGGATTTAAGGGGGCTGGCAAGGATGATTACCAACCCTGATGCTTTCAGAGTTAAGCATGGAGGACTGTTGTCTCTGTTAAGGGTCCACGTAGTTGAAGGAATCCTATCTACTCTCATTCAGTTCTACGATCCAGTTTATCACTGCTTCACATTCCCGGACTACCAACTCACACCAACGTTAGAAGAGTACTCTCATCTGACTGATCTACCCATCACTGATCGAGCACCTTTTTCTGGACTGGAAGAAATTCCAAAAGATCAGGTTATTTTAAGAGCCATTTGTTTGGACGAGTCAGAAGTTCGGACTCACATGACCATCAAAGGAGGAATCCAGGGCTTACCATCTAAATTCCTGGTAGAGAAAGCCTTGTACTTTGCCAGTATAGGGAATGTAACCGTTTTCGAGGACATCTTTGTTTTGCTCGAATACGGGTTATTTCTTTTTCCCAACATAGACAACTTCGTTGATGCCAACCCTGTTAAGATATTTCTTATTGGAAACCCCGTACCAACCCTGCTCGCAGACGCTTATCATTCTGTACACTTAAGGAACTTGTACAGCGGAGGAATGATCACCTGCTGTGTACCCTTACCCTACAAATGGTTCATCTCCCATTTACTCAAGTCTGCTGCTTTTTGGGACACAAGAGTACTCTACGTTGGTCGCAAAGGATTATGTCTCTTACCAACTTTGACATAGATTGGTATGATAGGATTTATGATGGAATGGAGTTCATCGACAGTTGTGGGAATTTCCCTACCCCTCATTGGAACTAAAGGAGGAATCAACTATCATCCAATTTTAGTTCGCCGCCAACTCGGATACCCGATGAAGTATATCCCGCATAATGTTCATCTGGAAGGTCTTTTCTTCAAGGAAGGGAAAAATGACAGGGCACTAAAGAAGGAAATAGTGCATGCATGGCAACATGTTCATAAGAAAGGAAGAGAGTCTCTAGGAAGGCCTAACTGTACCTCCATGGAGCCCTATCTCCACTGGGTGCAAACTAGAGCTCTCAAGCTGAGGATGCCTTACCATCGCCAAGAAGTTTTTCTGTTAAAGGTGTCGCGGCCGGCAAAAATATTCGAGTCGCCATCATATTTTTTTAAGGAAAATAAATGATAAACCTAAATAATCTATCCTAAGGTAGAGATTCCTACGGTTCGGGAGTCAGTTAAGTAAAGGGAAGGTGTTAGGCACCCCTTACTTCCATTGTACTCAATGGGATCCAACTTTGAGTTTAGGGCATGTTTGTTTGTCTAAATGAAAAGAAAACCTAAGTTTTTTCCTAATTATACTCGCTAGGGTTGGTTTGCAACCCTATGCATACGTACCCTCAAAATGAAGGATCAGAGTAACCGTAGTTCACCTCCCCTATTCCTACCCCCTAATCCTATTCCTAAATCCCAAAACCTATCCCTAAATCCCAATCCACTATTTATACTCTTGGATAAAGAGTTCTATCCCTTAAATCTAGTGTTTATACTCCTAGATAAGGAGTTATATCCCTTAAAACCCTATCCATTATTTATACTCTCGGACGGAGAGTTATATCCCTTAATCCTTTTATTTATACTCTCGGATGTCAAGAGTGTTATCCCTAAATCCTTATCCCTTATCCCTTATCCCTTGGCCTTTATTTATACTCTTGGAACCTAAGAGTTTTATCTCTTATCCCATCCCTTATTTAGGCTCTCGGACCAAGAGCATTATCCCTTAATCCTTTTATTTATACTCTCGGATATCAAGAGTTCTATCCCTAAATCCTTATCCCCTATCCCTTATTTAGGCTCTCGGACCAAGAGCTTTATCCCTTAATCCTTTTATTTATACTCTCGGATATCAAGAGTGTTATCTCATTACTACCCCTTAACTAAATTCTTAAACCCTAATTAGAACCCCTTAACATTCATTATAAAACCCCATATTTCCTTTGTAAAACCCCATTTAATATTCCTTAGATGAAACCCCCAAAATTCTTAATAAAACCCCATATGTTATTAAAACCCCATGTTTTAAAATCAATCCCAAAAATTTAATTAAATCCCCAAAATAACATTTTGAATCCAACCCCACAATCCAATTTAAAATCCCAATAATAAATTAAATCCCAAAGTTATTAGAATGAACCCCAAGAAAATTTAATAAAATAAAACCCAAAAATTGATATTTTAATCCCTAAAAATTACTTAGTAATTCCAATCCCAAAAATATTTAATTTCAATCCCAAAATTTATTTAATAATTTCAATCTCAAAATAAATTAACTTATTTAGTAAAATAGTAACAAACTCCCAATTTTTAAAATTTAACTCCATATTTTAAAGATATATTAATAATCCCTTAAATATAGTAATAATATCAAAATCCACGTTTTAAATCCCGAAAATATGCTCCATGATATAAATCACCCACAAAATAAATTAATAATGGTTTCCCTTTGATTGAATAAACCCATAATTAAACCACTTTTTTAATCTACATTTTAAAATATATTAATGATAATCCCCTTTTAAACCCAAAATAATGGTATTATAACCACATTTAAAACCCCAAAAATATAATTAAATTTCAAGGTATAAATCTTAAAAATAATTAGTGAAAGAACCCTATTAAAAAAATAAGAAAAATATCCTTATTTATTTTAAAATATTAATCCCTTTATCCAAATCAATTCCTCAAAAGTTTTCCCACTTAAATGTTAAAAGAAAAATTAATCTCCAAATAATTTTTTATAAAACTTGTGTGTTAAACCCAATAATTATTTAATATTAAATAATATTTAAAATAATTATTACAACCCACAAAAACAAGTAATTACTAAACAAAATCCATTAATCCTAAATTACTAATAACTAAATTATTATTATCATTTTTTACAATTTAAAATGGTTAAAATATCTTATGATTTTTTCTTGTGAAATTATAATTAATTTAATAGAACAAAACGAAAATTCTATACCAAACACAATCCCTAACCAAACAATCCATAACCAAATAGGTACATGCATCAAACAAAATATATACGGTTTTTATTCGAGCAAAGAGAAACCGACCTACGGGATCGAGGTTTATCCCGGTGAGCAAAATAATTAACCTTTTGAGCTATCTCCTTTTTCCCGCGGTTGATTCATATCCTTTGATCCCTATCTTTCCCTTTCGTCGATATTTTCCTTCCCCCTTTGCGTTCTTGATCTTAGACTCCTTCTTTGCTCGCACCCTTCTTTGAAAAGATTGATGATTATGGAGGCTTAGGTTTATTTGTTGTTGTTCTTCGGTGTAAAGAACAACAACTTTGAGGTAAGAATATGTGAATTGTGGGTGAGAAAATATGAGAAAAGGAGGCTCTATTTATAGGGTAGAATTAGGTCAAAAAATTGAATGTGATTGTCTAATTTAGGAAGGATGCAATCTGACCTGATTTTCTCTATTTCTTAAGGCCCAAGCCAATGAATCTGGATGGATTCATGGCTTGGTAAATTTGAATAAATAATAAAAAATAAAAATAAAATAAAAAGTCTAATAATTAAAATGGAAAAAAGATTTGATTTGATTTGACTAATATGATTTTTTGAAGATATTTTCATAAAAACATGATTTTAATGAAAAAATTGATATTTTAAAATATTAATTAATTAAAATACGAAAATTAATATTAAAATAATAAAAAAACAATTTTTTGGTATTTTTTTATGGTTCAAAAAATAAAAATAGAAAAGTTAGTAATAAAGGAAAAAAACTAAAAGTGGAAAAGGTAGGATTTGAACTCAAGCACTCTCCCTTACAATCCTCAGGCCTACTCCTCTACCAACTGGGCTATTATATTTATTTGAAATGAAATTACGTCTAAAAAGTAACATAAAAAGCTAATTACTAATTTGCACTCTTATACTATAATTTTTATTTAAAAGTAAATAAACAGTATAAAGAGGAAAAGAAAAGTGGTCAAAATTTGGGGTACGACAGCTGCCCCTATTTAATCGTCTTCGAATTAGACGGATGATGTCGATGAGCCTTCCTCTTTTTGAGGAGGAGACGATTAGATACAAAAAGGACCCTAATTTTGACCGCATGGTCAGATAGATACTACGCAGATTATCCTAAGGTCCTTAGCAATAATCCGGTAGTGAAATATCCAATTGAACCCCTTTAAAAATCCTAATTAAAACCCCTTGATAAATCCCTTAGGAAAAAAAACTGGTAGAACCCCTTGATAAATCCATTGGATGAAAATCCGATAAAACCCCTTGATAAAAGTCCGACGAAATTCCTTTTGGATGACAATACCTCAATAGAATCCATTTGATAAAATCCCTTGTATAAAAATCCGGATGAAATCCTTAATGAAATCTCTTTTGATTAAACCCTATTGATAAACTCCATTCCTTTTAATAAAAACCCCTTAATGATTTCCTTTCGATGAGATCCTTTTGGTAAATCCCTTGGTAAAACCTCTTTTGATATATCCCATTGATAAATTCCGTTGATGGAATACAATGCAATCCCTTGAGAAAATTCCAACAGAACCCTTGTTGATGAAATCCCTTAAAATCTTTTGACGAAACTTGACAAACCCTGGATAAGTCTTTGATAAAACCCTTGATGAAAACCCTTTTAGTAAATCCCTTGTTGAATACCATATTGAATCCTTTTGACAAATTTCGTTGGTCGAATCCGGTGTAACCCCTAAATAACATCCTTAGATAATGATCCCTTAATATAATTCCGGTAAAAGCTCCCAGATAACATCTTATGTACATTTGATAATATCCTTGTGAATAGAACCCTTTTATAACCCAGTTGGTTGATGACAACCTTTGGCAACCCTGTATTGAATTGATTTCCAAACCCTTATGCATGAATGCATGTTCGTGCTTATGAATGCATGTATGCGTATGTGATGCATTAATTATGTATGATGCATAGTTTGGGCTAACGCCTCTTTTTATGTTATGCAATGCATGCGTTTGTCTGAAATAAAACTTTCCATAACGTCCTGACTCCCTGACCCTTGAGACCTGGATAATTGTGGTAAGCCATGATATCCTTGAATCCTGTTTAATATGTAACAAAGAATATCCCATGTTGGTTAGATCGTAACGTATATTCCTGTCAGTGTATAGACCCTATATCCTGCTTTAGAAGAATATGATCCCTTTGATGATTCCAAAAACCGAAGTAAAATCCATTTTCCCTTTTCAAAGCTTTTATTTATACCCGATATTTTCATGCATTATTTCACAATTAATTGACACCTTGTAATCAAGCGGAATGATTTAGGAGGCAAAGAAATATACTTGAAAAACAAATTTATTGAGAATTGGCCCGAAATGGGCAATGATAAGTAAGGAGGGTAACTCTCATAAGGAGATATTACCGTAAATCAAGAAGAGATGTAAAATGGCAATAAGAAAACAAATTTATTTATGTCCCTATTAAATGTAACACATACTAATATACCTAAGACTCCAAGATCACGACACTTCGCTTCTGAAGATGACGGCTGGAATGATCGTTCCCTTCTGGATTCCTGTTACGGGGTGACTTGAGTGTTCTCAGTCATATGCCTTTTGGATATCCCAAAATTTTTCCTGGACCGCTCTTTTTAGAGTCTTAGTCCACCAGGATGATATACCATTTTTTCGACTAAGCCGCCCTTTAGGGTTTTCGACTTGTCGAGTATCATTTTTATCCAAGTCCCTAATTTTTGCCTGGATTGTTCTTTCGAGTTTTCAATCCACCGGGACGCCCTAATTTTTGCCTAAGTCGCCTTTTAGGGGTTTCGACTTAGCGGGCTTTTATCCTCTTTTTCTAGGCATAGCATTTTTGACCGAATCGGAGTTCACCAGTCGTGGTAAATCCGCTCCATCCACGGTTGTTATTATTAGTGCTCCGCCAGAGGAGGCACTCTTCACGACATATGGCCCTTCATAGGGTGGGGTCCATTTGACGTGGTGGTCTTTATGGATGGGTAATATTTTCCTTAACCCCAGGTCTTTCTCTTCGCGTAGGCGAGGACAAATTTCTTTGTCAAATGCTCTCTTAATTCCCTGTGGATATAACTGTCCACAGCCATACGTTTCCCTTATACGAGGTTTAGCTGATCGAGCATAGTTTGCACCCATTACGCCTTATCCAGTTTAGCTTCCTTTAAGATCCTAGATGATGAATTTTCACCTCAATTGATAGCCCCTCTTTGAAGCCCATATCCTTATGCAAATAGAAGTTTCCATCGAGATCCAGGTCCAGGTCCTTCATAGGAGTCCGAAGTTTCACAATCCATTGGATTTTCAAATATTGTTAAGTACATTATGAGTGGTCTCCTTGGGACTGGTAACGCCAATATAGGTGGCTTTCATTTTGTCTTTTATTCCCTACTGACCACGGACCCTGATATTTTCCAGATCTAATTCCATAGGTACACCTTGTGGGCTTTAGTCATAACTTGAATTTCCTTAACTGATCCAATAACTTTTGCAAGTTAGTTATGTGATCTTCTTCCTTTTGTGACTTGGTAATCGTATCATCCATATGAACCTCTATCTCCTTATGCCCCATATTACCATAGTTCTTTGATAAGTTACTCCTACGTTCTTTAACCCAACAGGCGTTACCTTGCGACAAAAAGCCGAATTGCTTCTTGACTTCTTCCCTGATCTGGAGGATCATATCTGATCTAGTCTTCCTCAACTTTTGTTTGATTGGCGTGCATTCTAGTTTAAGTAGTGGTTTGTGCTTGCTGATGCTTGTATCAAGTCCTGGCTAATCTTGGTATGACCACGCAAACACGTCAGAGTATCCTTGCAATAGCTCCATCAGTCTTTCCTTTATATCCTTATCCGGAGAAGCACGACTTTGACCTCTTTCCTATCTTCCTCAGTTCCCAGATTGATCACATCCACTGGTTCTTGGTGAGGTTGTATTTCCTTGTCCTCTTGCCTCAACAGTCTGGCTAACTCTTCGGGAAACTCACACTCGTCCTCATTACCCTCTTCCGATTGGTTAATCGGTAATCCAAAGTCATTCAAGATTATAGCGGTGTCATTTTTAATAGGTTCATTTTTAAATTTGCACGGGGAAGAAGTTTTTTTTTTTTTAATCCCTTTTGAAACGAAGTGTTAGAAATGAAAATATTGAAAGAAGGTATATTGCCATTTTGAATAAACAGAAAATGAAAGAAAAAGATCTTGATTGAAAACAAAATGCAAATTGATTGATAGAAATAAACCAATGAAATAAAAGGTGGCCCTACAAAGCTTTATCCACTTACCTTGGGCATATCAAGGGACTTATTATTATTTTAAGGAAAAAGTAAATTACTTCGAAACAAAAATCATCTCAAAAATCCTGATGGTTCTCCAATTGTCGAAATTAGGCATCCCTTTCTTCCTCTTCCATTAAGGCCACATGATCCCAAATTCCAAATCCCGCACCATGGAAATCGTCTTCTAATCCTTCATTAGCCGGTTTGTAACCCGGCCCAAACAAATCCTTCTCCTCAGGTGACTCCCATTGTTTGCCCCAGTTTATTGTGTCTCCCTTATTAATAAGGAATTCATTCCCCATCCCCTCCATGGTGTTGACTGTTGTCACAATGTGCCCCAGTAACGCATTATCTCTCAGATTTGGATCTTCAGGGTCTATTGTAATACCCCAAATTTTGACCACTTAGATTTCCCATCATTGTGAAAATCATCATCACAATATGGATGTACCTTTATGCTTCATCAGTCTCCCCAAAGATGGGTGAGCATCCAATACAATCAAAATTAGGGTTTCAAGCCCTCTCTGAGCTTTAGACAAAGGATCAATCAAGAAATGACATGATCTTCAACTTGTCTAATCTCTCAAACATCCACAATGGATCAAAAAGGACTCCCACTTCAAGGATTAAGCACAAGGCTGCTCCCTTCTAGGTGGATCAAGTCTCAAGATCGACAGTGTCACCAAATTAGGGTTTTGGTCGACCAGGGCCTCCAGATGGAAATTTTCATCTGGACACAAGGCAATGATCCAAAACACAACCTAATGTACTCCATGGAACCTCATGAACCCATGCATCAAGTCAATTTTGCCTCAGGGGATGCATTAATCAAAAATCAGGAATTAGGGTTTCTTGACCTAATTCACCCCTAAGTTGACTTTTGGGACAAACCATGAGCCAAGCCCTCAAGACATGATTTGAGGGTCTCTAATACACCATATTGATCCATTTGGAACAATGGATTGATCCAAGAAGCTTGAGCAACAAGTCTCATTTTCATTTGCACCAGAATTAGGGTTTTAAGGGAAAAGTCAACTGTAACTTTGACTTTTGACCTGGACATGCTCCCAAACCCTAATACATGATTGAATATACCCTATGACACCCATGGAACATGTCCATCAAGTTTGATTTAGGTCAAGGACATGATTTCCTGAAGAATTGCACAGTTTGGAATTCATCTGATAAAAAGTCAACTGTGCACAAAAGTCAACTTTGACTTTTTGAGATTTTTCACCAAAATGGATTTTTAACCCTAAAATGATGTTAATGTATGATTTGAATCATCATTCATCAAGAAAAATCAAGAAAAGTGAGATAACCTGTAAAAGGGGTAACCATAAAACTTAGAAATTTTTCTAAGTTAAAAATAAAGTGGCAAAGGTACCAACTTTGGAGGACCATAAATCCTAAACCACAAGGCCATTTTTTCTCATCCAAAGATGGATTTGTAGCCCTCATTATCACCTACAAAAACTTCAACTACAAGTCATTCCAATTCATTAAGGATTTTGAGTTATGGAGTGATCAAAGTGGCTGAAAAGTGAAAATGTCACTTTTTCCAACACTTAGTGAAATTTTCACTAAGTCAGATTTTGCCTCACTTTTTGCCAAATGTAGGGGGATTTTTCACTTGGAATCAAAAGAGATCAAAACCAAAGTTGTTCAAACAGTTGTTGTATCATGCAAGGGCTTTCCAAAATGGCCAAGAACATTGCCAAATTCAACCTACATCATGAGATACAACATTGACAAGTTGCCTTGCTGAAATCTGTCACAAGCAAGGCAGAATTTGCATTTTGGGTCGATTTGCCAAAATCAGCCAAATTCAATTGCTCCAATCCACTTGGACACCTCAGAGGATTGAATCTAAAGGGGACAATCACTGAGCCAAGCCTCCAAGGTCCAAGGAACAAAGAATAACATGTTGAACCTAGAATGGCCAAAATAGGGACAAGACTTCAAATTTGGAATGAGGCATTCAATGGAACCATCAAGGTGGCATGGACTGAGCCATTCTCATCTGAAATCAGTTAAGACTTATCCAAGACCAAGGGGACCAAAGCTCTGTGCCGTAACCTCTAGTCAATGGCTAGAGGAGACTTTCATTTCCATTGGCCAACATTGAGGGAACCTACTTACCAGCTGCCATGCACTATTCCTTGCAAAACAAACTTGCTCTACTATAAATAGAGCTCAATTGTGGTCAGTTTAAGTACACCAAAGCCATCTAACAGATGCTTTCCTCAAAATCTCTTTCTCTTGGCAAAAATGCCTTTCTTAGCAAGGTAGCTATCGGGTTTTGAGTTTGAGAGCAATTCTGCACAAACCAATCACTCACACACCTCACATACATCACATATGAGCTGATCAAACACTCACATAACTTCTGAAACATCAATTTCATGAAATCACCATCTGGTTGCTCAAATTTTCAAACAAGGTGCAGCTGAGGTACCACAAAATGATCCAGCCAATTTCAATCAAGTCCAACCATCCAAACACAATCCATATGGTGTAGGGAAGCTGTTCAGATCATCACAACTTGTCTGTAACACCTCCAACTCAAAATCACATCTACTCTTGTTGTCACGACTTGGAGGTAAGCATATACTTTGCCATCTCTCAATCTATGCATATTTCCTCGCACAATAATTTGGCCATATGTTCATAATTATGCATGGAATGTTTTCCCTCAATTAATTGCATTGTTTGAATCGTGTATCAAAAATCCTAGCCTTCATGCAGAAATTAGGGTTCTTGAGGTTTCTTCGTGATTTCTTGTTGTATGTTTAATTTAAATGAAATTAAAGTACATAGACATGATCGTGAGGTTGAGGCGAGCATAATGATATGTGGATTGCATGTTATAATTACGTATTTAGTGAGATTGGATGGAAAATGCAAATCTGGGCAAACTGAAAAACGCGCGTGTTCTTGGTGTTGTTCTTGGCGCCATTTTCATATATTTGAATATTTGAATTTTGTGATTTTGTTTAATTGATTCAAAAATTAATTTCTCTCTGAGTTTTAATGATTTTGAGTTGATTCTTTTTTTAATAATTCACAAAAATGTTAAAATATTTTATTTTCCCAAAAAATCCCAAAAATATTATTTATTTCATATAATTGATATTTTTGTAAAGAATTAATATTTTGATTGTTTTTGGCATTTTAAATATTTTTTCTACATTGATTTTGCAACTTTTAATGCTTTCTAATTATTTTGTAGGTCAATGCTTAATTTTTGAAGCATTAATCCAAGATCACAATTTGTTTTCCATGTGTTAAACAATTTTGATCAATTTAATTGAATTTTTATTCAATTAAATACATTTTGAAAACAAATTAGGGTTTTGGATTAATTCAACCCTCATAAATCATTTTCAAAACACTTTGGGCCTCTATTAGAGTGTAAGACCCAATCCTTTTTTTGACCAAATCATCTTTGGGCCTCACTTATTGTATAAGTCCCGATACCGTAAAAAAAAAACAAACGGCGCGATCGTCGCCTTTTCAAAAAAAAAAACATCTGGGCCTCTCCTTGAGCTATAAGACCCATTCAAAACACTTTGGGCCTCTATTAGAGTGTAAGACCCAATCCCCCTTTTAACCAAAACATTTTGGGCCTCACTTATTATATAAGTCCCTCTGCGTTAAAAGAAAACCTCGGCGCGATCGCCATTTTTAAACAAAAAATCATTCGGGCCTACCCTCGTGTTATAAGCCCCACTCTTTTTCCTTTAAACCTTTTTGGGCCTCTTGAGAGAGTGTAAGACCCATCCCTTTGTACAGAAAACCTTTTTGAGCCCCAGTCACTTGTATAAGTCCCGCTGTACAAAGTCAAACAGTGCGCTCACTGATAAAACCCTGGGCCTCTCCTTGAGCTGTAAGCCCCAAATCTTTCTTTTTCAAAGCACTTTCTCCTTTGATTTTTGAATATACTATTGTTTTTAATCTTTCTTTGTTGAACAACTAACCAAACAGCATGGAAGCTCTACAACCGAGTAAGTGGTTATCGCTTTCATTTACTGCTTTCATATTATAAACTGTATTGTGGGGCTGCTCACTGTAAGTCTCCTTTCATAAACTCATATCTACTGTGTAATAATAGTATAGATATTTCGAGTTTCCCCGGCAACTACGTCTAGAACTAAGTGACGCCGTTTCATTTATTCGTAGAAATAGACGCCTAGATCCCCAATAGGAGCACCAGATACAGTCTTCTCTTCGGTTGTCCTCCTTAGGAATCGTCAAGAAATTCTATTCCCCGGAGATGAATTATTCTCGATGAAACTTCTCTTGAATTTCTTCAAACCTCAGAACTGGTCATTTAACCCTCTTTCAGAGTTAAAGTTGCTGGATAGTAAACCTCGCACGTTTACCAGTGATTTTATCTTTAAAAGAGTTTTTCTTGGACTTTTCTTTGGTTTGGGACCCACAGGCTTCTTAAAAGCATCGGCCTCCTCTTGGGCATTGTACAAGGACCCTCCGGCTTCCTAAAAGCAACCTAGCCTCCTCTTGGGCATTATTCAAGGACACTACGGCTTCTTAGAAGTATTCACAGCCTCCTCTTAGGCTTCGTATAATGATCTCTTCCTCCGGGAATGATAGCCTCCTCTTGGGCTTAGTACAAGGACCCGTCGGCTTCTTAAAAGATTCCAGCCTCCTCTTGGGCTTCGTACAAATTGTCCCGACGACCTCCTAGAGGTATAGGAACAGAACCTAGTCATCCTCATAGAACAGTCCTTTCATAGAGTCTACTACTGTTTCTCGAAGCATAGTACAAAAGATAAAACTCTAGACTTGGACAGTCTAACTTCCTTGAGTCTCAAAGACATTCTCAAGCACCCTTCATTAAATAGGAAGGAAACCCGCAGACTCGGACAGTCTCAATACTCTTTGGATTTCCCGTTTCCTCAAAGAGAAGGAAATATCCCTGATCCTCCAATTAAATCCCTGTGTACAGTGTTACTCATATAAGAACTGATTTTCTCTTTTAAATCAGTATATTGGATCTATCACTCAACTGAAACAGTTACAATAGCCTCCATCTCGGGCTTCGTACGAGATACCAAAATTCTCCCCAGTGGAGTCAAAACAACCTTTTCGCCTCTCTCTCAGGCTTTGTATGAGACACAAAAGATTCCCTCGTTGAGTCAATCACCCCTTTTTGCCTCCATCTCGGGCCTCGTACGAGATATAAATCCCTTAAGCAAGAGTCGAACTCTTTGTTAGCCTCCTCTTAGGCTTTGTATAACGATATGCCCCACTGGGTCAAAAATCTTTAGCCTCTCTCTCGGGCTTTGTACGAGACACAAAATAGCCTCCTCTTAGGCTTTGTATAATGATTTTCCTAGCGGAAATTAGCCTCCTATTAGGCTTTGTATAAGAAAACCACTGGTTGATCCAATCAACCTTTTAGCATCAAAGTTGTGCCTCGTTCATAGTACACAAACATCAACAACTCCTTTCCTTTCATCTAATCGCTGTAAGCGGCAAGCCTCTGGATCATCTATATCCATGCCACTGTCCTTCTTTTAGCATGAGAAATTCCTAAGGAAAGATGGCATTGCTCTACACTGAGTTAAAGTCTTCTCCTTCAGGTTAAAACCCTTTCTTCGGAAATTATGGCATTGCTCGGATCCGCGTATCCCAGTTAAAGTAATTCTCCTTTTCCCCTCTTTAGAGATAACAAATTCTCTCTAAAGCCGAGGTCTTTCAGCTTCACGTCTTGGGCTTTAAACAAGACACAAATAGACCTTTCAGCTTCACATCTTGGGCTTTGAACAAGATACAAATCACCTTTCGCTTCACGTCTTGGGCTTTGAACAAGACACCAAAAACCAATTTCCTCCCATAGAATAGGAGGAACTACGAACGCTCTGATTTGCCTGTTTCGGTAAACGGGAATACGTAGGCATAAGATCAAAAGAAAAGATCTTAGCGAGCGCAATCAACAAAAAAACCCAAATCCCAATTCCACGCCAGAAACCCTTTGCCTAGAAAAAAGAAAGAAAGAAACCTGTATTGGCGAAATACGAATAACCAGTACAAAGGCCCCCCCACATTGATAGCATCCGTAACCTAACAGACTGCTGTTTAAACTCAGTATGCAAAGTAGGGTTAATTGGAGACATCTATTTCCCTTCCTTATTCAGCTCACAATAGGATAAAAAATGAATCGACCTGTAGTTTTAAGCTCAAACCGCAGAGAACGACCAGCGCTTAAGAACCGCGTCCAAAATCGCTCGCTACAGAAAAGTGGCGCCCACCGTGGGGCCCGTTCCTTTCTTTCTACTTCTCTTGTGTGAAAATGGCAACTCTGCTGGGGAGTTTTGGCCAAGATCTTTTCTGCCTTAGGGCATCATCCCCGTTTTCTACGGAAAATGGGAACTCTACCGAAGAGAAAGATTGACCTATGCTGGTCCATCTCTTAGGCAGGGAACCACAGATTGGGGCTTCCGCCGGGGAACCCATTTCTGTCAGGAACTTAAGATTCATAGCTTTATAAGTCTAGGATGATTAGGACAAATATATATACTGCTTTTCCTAATTGCTATACGTGTTTATTTTTCTGCTACAGGGAATGCGTGTGATGCCGCATGTGGTGAGATTGAGTATACACTTAAGAAAAGCCAACTGTTTTCGTAGTTCGGAAGCTATCGGAAATAGCTGTTACGCGATACTACCCTCATTTGAGGCTGGTGATCTATTCTCGGTGAATAGCACTTACTCTAAGATTGCACACAACTCGCTGGCGATCTGCTTGTTGTTTTGCTTTCCTGGGAGGAGCTGATGATAATGAGTACAGGTACAAAAATCACCCTAGTATAAACCTTTGGGGATGGGTAGAGCCTTGACTTCATGACAACGACCCTTTGACCCCATGTTTTTTCTATGTTTTTGTGTGCTGCATTCATGCATTCATTTAATAAAACATTAAAACATTCAAAAAAAATTTTCCTCTTCTAGTCTCTCTGTTTTTCAAATTAAACTAAGACTGTGATTGCAAATATCAGAGAAAAGGATTATGCTAATGGATTTCGGTAGAAGGAGAATTCACCAGTATACCTTCAAGGTTCCAAAACTAGGGGATTTGAGAAGTTTAGCAAGGATGATCGTTAACCCAGAGGCTTTTAGAGCCAAGCACGGAGGTTTGCTACCACTGTTAAGAGCCCATGTGATTAAGGGGATCATGGACGCATTCATTCAGTTCTACGATCCGGTTTATCACTGTTTCACATTCCCAGATTACCAGCTGGCACCAGCGCTAGAGGAGTATTCTCATCTGACTGATTTACATATCACTGATCGAGCTCCATTTTCTGGACTGGAAGAAATTCCAAAGAATCAGACTTTTGCAAGAGCAATTCATTTGGACGAGTCATAGGTCAAGACTCACTTGATTACTATGGGTGTCATCCAAGGTTTGCCAGCCCAGTTCTTGACAAAGAAAGCTCTGTATTTCGCTAGTATAGGGAACGAGACTGCTTTTGAAAGCATCTTTGTCTTGCTCACCTACGGATTATTTTTGTTTCCCAACATCAATAACTTCGTCGATATCAACGCTATTAAGGTTTTTCTCATTGGAAACCCTGTGCCGACTTTGCTTGCAGATGCGTATCATTCTGTACACTTGGGAAATTTGTACAGCGGAGGGGAGATCACATGCTGTGTACCTTTGCTTTACAAGTGGTTTATCTCTCACTTGCCCAAGTCTGCCGCTTTTTGGGATTGCAAGAGTGTCTTACGTTGGTCGCAGAAGATCATGTCCCTCACCAACTCTGATATAGATTGGTGTAATAGGATTTATGAGGGAATCAGAATCATTGACCGTTGTGGAAACTTCCCCAGCGTACCCCTCATAGGAACTAAAGGAGGAATCAACTATCATCCGATATTGGTTCTTCGTCAATTTGGATACCCGATGAGACATATCCCACTGGGTGTTCATCTGGAAGGTCTTTTCTTCAAAGAAGGAGAAAACGACAGAGCACTAAAGATGGAAATAGTGCAAGCTTGGAAACATGTTCATAAGAAAGGACGAGAGTCTCTGGGAAAACTGGACTGTGTCTCGGTGGAGCCTTATCTCCATTGGGTACAAACTAGAGCTCTCAAGCTAAAGATGCCTTATCCTCGTTACGGAATTCTTCCGCCGAGGGAAATTGTCATGTACTTCATGACGTAAACTGAAAGGCTTCAGGTTACTCTCAACAAAGTTCAACAGGAAATAAGATCTTGGAAGAACAAGTACCGCACCCTCAACGTAGAGTGTATCCAAATACAGCAATTACTGAAAGAGAAAGATGCTCTGATTGAAATTTTGGAGCAGCATGCTGTAGAGAATCAAGATGACCAAAGGAATTTGCTCGCTCCTTTCCCCTGGCAAAGGAATGACAACCCGACAACGGCCCAAGCTCCCCGGTCAAAGAAAAGGAAGATACCAGAATTAGCACCCGGTTTCTCCTCAGAGAGGACTCGGGACCCATTAGTTTAGGTTTCTGTTTCTGCACTTTGTAATCTACTGTATTTCCATTTCTGTAATCCTTTGGAATTCAATAAAAAGGGGTTTCCCCACTGTTTGATATTTGCAATCTAATTGTCGAAGTTTATTTTGCTTAAACCTTAAACAATTAATATAATCATTGCATTCATCATTCTCACATCGCGTATTCTCCTTACCTACGAATCTCACGTTTGTGTCTCGATTCTAGAGTCAAACTGTCTCATTCGTATAATACTCGGGCCAATCGTCAGAAAAAGATGGATGATCTTGAGGAAGAAAACATAGAGTTGAAAGAAGAGATCGACGCTCTGAGAGAGGATATGAGAAAGCTTCGTAACGACATGCAAGCCATGGCAGAAGCTCAGCTACAAAGAACTGTGATCTCAGAGATCACCTCAACACCCATCATAGAAAAGTATGATCCTAGGTATCAGATACCGAAAGATCGTCCTTGGGGCATGCCTGTTAACTATATCCCGGAAGGATATGTTCCGCCGATCACTGAAGATCAGGGAATCGCAACAGAAGCTGCTGGGCCTGAAGGTTACAAACTTCGGGAAAGCGAAGATGCCAGGGGCATACTCGAGACTCCTGAAGGTTACAAACTTCGATAAACGTCAAGACTTACTGCTGTAGTCACGGTACCACCCCCTGTGGTGCACACTGTCCCGGAAGGACAGATTCCACCAACACCTTCTGGTAAAAAGGAAACTATGTTTGACCTAATGGAGGAATTCCAGGAACAGTTCCTGGAAATGCAGAAAGAGCTGCAAGCCATTCGCGGTCAGGATCTATTTGGAAAGGACGCCGCAGACCTCTGCTTGGTCCCAAATGTAAGAGTCCCGCACAAGTTCCAAGTGCCCGACTTTGAAAAATACAAGGGTAACTCTTGCCCTCAGAGCCATCTGGTGATGTACGCTCGGCGGATGTCAGCTCAGACGGAGAATCAGGACCTGCTGATTCACTACTTCCAGGATAGTTTAACCGGTGCCGCACTTAAATGGTACATGGGTTTAAACCGTACTACGATCAGCACATTCAGAGATCTTGGTACTGCCTTCGTCCAACAATACAAGTACAATTTGGACACGGCACCCGACAGAGATCAACTCAGATCAATGTCACAAAAGGACAAGGAAACCTTTAAGGAGTATGCTCAAAGGTGGCGTGAAATTGCCGCTCAAATTTGTCCACCTCTTGAGGAAAAAGAGATGACAAAGATCTTCTTAAAGACCTTAAGCTCATTTTACTATGACCGAATGATTGCCAGTGCGCCCAGTGATTTCACCGAAATGGTCGGCATGGGTGTACGTATTGAGGAAGCCGTCCGAGAAGGACGTTTGGTAAAAGACACTGGATCAACGAGCGGTACTAAAAAATACGGTAGTGCTCTCCCTAAGAAAAAAGAGAAAGATATTGGGAATATCTCTCTCGGAAAGCAAAGGCGTCGTTATCAGCCAGTAGCAGCTGTTACTCCTACTATCGGCCCCGCGCCTGCTCCTATGTATCAACCTCAGGTTGCGCAGAGCCAACCTGACCAACAAAGGACACAACAGCCTCTTCAGCAGGCTCGTCCTCCATATAACAACAACCGTGCAACACGACCATCAGGGTTTGATCCTATACCCATGTTGTACGCAAAATTATTTCCGTTACTGCTGGCTAAGGGGCATATTCAGACTAAGTCTCCCCTTTCAGTTCCAGAAAATCTGCCTTTTTGGTTTAAAGCGGATCAAACATGCCCTTATCATCAAGGAGGTTCAGGGCATAACATTGAGACTTGCCTCAATTTTAAATCCGACGTGCAAAAGCTTGTTAGAAGCGGGCTCTTATCTTTCAAAGATACGAATCCTAATGTTCTTACGAACCCGCTGCCTCAACACGAGAAAGTTGCAGTCAATCTGATTGAGAAAGAGACTAATAATGTCTATCAAATTCACGATGTACTCTTATTGGGGACCAATCTGGTCAAGATGCATTGTAGACAGAGTGGATATGGCCATGTGCCACCTCATAACTATCACCAGTGTGATATCTGCTCTAAAGATAACCAAGGATGTTCTGTGGTGCAAGCAGCTCTACAGGAACAGATGGATCTCGGATGGATCCAAGAGCACCGAGTTCGTGGAGTTAACATGGTCTCTACGAATTCTAACGTCATTTAAAACCACGACATCCGTGTGATGAATGTCAACTTAGTGGCGATGCACTCAAGGCAAAGCCAGTACCATAATCTGTCGCGACATGATTACAGTTCCTGTCTGATTTGCTCGGTAAACAAACAGGGATGCTCTTTCATACAAGAGGCCGTCCAGCATCAGATGGATCTTGGATGGATCCAAGACTACCATGATAGGAACTCCTATCAAATCAACATGGTTCAGATCTTCGATATCCACGTAATAAATACCAACCTGGTAGAGTTACATGCTGAGCAGGTCCGACTCGGATTCTTAATATCACATGATTACCAAAACTATAAAGCGGGTTGCGAAAAGGATCGAGGTTGTACCCTTGTCCAAGAGGCACGTCAGAACTTGTTAAATCATTGGTGGATGCCAATCTACTTGGATGAAGATACTCAGTAGATTAGTATCAATAACAGGAATCCTACTAGTCGTCAAAGTCAGGATGTACGATCAATGGAAGATAACCTAGCGAGGTTACATTGTATTCAAAGTGGGCGTGGCCAGGTGCCACCACACAACTATGACAGTTGTAGCGTCTGTCCGAAAAGTAACCAGGGGTGTTACCTTGTGAGAGCAGCTCTTCAGGGTCAGGTCGATCGTGGAGAAATTCGTCCATATCCAGGTTCAGGACCCATCATTTGGTCGCCGAACTACCTTGCCGAGCAAGTTGAGGATGTTGTCACGATCTCTGGTCATCACCAGATCAGGGATGTTTTTCCCATCGTCCCTCTACTTGACGAATCTAGAGTTCCCAACCGGGAACAGATCGAGGTTACTTATGATGGTCAGAAAAATCAGAAGGTTCCCATAGTCATCTATCTACCGGGACCATTACCGTATGAATCAGCTAAGGCGATCCCTTACAAATACAGTGTAACAATAATCGAGAATGGAAAGGAAATTCCATTACCCTCCGTCGTGAATATTGCAGACATCAGTCGTGTAACACGGAGCGGTCGAATCTTCAACCGAGGGGTTGGAGAATCCAACAAAGAAAAGGAACTTCAGGCGGAAATTCCTGATCCACCAGTCGGTCAATCTAGTAATCCCGACTTTTCAAAAGACAAGGATGAGATGCTAAAGCTCATCCAAAGGAGTGAATATAACATTGTTGATCAACTGTTACAGACTCCTTCAAAGATCTCAGTATTATCACTGTTACTCAGTTCAGAAGCACACAGAGAGGCTCTACAGAAAGTCTTGGAGCAAGCCTTTGTGGAACAGGATGTAACAATCAGATAGTTCGATAATATTGTCTCTAACATCACTTCCTGCAATAATTTGGGATTTAGTGATGAGGAATTACCTGAAGGGGGTCGTCGTCATAACATGGCGCTCAACATTACAGTTAACTGCCAGGGCGATGCTTTAGCCAACATACTGGTAGACACAGGGTCAGCCCTGAATGTTATGCCGAAGTCCACTTTGACGCAATTATCATTCAAGGGCCCTCCGATGAGAGTCAGCGAGGTCATCGTCAAAGCATTCGACGGATCCAGAAAAACAGTTATCGGCGAAGTGGATCTTCCCATAACTATTGGTCCTCACACTTTCCAAGTCACTTTCCAGGTCATGGACATCCAGGCAACATACAATTGTTTATTAGGAAGACCTTGGATACATCAGGCTGGAGCGGTCACTTCGACCCTCCACCAAAAGCTAAAGTTCGTTCAAAACGATCAACTTGTCACGGTTTGTGTGGAACAAGCCTTGCTCGTGAGTAACTTATCATCATCTACTTGTGTGGAACCCGAGGAGGTTATTGGAACTCAGTTCCAAGCACTATCGGTGAGCAAGAACGATCAATCCGAAGAAGGAACTTCAATTTCTTCATACAAAGATGCTATCAAAGCGGTCGAGAGTACCGATACGACAGGATGGGGACGGCTTGTCATTCCTAGTGACAATAAAACAAAGAAGGGTCTTGGTTTTTCTGCAACCTGTACCCAGACGGCCGCCAACGATGAAAGTCTTCATCCCCTTCAAAATTTCTTCCACAGTGGAGGTTTTCTTCACCCAGTGTCTCAGACAGTTCATGCTATCAATGAGGAAGATCCCTCTGACACAGATGAAGAATGGAAGTCCTACCTTAACAAGGACGGCTATATGTCTCAGGAAGAGGTGCCTATGCCTTTTTGCTTTCCTATAGAAAGTCCGAGATTTATACCAAGATCAGATGTCGAAATGATCTACGGAGATTGTGATCCAGAAGGATGCCGTGCTCCGCCAAATTCATTAGAGGAAGACACTCTGATGAAAGGAAACTTTGATCACAATTACTATGGCCCGATGGATGGTCTGCCAATGTGGCAGCCTTACCCAGGAAACTTGGGGCAAGAAATTCAGCCGAGTAATGAAACTCGGCTGAGCATCATTGAACAGAATACCTGTGTCCCCGCCATGTCATGGGATCAACACTTAGGTCATTCGGAAATTACTCAACATGAAGATGAATTCGCAACATTTGCAGGACTAGAATTCATCAACTATGCTTTTCCTGAGGTCAACCTCATCGAGAGGGATGACTTCTCCAGTTCCAAAGAAGTTTGGGACACTTTGGGACAACCAAGCAGAAAGTTTGACTTCATGGTTAAGTACACCGCTCCTGAAAGCTCTCATATCAGGTTCGAAGACATCCAGCCAACTGGATGGGGAGATACAACTGAGAGTACAAATACTATGCAAAATGCAACTGAGGAATCCTCCTACGACAATTCTGCATGGGAGACAGATTCCAATGATCCTGCTCTACCAGAAATCAGCGTCATTTCTGAAGACTAATCAAGGAAGGTGCCAGACTTTGTGATTCACCGAGGAGTTCGCCGCTAATGGGTTGCCGTCGAGGTTCCAAAGGTCGTTCGTCAGTCAAAGTAATTGCCATCTTTAACCTTTCACCCTGCCCAGGTGAAACGGATGTTTTGATAGGGCTCGTTTTCTGTAAATTTCCCTCTTCGCTTTGCCCAAAGCTACAGAGTTTTGTTTTATAGGGCTGTAGTTTCAAGAGTCGACTTGTTTATTAATAAAATAACGTCGTTCTGTAATTTCCGCATTAATTGCTGTTTTCTCTTTTTGCTTTTTCAGAAAATGGTAATCCTAAAAAACATTCAATAACAAAAACAAGCAGTAAAATCAAAACACTGCACACACATTTGCATTTTCTCTATCTCTTCTAAACACGAATCCTCACGTCATGCAGATTGCTTATTTTATACCCCGTTGAAACATACGATCCGATGCCTTCTCCTAACTTTGAGTTCCCGGTATTCGAGGCTGAAGAAGAAGTTAACAACGAAATTCCAGAAGAGATCTCCCGACTACTCAGACAAGAGGAAAGGTCCATTGAACCTCACAAAGAACCGTTGGAAACAGTAAACTTGGGTTCAGAAAAAGAGAGAAAAGAAATCAGGATCGGAGCATTGCTCAGTCCAACTGCTAGAGAGGGTTTGATAAAGCTTCTCAAAGAATTCCCCGATGTATTCGCTTGGTCCTATCAGGATATGCCAGGGTTGGATACCAGCATCGTGGAACATCACTTACCGCTAAGATCGGAATGTCCGCCAGTAAAGCAAAGGTTGAGACGCACTCACCCGGACATGGCCATCAAAATCAAAGAGGAGGTACAGAAACAGATCGACGCGGGTTTCCTCGCTACATCTGAATATCCTCAATGGTTAGCCAACATCGTACCCGTTCCCAAAAAGGACGGAAGGGTCAGAATGTGTGTCGATTACAAAGATCTGAACAAGGCAAGTCCAAAGGACGACTTTCCTTTACCACACATTGACATGCTGGTTGACAGCACAGCAAAGTTCAAAGTATTCTCCTTCATGGATGGATTCTCGGGCTATAACCAGATCAAAATGGCGCCGAAAGACATGGAGAAAACTTCGTTCATTACCCCATGGGGTACCTTTTGTTACAAGGTAATGTCGTTCGGTTTGAAGAACGCCGGGGCAACCTATCAAAGGGCCATGACTACTCTGTTTCATGACATGATACACAAAGAAATCGAGGTATATGTCGATGATTTGATTGCAAAATCAAGAACAGAGGATATGCACGTTGAACATCTGTCAAAATTGTTCGAACGTCTAAGAAAATTCAAGCTCCGCTTGAATCCCAACAAGTGCACCTTCGGTGTCCGTTCAGGGAAACTACTAGGGTTCATCGTCAGCCAGAAAGGAATTGAGGTTGATCCTGACAAGGTCAAGGCCATTCAAGAAATGCCTTCTCCGAAAATTGAAAAACAAGTCAAAGGATTCTTGGGACGTTTGAACTACATCTCTAGATTCATATTCCTTATGATCGCCACGTGTGCACCGATTTTCAAGTTACTCAAAAAGAACAAGGATTGCGTTTGGTCAGAAGATTGCCAAACCGCCTTCGACAGTATTAAGGAATACCTGCTGAATCCTCCGATTCTATCACCTCCAGTGGAAGGAAGACCACTGATCATTTACCTCACAGTCCTAGAGGAATCGATGGGATGTGTACTTGGCCAACAAGATGAAACTAAAAGGAAAGAGTCTGCCATCTACTATCTAAGCAAGAAATTCACCGACTGTGAAACTCGGTACACGATGCTCGAGAAAACTTGTTGCGCTTTGGCTTGGGTAGCCAAACGTCTTCGCCAATACATGATTCGTCATACTACTTGGTTGGTCTCCGAAATGGATCCAATCAAGTATGTTTTCGAAAAACCTGCTCTCACGGGAAGGATTGCCCGTTGGCAGATGTTACTATCAGAATATGACTTAGAGTACCATGCTCAGAAAGCCGTTAAAGGAAGTATTTTAGCCGATCATTTGGCTCATCAACCGATTGACGATCAAGAATCAATCGGGTTTGACTTCCCAGACGAAGATGTCATGTATCTAAAGATGAAAGATTGCGATGAACCGCTACCCAGTGAAGGGCCAGAACCAGGTTCCCAGTGGGGGCTTATCTTTGACGGAGCTGTCAATCATTATGGAAACAGAATTGGGGCAATCATTGTTACCCCTCAGGGTTCCCACATTCCTTTCACTGCCAGACTTACGTTCAAATGTACGAACAACGAGGCCGAATACGAAGCTTGTATCATGGGTCTCGAAGAAGCGATTGATTTAAGGATCAAAAACTTGGACGTATACGGCGATTCAGCCCTGGTTATCAATCAGATAAAAGGAGATTGAAACACATACCAATCAGGATTAATTCCTTACAAAGACTATGCAAGGAGGTTGTTACCCTTCTTCAACAGAGTCGACTTTCATCACATCCCTCGTGATGAGAATCACATGGCTGATGCATTAGCCACTCTCTCTTCCATGATTAGTGTAGGTCGATGGAATGACATACCTAAGATCGACATCATGCACCTTGAACGGCCCGCTTACATCTTCGTGATTGAAGCAGTCATAGACGACAAACCTTGGTATCACGATATCAAATGCTTCCTTCAGAAACAAGAGTACCCATCTGGGGCAGTCAGGAAAGACAGGAAAACCCTCAGAAGATTGGCTGGAAACTTCTTCCTGAGCGGTGACACTCTTTATAAGAGAAATTTTGACATGGTCTTGCTCCGATGCGTCGACAGACCAGAGGCAGACATGCTAATGAAAGAAATTCATGAAAGATCCTTTGGCACTCATGCCAATGGACACACAATGGCGAGAAAAATTCTCAGGGCCGGGTACTATTGGTTGACAATGGAATCCGACTGCTACAAGTACATGAGGAGGTGTCACAAGTGTCAGATATACTCCGACAAAATTCATGTACCGCCATCACATCTCAAAGTTCTTTCTTCCCCGTGGCCATTTTTCATATGGGGAATCGATATGATAGGCATGATTGAGCCCAAGGCTTCAAACGGACATCGGTTCATCCTGGTGGCCATTGATTATTTCACCAAGTGGGTCGAAGCAGCGTCATTCGCCAATGTAACCCGACAAGTGGTGGTCCGATTTATCAAAAACAATATCATCTGCCGTTATGGTGTTCCAAGCGAGATCATTACTGATAATGGATCTAACTTGAACAATAAGATGATGAAAGAGTTATGCGCAGAGTTCAAGATCGAACACCATAACTCATCTCCCTACCGACCCAAGATGAACGGAGCGGTAGAAGCGGCTAACAAGAACATCAAGAAGATTGTTCAAAAAATGGTTGTAACCTATAAAGATTGGCACGAGATGCTACCCTTTGCTCTTCACGGTTATCGTACATCTGTCCGCACTTCAACAGGGGCAACCCCTTTTTCTCTAGTATATGGCATGGAGGTAGTGCTCCCCATAGAAGTAGAGATCCCATCAATCCGGGTATTGATGGAAGCGAAGCTCACCGAAGCTGAATGGTGTCAAAGTCGACACGATGACCTGAACCTGATTGAAGAGAAGCGAATCACGGCACTATGCCATGGTCAGTTGTATCAGCAAAGAATAAAGAGGGCGTTCGACAAAAAGGTCCGACCTCGTGTCTTCAGGAAAGGAGACCTTGTGCTCAAGAAGATACAATCATTTCTCACTGATTCTCGGGGCAAATGGACCCCAAATTATGATGGCCCCTATGTGGTCACGAAAGCTTTCTCAGGCGGCGCCTTGAGACTTGCAACCATGGACGGAGAGGAATTTCCCTACCCCACGAATGTTGATGTAATCAAGAAATACTTCGCCTAAACTAAAAAAAAAACGTCTCGGTGGATTGAAAACCCGAAAGGGCGGTCCAGGCAAAAGTTAGAGACATGAAAAAAAAATCATCCCGATGGATTGGAAACATCACAGTACAATCCAGGCAAAAATTAGGGATAATGGCAAGTAACTATGTTCAATAGAGGCAAGTCCCTCAGCAGCACCAGTTACAGCATCATCTATCGGAGGAAATCTCCAGTCAAAGGTCATCTTCGACGGAAGCTCAGGATGCCCCGAATTCAAAGTTGGTAGAAGGATAGTGGTCGTTATGTTTCAACGTAGCCCTTTTCCCTGTAAATTACCATTTTCTAACTTTGTATATACTCTTTGGAATCACGCGTTTGGCTGATCTCCATCTTATCAATAAAATTTGAGCCCTTGTGCTTTTGTTTGTAATTCTTTACTTGTTTTAGCATTACAGAACGACGTTGTTTAAACTTAATCAGCGATTCTTGAAATAAAACAAAAAATAAATTTACTTGTTAAACTTTTTTTGCTTTTAAATTAAAGATGGCATTTCTTTTGACTGTTGAACATCAGAAGAACATCGATCGCTTCTCCCGAAGTAAGCGAACTTCAAAGTGCAGAATCAAAGTACTCCTTCTAAACCAGTTCGCCTGAATGAAGGGATCAACTGTGTCAGAGACCTTGTTTCGCCTGACATCCTCGGCCGAGTTCTCGTCTCCTAAGACCGATCAACATAGCTCCCAACAGGGACTATCTCTCTTAAGTAAGGTGGAATTGTTATTCTGAACCAACGGTACTTCTTCGCCCCGCGATGGTCGAGTATCCAATTGTGTTCATCTCTTAGTTTGTATGTCGCGTCTGTTTTGTCAGCATATACATACATACTTCATGCATTTTATTTGCGTTTGCATTTCGTATTGCATCACTATCACCTGAGTCGGTCTTGTCCCCTAGTGATAAACAGTTTTCTCAATCGAGTTTGTCAGTTCGTTCCTCGTCAGGAAGTGTTGCGTCTGCACAATCTCGCCACCAGTGTATCTTTAGATCAAAGTCGGCACTTGGCCACTTTGATAACTTGAACCTCTGAAAGATCAGAGAACCTTCAACAAATGTCACTCTTCCCCATCGAAGATGATATCCTTGCTTTCCCGGATTAAGGAAAATCCACAGAGAAAGCCTCGTGATCAGAGATTCGGCAGTACATCAGTATTTCTCCGAAAAGTCGTTGATGAAAAGGTCATCAGCACCTCAAAATTGGACCCCATCATATGGCGTTTCTCCGGGAAGATCCCGATAAAAGTATGATGAAAGATCCCAAACGAAAACAGTCTCTCAAGAGACTCACTTTCCCCAGTAGAATCGACAAATGGCGTCTCAAAAACAGAAAAGTTTGTGTACCTCTATAACTCAGACGTTGGGTTCCCCAGCAAGTCTGACATCAAAACTTTTTCCACTCAAATGGCATCTCCCCAGGAAAATTCGGCGAGAAGTCTGAAGGAAAGCCGCTACGAATAGCGTCCCTTGTCAGTAAAGTTTATTGACCAAAAGAAACTAAGACCAGTTCCTCGGTAAGAAACCAGGATCGAGGGGAAGTTTAAATCAGAAACTAAGACCAGTTCCTTGGTAAGAAACCAGGATCGAGGGGAAGTTCAAAAAAGAAACTAAGACCAGTTCCTTGGTAGGAAACCAAGAACGAGAGGAGGTTTATTTCAAAAGAAAACTGAGACCAGTTCCTTGGCTGAAGACCAGGATCGAGGGGAAGTTTACCTTTTCTAAGCAGCATCGCTTAGCTAAAGAAGATGAATGCGTAAGCTACCATTCATAACCACCATCAAAATTTCGGATATTCCGATATTTAATCCTCTTGCACCCCGAATGCCCGAATCCCTTCGTCATTCACACCTTCGGGTCCAAGAAGATTAAATAGGGGCATCTGTAATACCCCAAATTTTGACCACTTAGATTTCCCATCATTTTGAAAATCATCATCACAATATGGATGTACCTTTATGCTTCATCAGTCTCCCCAAAGATGGGTGAGCATCCAATACAATCAAAATTAGGGTTTCAAACCCTCTCTGAGCTTTAGACAAAGGATCAATCAAGAAATGACATGATCTTCAACTTGTCTAATCTCTCAAACATCCACAATGGATCAAAAAGGACTCCCACTTCAAGGATTAAGCACAAGGCTGCTCCCTTCTAGGTGGATCAAGTCTCAAGATCGACAGTGTCACCAAATTAGGGTTTTGGTCGACCAGGGCCTCCAGATGGAAATTTTCATCTGGACACAAGGCAATGATCCAAAACACAACCTAATGTACTCCATGGAACCTCATGAACCCATGCACCAAGTCAATTTTGCCTCAGGGGATGCATTCATCAAAAATCAGGAATTAGGGTTTCTTGACCTAATTCACCCCTAAGTTGACTTTTGGGACAAACCATGAGCCAAGACCTCAAGACATGATTTGAGGGTCTCTAATACACCATATTGATCCATTTGGAACAATGGATTGATCCAAGAAGCTTGAGCAACAAGTCTCATTTTCATCTGCACCACAATTAGGGTTTTAAGGGAAAAGTCAACTGTAACTTTGACTTTTGACCTGGACATGCTCCCAAACCCTAATACATGATTGAATATACCGTATGACACCCATGGAACATGTCCATCAAGTTTGATTTAGGTCAAGGACATGATTTCCTGAAGAATTGCACAGTTTGGAATTCATCTGATAAAAAGTCAACTGTGCACAAAAGTCAACTTTGACTTTTTGAGATTTTTCACCAAAATGGATTTTTAACCCTAAAATGATGTTAATGTATGATTTGAATCATCATTCATCAAGAAAAATCAAGAAAAGTGAGATAACTTGTAAAAGGGGTAACCATAAAACTTAGAAATTTTTCTAAGTTAAAAATAAAGTGGCAAAGGTACCAACTTTGGAGGACCATAACTCCTAAACCACAAGGCCATTTTTTCTCATCCAAAGATGGATTTGTAGCCCTCATTATCACCTACAAAAACTTCAACTACAAGTCATTCCAATTCATTAAGGATTTTGAGTTATGGAGTGATCAAAGTGGCTGAAAAGTGAAAATGTCACTTTTTCCAACACTTAGTGAAATTTTCACTAAGTCAGATTCTGCCTCACTTTTTGCCAAATGTAGGGGGATTTTTCACTTGGAATCAAAAGAGATCAAAACCAAAGTTGTTCAAACAGTTGTTGTATCATGCAAGGGCTTTCCAAAATGGCCAAGAACATTGCCAAATTCAACCTACATCATGAGATACAACATTGACAAGTTGCCTTGCTGAAATATGTCACAAGCAAGGCAGAATTTGCATTTTGGGTCGATTTACCAAAATCAGCCAAATTCAATTGCTCCAATCCACTTGGACACCTCAGAGGATTGAATCTAAATGGGACAATCACTGAGCCAAGCCTCCAAGGTCCAAGGAACAAAGAATAGCATGTTGAACCTAGAATGGCCAAAATAGGGACAAGACTTCAAATTTGGAATGAGGCATTCAATGGAACCATCAAGGTGGCATGGACTGAGCCATTCTCATCTGAAATCAGTCAAGACTTATCCAAGACCAAGGGGACCAAAGCTCTGTGCCCTAACCTCTAGTCAATGGCTAGAGGAGACTTTCATTTCCATTGGCCAACATTAAGGGAACCTACTTACCAGCTGCCATGCACTATTCCTTACAAAACAAACTTGCTCTACTATAAATAGAGCTCAATTGTGGTCAGTTTAAGTACACCAAAGCCATCTAACAGATGCTTTCCTCAAAATCTCTTTCTCTTGGCAAAAATGCCTTTCTTAGCAAGGTAGCTATCGGGTTTTGAGTTTGAGAGCAACTCTGCACAAACCAATCACTCACACACCTCACATACATCACATATGAGCTGATCAAACACTCACATAACTTCTGAAACATCAATTTCATGAAATCACCAGCTGGTTGCTCAAATTTTCAAACAAGGTGCAGCTGAGGTACCACAAAATGATCCAGCCAATTTCAATCAAGTCCAACCATCCAAACACAATCCATATGGTGTAGGGAAGCTGTTCAGATCATCACAACTTGTCTGTAACACCTCCAACTCAAAATCACATCTACTCTTGCTGTCACGACTTGGAGGTAAGCATATACTTGGTCATCTCTCAATCTATGCATATTTCCTCGCACAATAATTTGGCCATATGTTCATAATCATGCATGGAATGTTTTCCCTCAATTAATTGCATTGTTTGAATCGTGTATCAAAAATCCTAGCCTTCATGCAGAAATTAGGGTTCTTGAGGTTTCTTCGTGATTTCTTGTTATATGTTTAATTTAAATGAAATTAAAGTACATAGACATGATCGTGAGGTTGAGGCGAGCATAATGATATGTGGATTGCATGTTATAATTACGTATTCAGTGAGATTGGATGGAAAATGCAAATCTGGGCAAACTGAAAAACGCGCGTGTTCTTGGTGTTGTTCTTGGCGCCATTTTCATATATTTGAATATTTGAATTTTGTGATTTTGGTTAATTGATTCAAAAATTAATTTCTCTCTGAGTTTTAATGATTTTGAGTTGATTCTTTTTTTAATAATTCACAAAAATGTTAAAATATTTTATTTTCCCAAAAAATCCCAAAAATATTATTTATTTCATATAATTGATATTTTTGTAAAGAATTAATATTTTGATTGTTTTTGGCATTTTAAATATTTTTTCTACATTGATTTTGCAACTTTTAATGCTTTCTAATTATTTTGTAGGTCAATACTTAATTTTTGAAGCATTAATCCAAGATCACAATTTGTTTTCCATGTGTTAAACAATTTTGATCAATTTAATTGAATTTTTATTCAATTAAATACATTTTGAAAACAAATTAGGGTTTTGGATTAATTCAACCCTCATAAATCATTTTCAAAACACTTTGGGCCTCTATTAGAGTGTAAGACCCAATCTTGTTTTTGACCAAATCATCTTTGGGCCTCACTTATTGTATAAGTCCCGATACCATAAAAAAAAACAAACGGCGCGATCGTCGCCTTTTCAAAAAAAAAAACATCTGGGCCTCTCCTTGAGCTATAAGACCCATTCAAAACACTTTGGGCCTCTATTAGAGTGTAAGACCCAATCCCCCTTTTAACCAAAACATTTTGGGCCTCACTTATTATATAAGTCCCTCTGCGTTAAAAGAAAACCTCGCCGCGATCGCCATTTTTAAACGAAAAATCATTCGAGCCTACCCTCGTGTTATAAGCCCCACTCTTTTTCCTTTAAACCTTTTTGGGCCTCTTGAGAGAGTGTAAGACCCATCCCTTTGTACAGAAAACCTTTTTGGGCCCCAGTCACTTGTATAAGTCCCGCTGTACAAAGTCAAACAGTGCGCTCACTGATAAAACCCTGGGCCTCTCCTTGAGCTGTAAGCCCCAAATCTTTCTTTTTCAAAGCACTTTCTCCTTTGATTTTTGAATATACTGTTGTTTTTAATCTTTCTTTGTTGAACAACTAACCAAACAGCATGGAAGCTCTACAACCGAGTAAGTGGTTATCGCTTTCATTTACTGCTTTCATATTATAAACTGTATTGTGGGGCTGCTCACTATAAGTCTCCTTTCATAAACTCATATCTACTATGTAATAATAGTATAGATATTTCGAGTTTCCCCGACAACTACGTCTAGAACTAAGTGACGCCGTTTCATTTATTCGTAGAAATAGACGCCTAGATCCCCAATAGGAGCACCAGATACAGTCTTCTCTTCGGTTGTCCTCCTTAGGAATCGTCAAGAAATTCTATTCCCCGGAGATGAATTATTCTCGGTGAAACTTCTCTTGAATTTCTTCAAACCTCAGAACTGGTCATTTAACCCTCTTTCAGAGTTAAAGTTGCTGGATAGTAAACCTCGCACGTTTACCAGTGATTTTATCTTTAAAAGAGTTTTTCTTGGACTTTTCTTTGGTTTGGGACCCACAGGCTTCTTAAAAGCATCGGCCTCCTCTTGGGCATTGTACAAGGACCCTCCGGCTTCCTAAAAGCAAACTAGCCTCCTCTTGGGCATTATTCAAGGACACTACGGCTTCTTAGAAGTATTCACAGCCTCCTCTTAGGCTTCGTATAATGATCTCTTCCTCCGGGAATGATAACCTCCTCTTGGGCTTAGTACAAGGACCCGTCGACTTCTTAAAAGATTCCAGCCTCCTCTTAGGCTTCGTACAAATTGTCCCGACGACCTCCTAGAGGTATAGGAACAGAACCTAGTCATCCTCATAGAACAGTCCTTTCATAGAGTCTACTACTGTTTCTCGAAGCATAGTACAAAAGATAAAACTCTAGACTTGGACAGTCTAACTTCCTTGAGTCTCAAAGACATTCTCAAGCACCCTTCGTTAAATAGGAAGGAAACCCGCAGACTCGGACAGTCTGAATACTCTTTGGATTTCCCGTTTCCTCAAAGAGAAGGAAATATCCCTGATCCTCCAATTAAATCCCTGTGTACAGTGTTACTCATATAAGAACTGATTTTCTCTTTTAAATCAGTATATTGGATCTGTCACTCAACTGAAACAGTTACAATAGCCTCCATCTCGGGCTTCGTACGAGATACCAAAATTCTCCCCAGTGGAATCAAAACAACCTTTTCGCCTCTCTCTCAGGCTTTGTATGAGACACAAAAGATTCCCTCGTTGAGTCAATCACCCCTTTTTGCCTCCATCTCGGGCCTCGTACGAGATATAAATCCCTTAAGCAAGAGTCGAACTCTTTGTTAGCCTCCTCTTAGGCTTTGTATAACGATATGCCCCACTGGGTCAAAAACCTTTAGCCTCTCTCTCGGGCTTTGTACGAGACACAAAATAGCCTCCTCTTAGGCTTTGTATAATGATTTTCCTAGCGGAAATTAGCCTCCTCTTAGGCTTTGTATAAGAAAACCACTGGTTGATCCAATCAACCTTTTAGCATCAAAGCTGTGCCTCGTTCATAGTACACAAACATCAACAACTCCTTTCCTTTCATCTAATCGCTGTAAGCGGCAAGCCTCTGGATCATCTATATCCATGCCACTGTCCTTCTTTTAGCATGAGAAATTCCTAAGGAAAGATGGCATTGCTCTACACTGAGTTAAAGTCTTCTCCTTCAGGTTAAAACCCTTTCTTCGGAAATTATGGCATTGCTCGGATCCGCGTATCCCAGTTAAAGTAATTCTCCTTTTCCCCTCTTTAGAGATGACAAATTCTCTCTAAAGCCGAGGTCTTTCAGCTTCACGTCTTGGGCTTTAAACAAGACACAAATAGACCTTTCAGCTTCACATCTTGGGCTTTGAACAAGATACAAATCACCTTTCGCTTCACGTCTTGGGCTTTGAACAAGACACCAAAAACCAATTTCCTCCCATAGAATAGGAGGAACTACGAACGTTCTGATTTCCCTGTTTCGGTAAACGGGAATACGTAGGCATAAGATCGAAAGAAAAGATCTTAGCGAGCGCAATCAACAAAAAAACCCAAATCCCAATTCCCCGCCAGAAACCCTTTGCCTAGAAAAAAGAAAGAAAGAAACCTGTATTGGCGAAATACGAATAACCAGTACAAAGGCCCCCCACATTGATAGCATCCGTAACCTAACAGACCGCTGTTTAAACTCAGTATGCAAAACAGGGTTAATTGGAGACATCTATTTCCCTTCCTTATTCAGCTCACAATAGGATAAAAAATGAATCGACCTGTAGTTTTAAGCTCAAACCGCAGAGAGCGACCAACGCTTAAGAACCGCGTCCAAAATCGCTCGCTACATCTATAACACTGACATCGTTTTTCTTTGAGTTGTTTTCTGGATACCCTTTATTGGAGTGTTGATCGGAGGACGACTGCCCAATCTTCCCTGTCTTTAAACCGTTCTCAATCCTCTCTCCAATGATAACCAAGTCAGTGAATCCTGTTGAGGTTGCCCCAATCATCCTCTTGTAGTATGTTCCTTGTAGGGTATCCATAAACATATCCACAAGTTCACTTTCCAATAGTGGGGGTTGCACACGGGAAGCTAGTTCTCTCCATCTTTGGGCATATTCTCTGAAGGACTCATTCCCCTTTTGAGACATGTTTTATAATTGTATGCGATTAGGAGCCATGTCTACATTATATTGGTATTGCTTTATAAAAGCGCTTGCCAGATCCTCCCAGTTCTTGATGTGAGTCCTCTCCAGTTGTACATACCAATCCAAGGATGCCCCACTAAGACTGTCTTGGAAAACATGCATCATCAGCTTTTTATTTTTAGCATGAGCCCCCATCTTTCGGGAAAACATCCGGCTGTGATTTTTGGGACAACTAACTCTTTTATACATCTCGAACTTAGGCGCCTTAAATTTAGGAGGTATGACCACATCGAGCACCAGACACATTTCCAAGGCATCCACTCCAAGAACATTGAGTCCCTCCACGACCTTTAGCCTTTCCTCAAGTGCTTTGTACTTATCATCATTCCTTCTCCTTTCCCTAACAGCGGTTCCTTTATTTTCGAGGGCCACTTGTCTCTGATTTTCACCCTCGTATGCGTAGTTCTCACGCGGGGTTGGTCTGTAAGTAGTACGAGGTGCCCCATTGGAAATAGGTGGAGAGACGGTTCCCTCGAGAGGTTGGTCAACAATTTTGTGCTTAGTAGTTTCAGTCTCCTCACGTTCCAGATCATGGACAAACCCTAGTAGGGTGTTATTGTCTTCAACATGGGAGGTAGGAGTAGGAACCTTCCTTTGCTGGCTTGACTTGGTTATTCTGGCTATCAAATTCTGGACGACAAGTGTCAGTTGATCAATCTGGCTTTTCATTTCTTCCACGTTCTCCTTGACAGTATCCATTTCTCCTCTTAGAGTAACCATATCCTTCTCCATCTGATCCATAGCTTTCCCTTGGTACGCTTGAGTGCGAGGTCAGGATGTCAGATTGTTATGCCCGAGACGAAGTTTGAAAAAAAATGATTTTTTTTATTTTTCCTTATATTGAATGCATGTTGGTGATGTATGAATATGCATGATGTATGCTAAATAAATTTTTAAATTTTTTATTTGGGGGGAATTTCAAAATCCATTGTAGTCATAGATGAATATATCCAAAGGATGAAACCCATACACCTAGAATATCAAATCCAAATCCATTAGCCAATCCCAAATCCAAAATGCCTTATAACAATAATTCCTCGGGAACAACCCAAAACAATAATCCCAAGATGGAAGCTCCTGAACTTAAGAAGGCATAAACTAGGTGGATGCCCCCAATGCCTTCTTCAAATGAGCTTTAAACTCCTCCAAGTATCCTTTCTTAAGCCCTTGCACTTCCCTATCCTCCTTGTAGTGAGATGATGGATCTTCAAGGGGTACAACTGAGTTTTTTTTTAAAGCTTGACTATTTTTCTTTTAAGTTTTTTTTCCTTTCCTGTTTTTTTGCCCCCATGCCCCTTGTAAGTTTTTTTCTTCTCCTTGTAAATCCAAGTATAGCGTAAGAGCTAGTTGAAAATCTTGAAGAGGAAGTCACATAGAGGAAGATCCTAGAATTGTACAAGAGTGGTTATGGCCTCTACCTTTATAGGGATCCCTAAGAGATTGAGGATCCTTCCACCCTTGTGTATAAACATCCTTTGAGCATATTTGGCATTAAGTCTTGAAGGTCTTCGAGACTTCGTAAATCAAGCATCTAGCATTCTGATGCGTAGGGTAGCCCTTTCGCTTGAATCCCTCTTTCCAATATTCCTACAACACATCTTGAAATTCCCCACAAAAATGCATATATGCAAAAAAAATGTTTTTTAAATGCATGATGACATGCACACTTTGTTTTTCTTTTGTTTTTTACTTGGTTAGGGTAAGGTGAAAATGTAAGCATGACCCTAGTAAGGTGGGTTTCCCTAGAACAGGCTGGATCTAAGTTAAGACTACCCAATCCCCTCACATGTAGGTTACCTAAATTTGGCCAGCATAACGGCCCCAAAATGTTTAGACTATGCCCTTGTTTTACCATGAGAAGGAGCAAGCCTTCCTACGGTAATCCTTCGGGATAAGTCTCATTTGGGATAGGACCCTAGTAACAACCCTTGAGGGTTGAATACATAAGGTCCATGATTGGTGTGGGGTAGGTTAAGATTCACAGAGTCACGGGCCACATCCAAATCATTCCACTACGAGAGGGGCTAGCCCTTTCGTGAGGACAACTTTGGAAGGATCTACTCTGAGTGTGGCATCAATGCATTTTAGGGGACGTTGCGTCCCCCGCAAAAACATTTCCGTTCCACTTTAGGTTCTAGGGTTATCCTCCAAGCTTTGGGTTTTAGCTTTACTCCTTTTTTTTTATGTCCCAATCCCTTGCATGATAATACAAAAAACAAAATGTTAAATAAATAAATATATGAAATAAAAATAAATAAATAACAATAAAAAAATAGAAAAACCAAAATAACATCCAAGACAAACAAATCCCTAAATCCTAAGGCTAGGATTGACTCTCGCTAGGAAGGAGTCCCCAGCAGAGTCGCCAGCTGTCGCGGCCGGCAAAAATATTCGAGTCGCCATCATATTTTTTTAAGGAAAATAAATGATAAACCTAAATATCCTATCCTAAGGTAGAGATTCCTACGGTTCGGGAGTCAGTTAAGTAAAGGGAATGTGTTAGGCACCCCTTACTTCCATTGTACTCAATGGGATCCACCTTTGAGTTTAGGGCATGTTTGTTTGTCTAAATGAAAAGAAAACTTAAGTTTTTTCCTAATTATACTCGCTAGGGTTGGTTTGCAACCCTATGCCTACGTACCCTCAAAATGAAGGATCAGAGTAACCGTAGTTCACCTCCCATATTCCTACCCCCTAATCCTATTCCTAAATCCCAAAACCTATCCCTAAATCCCAATCCACTATTTATACTCTTGGATAAAGAGTTATATCCCTTAAATCTAGTGTTTATACTCCTAGATAAGGAGTTCTATCCCTTAAAACCCTATCCATTATTTATACTCTCAAACGGAGAGTTATATCCCTTAATCCTTTTATTTATACTCTCGGATGTCAAGAGTGTTATCCCTAAATCCTTATCCCTTATCCCTTATCCCTTATCCCTTGGCCTTTATTTATACTCTTGGAACCTAAGAGTTTTATCCCTTATCCCATCCCTTATTTAGGCTCTCGGACCAAGAGCATTATCCCTTAATCCTTTTATTTATACTCTCGGATATCAAGAGTTCTATCCCTAAATCCTTATCCCCTGTCCCTTATTTAGGCTCTCGGACCAAGAGCTTTATCCCTTAATCCTTTTATTTATACTCTCGGATATCAAGAGTGCTATCTCATTAATACCCCTTAACTAAATTCTTAAACCCTAATTAGAACCCCTTAACATTCATTATAAAACCCCATATTTCCTTTGTAAAACCCCATTTAATATTCCTTAGATGAAACCCCCAAAATTCTTAATAAAACCCCATATGTTATTAAAACCCCAAAAGTGAAACCCCATGTTTTAAAATCAATCCCAAAAATTTAATTAAATCCCCCAAATAACATTTTGAATCCAACCCCATAATCCAATTTAAATTCCCAATAATAAATTAAATCCCAAAGTTATTAGAATGAACCCCAAGAAAATTTAATAAAATACAACCCCAAAATTGATATTTTAATCCCTAAAAATTACTTAGTAATTCCAATCCCAAAAATATTTAATTTCAATCCCAAAATTTATTTAATAATTTCAATCTCAAAATAAATTAACTTATTTAGTAAAATAGTAATAAACTCCCAATTTTTAAAATTTAACTCCATATTTTAAAGATATATTAATAATCCCTTAAATATAGTAATAATATCAAAATCCATGTTTTAAATCCCGAAAATATGCTCCATGATATAAATCACCCACAAAATAAATTAATAATGGTTTCCCTTTGATTGAATAAACCCATAATTAAACCACTTTTTTAATCTACATTTTAAAATATATTAATGATAATCCCCTTTTAAACCCAAAATAATGGTATTATAACCATATTTAAAACCCCAAAAATATAATTAAATTTCAAGGTATAAATCTTAAAAATAATTAGTGAAAGAACCCTATTAAAAAAATAAGAAAAATATCCTTATTTATTTTAAAATATTAATCCCTTTATCCAAATCAATTCCTCAAAAGTTTTCGCACTTAAATGTTAAAAGAAAAATTAATCTCCAAATAATTTTTTATTAAACTTGTGTGTTAAACCCAATAATTATTTAATATTAAATAATATTTAAAATAATTATTACAACCCACGAAAACAAATAATTACTAAACAAAATCCATTAATCCTAAATTACTAATAACTAAATTATTATTATCATTTTTTACAATT
This sequence comes from Lathyrus tuberosus, assembly GCA_022829125.1. Lineage (NCBI taxonomy): Eukaryota > Viridiplantae > Streptophyta > Magnoliopsida > Fabales > Fabaceae > Lathyrus > Lathyrus tuberosus. The sequence continues at coordinate 4,652,321 of JALAZF010000469.1, read as the reverse complement.
TAAAATGGTTAAAATATCTTATGATTTTTCCTTGTGAAATTATAATTAATTTATTAGAACAAAACGAAAATTCTATACCAAACACAATCCCTAACCAAACAATCCATAACCAAATAGGTACATGCATCAAACAAAATTTATACGGTTTTTATTCGAGCAAAGAGAAACCGACCTTCGAGATCGAGGTTTATCCCGGTGAGCAAAATAATTAACCTTTTGAGCTATCTCTTTTTTCCCGCAGTTGATTCATATCCTTTGATCCCTATCTTTCCCTTTTGTCGATATTTTCCTTCCCCCTTTGCGTTCTTAATCTTAGACTCCTTCTTTGAAAAGATTGATGATTATGGAGGCTTAGGTTTATTTGTTGTTGTTCTTCGGTGTAAAGAACAACAACTTTGAGGTAAGAATATGTGAATTGTGGGTGAGAAAATATGAAAAAAGGAGGCTCTATTTATAGGGTAGAATTAGGTCAAAAAAATGAATGTGATTGTCTAATTTAGGAAGGATGCAATCTGACCTGATTTTCTCTATTTCTTAAGGCCCAAGCCAATGAATCTGGATGGATTCATGGCTTGGTAAATTTGAATAAATAATAAAAAATAAAAATAAAATAAAATGTCTAATAATTAAAATGGAAAAAAGATTTGATTTGATTTGACTAATATGATTTTTTGAAGATATTTTCATAAAAACATGATTTTAATGAAAAAATCGATATTTTAAAATATTAATTAATTAAAATACGAAAATTAATATTAAAATAATAAAAAAAAACAATTTTTTGGTATTTTTTTATGGTTCAAAAAATAAAAATAGAAAAGTTAGTAATAAAGGAAAAAAACTAAAAGTGGAAAAGGTAGGATTTGAACTCAAGCACTCTCCCTTACAATCCTCAGGCCTACTCCTCTACCAACTGCGCTATTAGAACATCAATGTGGAGTGTACCAAGATTCAGGAACTGTTAAAAGAAAAGGATGCTCTGATTAAGATATTAGAACATCATGCTGTAGAGAATCAAGAAGATCGAAGAAGTCTGCTCGCTCCTTTCACCTGGAAAAGGAATGACAACCCGACAACGGCTGAAGAGCCCCGGTCAAAGAAAAGGAAAGTACCAGAACCAGCATCTGAGCTCTCTTCAGAAAGGACTCAGGATATTCAAGCTTAGCTATTTTCCTTACAGCACTTTGTAGAATATTGTATTTCCCTTTCTGCAATCTTTTGAATTCAATAAAACGTGTATTCCCCACTATATGATATTTGCAATCTATTTATTCATCATTCTCACATAGCACATCTTCTTATCTTCGAATCTCACGTTTGCATCGCGATTCTAGAGTCAAATTGTCTCACTCATACAATACTCGGGCCAATCGACAAAAGAAAATGGACGATCTCGAGGAAGAGAACAGAGAGCTAAGAGAAGAAATCGATGCTCTAAAGGAAAGTTTGGAAAAACTTCACAATGACATGCAATCCCTGGCAGCAGCACAGGAGCAGTGGCAACAAAAGACTATAATCTCAGAGATTACATCTTCGCCTATAAGGGAGACGCAGGAGAATCATCCTCGGTACAACATGCCTAAGGGTCGGCCCTGGGGCATGCCTCTCAACTTCATCCCTGAAGGATACATTCCGCCGGTCACTGAAGACCAAGGAACTGCAGCAGGAATCACTGGGCCTGAAGGTTACAAACTTTGGGAAAGTGAAGACGCAGGGTTTACGACAACAACTCATGAGGGTTGCAAACTTCAGGACACTGAAGCTTCAAGAGACACCGCAGTAATGTCTATACCACAACCAGTGGTACACACTATCCCAAAAGGACAGACTCCGCAAGCCATCCCTGGTAGAAACCAAAACGTCTACGAAAGGATGAATGAGTTCCAAGAACAATTCTTGGAAATGCAGAAGGAACCGCACGCCATTCGCGATCAAGACTTATTCAGAAAAGACGCCGCCGACCTCTGTTTGGTCCCTAATGTAAGGATTCCGCACAAAATCAAGGTTCCTGACTTTGAAAAATACAAAGGAAACTCTTGCTCTCAAAGTCATTTGGTGATGTACGCTCGAAAGATGTCAACTCAGACAGAAAATTAACAGCTATTGATCCATTATTTCCAAGACAGTTTAACCGGTGCCGCACTCAAGTGGTACATGGGTTTAAACCGCACCAAGATCAGTACTTTCAGAGATCTTGGGGCAACCTTCGTTCAACAGTATAAATACAACCTGGACATGGCACCAGATAGGGATTAACTTAGAGCGATTTCACAGAAGGATAAAGAAACTTTCAAAGAATATGCTCAGAGATAGCGTGAAATTTCCACTCAGATTTGTCCCCCTCTTAAGGAAAAAGAGATGACAAAGATCTTCTTGAAAACCTTGAGCTCATTCTACTACGACCGAATGGTTGCAAGTGCACCCAGTAACTTTATTGAAATGGTAAACATGGGAGTACCCCATGAGGAAGCAGTCCGAGAAGGACGATTAGTTAAATGTGCAGAGCCATCAAGCAGTACTAAGAGATATGGTAGTGATTTCCAAAAGAAGAAAGAGCAAAATATCAACAATATCTCTCTAGGAAAGTAAAGGAGAAGGTATCAACCAGTAGCGGCAGTAACTCCCGCTATCAGCCCCGCGCCGGCTCTGACTTATCGACCTCAGGTTGCTTTGAGCCAACCAAGTCAGCAACAATATCAGCAAAGGACACAACATCCTCTTCAGCAAGCTCATCCACAATACAACAACAATAATCGTACGACACAACCATCAGGGTTCGACCCTATACCGATGTTATACGCAGAACTATTTCCACTTCTACTGGCCAAGGGGCACGTCCAAACCAGGTCTCCTCTTGCAGTACCAGAAAATCCTCCTTTTTGGTTCAAAAAGGATCAAACTTGCCCTTACCATCAAGGAGGATCGGGGCATAACATTGAGAACTGTACCAGTTTCAAGTCTGATGTACAAAAGCTTATCAGAAACGGGGTCCTATCTTTCAAAGATACTAATCCAAATGTTCAGACGAACCCGTTGCCACAACATGAAAAGACTGTAGTAAATTTGGTAGAGGAAGAATTTAGCCGCAGTTATCAAATTCACGATGTACTCCTATTGTAAACTAATCTGGTCAGGATGCATCGTAGACAGAGCGGGTACGGTCATGTACCACCTCACAATTATCACCAGTGTGATATCTGCTCAAAGAATAATCAAGGGTGTTCCGTAGTGCAATCAGCTCTACAAGAACAAATTGATTTAGGCTGGATCTAAGATCACCGAATCCGTGAAGTCAACATGGCTCATATAAATTCCAACATTATTTAGAACCACGACATCTGTGCGATGAACGTCTACTTAGTGGAAATGCACTCAAGACAAAGTCAATATCATGATCTGCCACGACATGATTATAACGCCTGTCCGATCTGGTCAACAAATAATCAGGGATGCTCTTTTGTACAAGAAGCCCTCCAACGTCAGATGGATCTTGGATGGATTCAGGATTACCATGATAGAAGTCCCTATCAGGTTAATATGATTCAGATCTTTGACATACGCTTGATGAATACCAGCCTGGTAGAATTACATGTTAAGCAAGTCAGGCTCGGCTTTCTGGCTTCACATGATTATCAAGACTGTGAACAATGCCGTGAAGACAATCAAGGATGTGCGCTTGTCCAAAGAACCCTTCAACACTTGATGGACCACTGGTGGCTTCCAATATACTTGGACAAAGCTACAAAGTTGATCAGTATGACTAGCGGGAATCCTAGTATGCATCAAGTTCAGGATGTCCGCTCTATGGAAACAGATCTAGTAAAGTTGTACTGCATACAAAGCGGACGTGGCCGGGTGCCACTCCACAACTACATGCGCTGTAGAGTTTGTTCAGAGAACAACCAAGGATGCTACCTCGTACGAGCAAATATGTAAAGACAGTTGGATCATAAAGAAATTTGACCGTGTTCAAGTGCTGAGTCAACCAACGGGATACCAGACTATTTTATTGATCAAAGAAAAGACGTTGTCGTAATCTCCAATCATAGAGAGACCAAATATGTTTGTGACATAATCCCTCTACTCGATGAATCAAGAATTCCTCTGAACAGTAGAAAAACTCCTACCAGGAACAAATTGAAGTTGCTTACAACGGTCGAAAAAATCAAAAAGCTCTTGTGGTTATCTACTTGCCAGGTCCAATACCATACGAATCAGATAAGGCTATCCCTTACAAGTTCGGTGTAACAACTATCAAAAATGGAAAGGAAACTCCATTACCCTCCGTCGTAAACATCGCCAACATCAGTCGAGTCACACGGAGTGGCCGAATTTTCAACAGAGGAGTGGGAGAACCTGCCAAAGAAAAGGAACCTCAAACAAAAGTTCCTAATCCACCAGAAAGTCAATTTACAAAGGACAATGATGAGATGCCGAGACTCATCCAGAGGAGTGAGTACAACATTGTGGACCAACTGTTGCAAACTCCATCTAAAATCTCTATGTTGTTTCTTCTACTTAGTTCCGAAGTTCACAGGGAAGCTCTGCAGAAAATCTTGGTCCAAGCTTTCGTAGAACAAGATGTGACGGTAAAACAGTTTCACAACATCATCTCCAACATCACTTCCTGCAACAACTTAGGATTCAGTGATGAAGAACTGCCGGAAGAGGGCAAAAATCACAACATGGCGCTTAACATTACAGTCAACTGCCAAGACGATGCTCTAGCCATCGTACTGGTGGAAACAGGATCATCTTTGAATGTTATGCCAAAATCTACTCTGATACGACTATCATTTCAAGGATCTCCAATGAGAGGGAGCGAAGTTATCGTCAAAGCCTTCGATGGATCCAGAAAACAGTTATCGGCAAAGTCGATCTTCCCATAACCATTGGTGTAACACCCCACTTTCCCTTTTTTGAAAATTATATATATAAATACAAAAAATCTCAAAGTTTTAACCCAACAGTGGAGTGTCACCTGATAAAAACCAACAACGAAGCCTCAATACTTCATTTGTCTCTTTTCTCACAGATAAGTCAAAACAGCGGAATAAAATGTTTTATCCAAAATCAAGGCATTTCGCCAACATAAACAAAACCCACATAAACTCGTGGTTCACAATGTTTTAAAATATATAATGATACGTAACAAAATCCAATAGAAGAATAACAACTGATAAAATCCCCATTATCCCGTGTTACATATCAGAGCGACCCTAAGACTCGATCAGGCAACCCGCACTCCATGCACTACTCAAGTACCTGGATTATCTGTACTTCCCAAGAAGCACAGACACAAGAAACAACAAAGGGGTGAGAACTACATTCAATAATTAACGGTGTATAATACATGTTAAGGAGTAGTAATCACACATTCACACATAATTAATCACCATCACGACACACTTGTCCCTTTCAATTATAATTCAATAAAACACATAGTAATGCAATGTCAATGTGACTCAATGACACAATACAATGCGACTCCAAGCCACTGACACAATGCATGTGGTACAACCACATCATGGTTCATTCAATCGAACCTGATTCCTAATAGAATCTGGATAAATCACATACACTCCACTGAGCAGTGATTTATCTCCTGGTACCACCCACCTTGGTTCATTCAATCGAACCCGATTCCCAAATGGAATCTGGAGAAATCACATACACTCCCACTGAGCAGTGATCTATCTCCATCACGACTCCCCATTGGAGCCCGGACAAGACTAGGCACCCATCATGGATTCCCACCTAGCTGTCTCCACCAGACACATCATGAAATGCATGACTCAAATGATGCACAAAACATAAGTGCAATAACAATTATACCTCTTCACGATCCCCTTGATCACCCGTGAGATACATACTCACCGTAATACACAATAGTATTACCACACCTGTCCAATGAATTCAACATAATACATACATAACAAGAATTATACACCAAATACATGTATAACCATCAGTTATACATCTACACGATCCTCTTGATCACACGTGCGTCACACTCGCACTGTAATTCACCATGGAATTACTACACCTGTATCACAATATCATTACACACAAAAATATATACATGCAACATTATTATCCAGCATGATACACGATCCTCTTTGATCTCACGTGAGTCATACACTCGCCGTAATTCCCACTGGAATTACCCACCTGCACCAATACAGTTATCACATATACAACAATCCATTACTTTGCATTTATTAGTCATTAATGAATTAATCCACACAAAAATACCGTTTATCATTTTACCTAGTATCACTAGATTTCCATGTTCTTATATACATATATATGTCCTCACTAGCTCACCATTGAAGCGTTTAAACATGCTAAACATAATTCATACACACTTTAAGGCATACAAGCCATTACTATCCTCTACCAAGCATCCTTGGTTAAATCACGGTCTCACATTACCATTTCCTATCACGTCACATAAATCGTCACTCCCGGGTCCCCTTCAATTTATCAAATCGGGTATCGAAATCAATACTTTTCACTTGTATCACGTAGGATATCTTCACAGCTTTCTAACGGCTATCATTATGCTGCATTCGGACTTATGATTCAAAAGATATGGATTTCAACATATCACATAACATTATTCCCATTCATTTCCCACTAAATAATTTATCCAACATCATAAGTTATGGATCAAAGAATGTCTCGATCCGAGTTACGGATCAAAAGTTATGAAGGAAACAAAATGGGACAATCTGCCTGGTTCTCTAGGCGAATCCCCAGCGAGCGTTCACTTCCGTTCGCTCCCGTTCGCTAAGCGAAACTCAATAAACAGAACCAAAACGACACAAAGTTCGCTAGGCGAACACCGGCGAACCTTCGCCTTGCCCTTCGCTGCAGGGTTCGTTCGATAACGTTCGTTTTCCCTTCGCCCCGGTTCGCTAGGCGAACCATGCGAAACCCAGAAATTTCCAGCTTCGTACAGCAGATCCTTTGGGTCAATTTCCTCATCCCAAACACAACCAAACTCACAAATAAGCATTAATAGATGATTACCCATAGATATCGATCATACAACCCGATTTATAACACAATTTATCCGTTCAATTCTTCGATTTTGCAAGAAAACTCATTTTCCTCAAATTCCAACCAAAATCAACCCAAACAATCACATACATATACATATATAATCGAGATACAATCAAAACTTCTCACCCTTACCTCGACTTTGGGACTGGATGCTTTTCCATTTTCCTCTTCCCTTCTCTCTTTCTCTCCTTTTCTTCCTCTTCCTCTATCTTTTCTCTCTTACCAACAAATATATATATATATATATAATCCAATATTATATAATATAATCTGATAGGGTAAAACATCTCCAATTGATATTTTGTCATCTCACCCAATTGATCAATTATTAGAGTTACCTTAAAATACTCTCTTGAACTAATAATTTATTAATTCGTCTCTTTAGTAAAATAATTGATCTCTTCAGAGTTCTCCAGTTGCTCTATTGATCCCAATCCGTTAAGGACACCTGCCTCCGCGCTCAACTACGCACACCCTAAACAGGCCAAACAAATAAAAATAACACACGCCGATTAAATAAATTAAAATGGGGTGTTACAATTTGTCCTCACACTTTCCAAATCACTTTCCAGGTCATGGACATCCGGGCAGCCTACAATTGTTTATTAGGAAGACCTTGGATACACGAAGCTGGGGCAGTCACTTCGATACTGCACCAGAAGCTGAAGTTTGTCAAGAATGACAAGCTAATCACAGTCTGTGGAGAGCAAGCCTTAATCGTAAGAAACTTATCATCATTCTCCTGCGTAGAACTTGAGGAGGTTGTTGGAACCCAGTTTCAAGCACTGTCAATGAACGATGAGAATCGACCAGAAAAATAGACGTCGATTTCCTCATACAAAGATGCTCTCAAAGTGATCGAGAGTAACGACGCAAAAGGATGGGGATAACTCATAATTCCTATGGATAACAAGACAAAGAAAGGTCTTGGTTTCTCCTCAGCCTATACCCAGACTGCCACGAAAGATGAAAGTGTTCATACCATTCAGAACTTTTTCCACAGCAGAGGCCTCCTCCACCCAGTGTCTTAAAAGGTACATACCATCGATGAAAGCTACTCCTCTGATACAGATGAGGAATGGAAATCGTATCTCAACGACAATGGTTATATGTCTCAGGAAGAAGCGCACATGTCATTTTGTTTTCCCACGTAGGGCCCGAGATATATACCGAGATCAGACGTTCGAATGATCTATGGAGATTGTGATCCTGAAGGATGTCGTACTCCACCCAATTCATTAGAGGAAGACGATCTAATGAAATACAACTGTGGCTATGATTCCCTGGATGACTTTCCTATCTGGAAGCCGTGCACAGAAGACTTGGGGCAAAAGAGTCATCCAAACGATGCCTATCAGCTAAGCAATATTGAAAGAAATACCCACGTCCCCACAGAGTCATGGGACCATTACTCGGGACATTTCAAAGATATCCAACACAACGATGAATCTGCAAAGACTGCAGGACTAGAATTCATCAACTATGCTTTTCCTGAGATCAACGTCATTGAGAAGGATAAAACCTCTATTCCCACAGAAATATGGGACACCTTAGGACAGCCAAGTGGCAAGTACGACTTCCTGGTCAAGTACACCGCTCCTGAAAGCTCTCGTATCAGGCTCGAAGACATCCAACCAACTCGATGGGGTGATAGGCCTGAGAGTGAAAACACTATGCAAGACACAGCTGAAGAATCCTCCTATGACAACTCTGCATGGGAAGAAAACTCCAACGATCCAGCTCCGCCAGAAATCAGCGTCATTTCTGAGGACCAATCAAGAAGGAAGGTACCAGACTTTGTAATTCACCGAGGAGTTCACTGCCAATGGGTTGCTGTCGATGTCCTGAAAGTCGTCCATAAGTCTAAGTAATTTCCATCTTCGTTTTAACCTTTCACCCCGTCCAGGTGAAACAGATGTTTTTATAGGGCTCACCTTTCTGTAAATTTCCCTCTTCGCTTTGCCCAAAGCGACAGAGTTTTGTTTTATAGGGCTTTATTTCAAGAATCGAAAAATCATAAATAAAATAACGTCGTTCTGTCATTCCCGCATTTATTTTTGTTTTCTCTTTTCACTTTTTCAGAAAATGGTAATCCTAAAACAACCCAAAATAAAAACAAGCATTTTCAAAACAAAAAAAAATACACTGCACACGCTCTTGCATTCTCTTTATCTCTTCTAAAAACAAATCATCACGTCATGAAGATTGCTTATTTTAAACCCCGTTAAAACACGCGATCAAATGCCTTCTCCCAACTTTGAATTCTCGGTATTTGGAGCTGAATAAGAAGAGTACGTGGAAATTCCAGAAGACATCTCCTGACTACTCAGGCAAGAGGAAAGGTCCATTGAACCTCACAAAGAGCCGTTGGAAATAATCAAATTAGGATCAGAAGAAGAAAAGAAGGAAGTCAAGATTGGGGCACTACTCAGTCCAACTGTCAAAGAAAGATTGATAGAACTTCTCAAAGAATTTCTTGATGTATTTGCTTGGTCCTATCAGGACATGCCAGGGTTGGATACCAGCATCGTGGAACATCATCTATCAGAAATCAGAATGTCCGCTGGTGAAACAGAGATTAAGACGGACTCACCCGGACATGGCCATCAAAATCAAAGAGGAAGTGCAGAAACATATCAACGCGGGTTTCCTCGCCACCTCAGAATATCCTCATTGGTTAGCCAACATAGTGCCAGTTCCAAAAAAGGACGGAAAAGTCAGAATTTGTGTAGACTATAGGGATCTGAATAAAGCAATTCCAAAGGATGACTTCCCCTTACCACACATGGATATGCTGGTTGACAGTACATCAAAGTTCAAAGTCTTCTCCTTTGTGGATGGATTCTCGAGCTATAATCAGATCACCCCATGGGGCACCTTTTGTTACAAGGTAATGTCGTTCGGTTTGAAGAACGCCGGGGCAACCTATCAAAGGGCCATGACTACTCTGTTTCACGACATAATGCACAAAGAAATCGAAGTGTATGTCGATGACATGATTGTCAAATCTAAAACAGAGGAGGAGCATGTGACCCACTTGGCAAAGCTATTCGAGCGTCTGAGAAAGTACAAACTCTGCTTGAATCCCAACAAATGTACATCTGGTGTCCGCTCAGGAAAACTTTTAGGGTTCATCGTCAGCCAAAAGGGAATTGAGGTTGATCCTGACAAAGTCAAGGCCATTCAAGAAATGCCTTCACCAAAGACTAAAAAACAAGTTAGAGGATTTCTGGGACGTCTAAATTACATTTCAAGGTTCATATTCCTCATGACCGCAACATGTGCGCCAATCTTCAAATTACTCATAAAGAATCAAGACTGTGTATGGACAGAAGATTGCCAAAAAGCCTTCGATAGTATCAAGGAATATCTGTTGAATCCACCTATTCTGTCTCCTCTAGTAGAGGGAAGACAACTGATTATATACCTAACAGTCTTGGAAGACTCTATGGGTTGTGTACTTGGCCAACAAGACAACACCAAACGAAAAGAGTCTGCCATTAACTACTTAAGCAAGAAATTCACCGATTGTGAAACTCGGTACACTATGCTTAAGAAGACTTGATGTGCTTTGGCTTGGGCAGCCAAACGTCTCCGCCAGTACATGATTCGTCACACTAATTGGTTAATCTCCAAAATGGATCCGATCAAGTACGTCTTTGAAAAGCCTGCTCTCACGGGAAGAATCGCCCGTTGGCAGATGTTATTATCAAATTACGACATCGTGTACCATACTCAAAAAGCCGTCAAAGGGAGTATTTTAGCCGATCATTTGGCTCATCAACCGATTGATGATCAGGACTCAGTCGGGTTTGACTTCCTAGACGAAGATGTCATGTACGTAAAAATGAAAGATTGCGATGAACTGCTACCCAGTGAAGGGCCAGAACCAGGTTCCCAATGGGGACTAATTTTTGACGGGGCTGTCTGTGAGAGAAAGAATTGTCTCTACAAATCAAACTATGTTTTGATGATAACAATACGTATTTGTGAAAGAACTATTTTATGTTCTAACGTATGTTGTGCGCAGATCATAATTATAGAAGACATCAGATCCAACAAGCATCAGCCAGATAAGCGCAATTGATAACATGCGATGTTACTATGTGTGACATAAGTCGCAAGAAGCAAGAACGCTTCTGTATCTGATCGTGATCAGTCAGATCCAAGGATGCTGATATTGTTGTTACAATGCTCTTATGGATGCTCTCTGATAAGTGGTCAAAATTCTGAAGAATGTGAAGTTTCTGAAGAAGATAATCTTCCGGAGAACCAAAGTGCTGAAGACTCTTATGACTTGAAGTTCTGAAGGCGGAAGGCTCTGAAGACCAAGTGCAGAAAGACTCCGAAGACTATGTCTTCTGAAGATTAAGGTTCCAAAGGCCAAGTACTGAAGACTCTGAAGAAAGATTCCTAATGGACAAGTTCTGAAGTTTCGGAAGACTTGAAGAAGTAAAGGATAACGCTCTTAAAGACAAGTGTTGAAGATCTGAATACTAATTCCTAATGGACTTCTTCAAATGACTAAAGACTTGACGTATCAGATATCCTGTTGTAAAGGATAACACTCTTAAAGACAAGCGTTGAAGTTCTGAAGACTGATTCCTAATGGACTTCTTCAAGTGACTGAAGACTTGACGTATCAGATATCCTGTTAAGAAGGCTCTACTCATGCTTCATCAATTTACCATCAGAAGCCTCTGAAGGTTGGAAATTAAATATTACCGTTGTGAACGACTGTACACACTGCTCAAGAAGGATATATCTCATCACTTCTCCCACAACAAAAAGAGATGTGTCAGTACAACTATTTATTACACAACGTCTCTTTTCCAACAGCCAACGGTATTTCAAACGGCTATATTTCTACTGGGCTATTTAAAGGAAAGAGTTCTCACTTCTGTGATATCGATTTGATGAACATCAAAATGGATGGTTCATTTACAAATTGATCAAGTCATTATGTGAAGATAGCAACAACGACGAGTTCTCGTTGTAACACTTAGAATATCCAATGCTGTCATAAATTTACACATGACCATTGTTGTTAATGCTTAAAGATCAAATCAACACAACAACAACAATTTGGAACAGAAGCTGTTGATGAAGAAGACAATATTGAAAATCAGTCAAGTCATCAACCACCTTCTCGTCAGTGCTACATTGAAGATTTGAAGCAAGGAGTTGTTGCTCAAAGCTTGCTCACCCCAGAAGACGAAGAAGAAGAAGATCTACAAGATGTCAACAACTGTCAAATCCATATACATCGTTGTAGTTTCTTAGAATAGCAAGGAGCTGCTGCTCACATCTTGCTTGAACACTTGTGTGTTCTTTGTACTTAAACTTAGGAGTTATCTGCTTGTTAAGAAGCATTATTTTAATCTCCTGTATAACTAATTCTTGTTGAATTAGGATTCCTTGAGTGGTCTATGTGACCGGAGACTTGAGAAGACAATGGCGAGATGTCATTGTGGTAAAACCTGAAATAGGGTCAATGATACTCATATCTCAAAGAGGATCATATGTTGATCAGGCTCTTGTGGGATCCCTGATGGAACTCATTGTAATTCCTCCAGTGTACGTTATATCCTAATTGGATCCCTGAACGGTTCACTGAGAGAGATGCCTCAACGGATCATTGGATGGTTTAGAAACTTGAGATGATAATGACGTAAGTCACTGTGTTCCTTGAGCGATCCTAGGTGGATCAGAGGCTTGAGATGATAATGGCATGAGCCATTGTGGGTGAGTCACAGTGCGGCTGTGCAGATTGTTAGTCACCGGCACATGAGCAAGTCAGAACCTTGCAGCTCAACTCTGATAAGCTTCCACACTGCAAGTTCTGAGAAACGTATTTATGTTCAGACTCCTGCTGGTTCTTATGCCTCATGCATAACTAGTCTGAATATAACTCCACCAATCAGAGTCTCTCAACAAACTCTGATGTTTTCCTAAGTGGATTAACGACAAGAAGAGAAAAGTTCTTAAAAGAGTAAATACACAATTCAAACCCCCATTTCTTGTGTCTTTCTCGCACCTTCACTTGGTGTCAGAAAAAGATCCAGATGGGGTGCGTAGAAATACTCTTGGCAAGATTGAAATCCACTTACAATTTTTGTAACAACTCAGAAGGTGACTGTGTAAAAAATTGTAATCAATCTAATAACTCGTGCAAACCACTGATTCTGGAAGCTTTGTAGTTGTCAGACAACAAAACCTTCCTTACTTAAAGCCTTGTTGAAGATTGAAGAATCAGTCAATCAGATAGACTCATCGGATAAGAAGTGGTATCTGTTAAATGTTCATCTCAGAAGATACGTGTGGATGAAACATTTATTTTTCTCAAGGAGTAAAGTATGTTGAAGTCAAAAATAAGAAGATTTCAAACCTTTAGAAATCACTCAACATCTGAATCCTGAATGATCAGAAGTTAAAAGACTCAATGAAGAACTGAATATTACCTTCATGAAAGCTGGTCAGAATCCTAAAGAAGTCAGAATGCAAGTGAATCTTGAAGAATCCAAGAACCCTCAGCAGTTCACTAAGACAAGGAAAGATCAGAGTCAAGATGGAAGTACATTTAGATAAGACTGTAAAAATCTCAGGTACTATCTTTCCCTCATTTGTGACTCAGTTTCATAATAACAACCAGAATCTTTTTATCAAACTTTTTGTTGCTAAAAAGTGATTAGAAAATGTTTAAATCCTTTGTCCTTTTCGTATGTGTTCGCAAATGCTTATTGAAATAGTTAAAGTAAAAACAGTCACATATGAAAGATTCTCCTCATCAGGTCATTCACCCTGCTTGACCACATCATATAACCCATAAGTACACTCCAGATCTAACTCTTTCTCTCTTAGAGTACCTCCACCTAGCCCAGTTAGACTAGGAAACTATAATGTTCAATTAAATTGAACGACTCTCGTTAGACCATTTTTATATCCAAATCTCAGCTATCCAAATTTCCTTGATCTACGCATATTGAGTAGTGTCTGTTTAGCTATGAAATAGGGAAACGTGCTACCATGACCATATCAGTTCATCACCTAGGAAATAGCATCTAAACCTGGCATGGTCATGTTCTGACAAGTCAGGATTCTCTTCTGGTATTGAAAATAGTGAAAAATCCTTTTTTGCTATGCGCTGATTAATGACTAATAAATAAAAACCTTGAAATTAGAAAGCATGTCCTTTTGTCTCCTCTTAGAATTAATGACTTCATAATGCAGTTACTGCATCCACCTAACTTGTGCTTAGAATAAAGCGCATGCATATCTCTTTGATCATCCCTAGAATAACATACTGCTTGTCTATCCTCCTTCTTTAGATTACCCCTAAGAATTCCAGTCTTCTTAAGTCATTCTCAGTTATTAACCCAGTCAGTTCAAACTCCTCCATCCATCTATTTAAAGTCATAACAAATTCTAGAAATTTTCTCCTCTATCTCTCATTCCCAACCTTCTTTTCACCCTGAGCGCAATCTAAGAATGACTCCAAGAACCTTTTATGGTAATGATGATCTCCTTGAAGGCATCAATGAAAAACAACCAAATCCAACAGATACTGATCAGGATTTTCATCTTGGTATTCACTTTCAAAATTGGAATGGATACCTAAATATGCTAAGAGGCTCAATTTATCCGAACCTCTTAAAAACCTTTTGGATTAATGCCTTTGTTAGCAGTAATGGTCTGATTATCTCCTCTGACATTTATGGTCTCCTAGTCACCATCAACGCCAAAAAAATCACTGAAGCCATTAACTGTCCACTAGGAGGTGTCACTCCTAACCATGCATCCATTCGATGCACCTCCGAGGCTGAAATGCACTATATGTTTAATAGAGGATCTGCCATTGAACCTACGGAACTTGAAAAGATTTTGCCTATTGCTAGAGGTTGGTTTAAGTTCATCTTAACAAATATTAAACCTCGCAATACGAACAAAGATTTTCTGTATCATGATGACAAGCTTCTCATCATGTGCCTTCTTAGGGGAACTCCTATTGATCTGTCTCAAATCATCTTTGACCATCTTAAAGATTCAATTCTTATGTCAAGATCAGTAGACAAATCCTTCATTCCTTACGGAAGAGTCTTATCTGAAGTACTCTTCAGAGCAGAAATTATGCAAGCAATCTGCAGAATTCGGTGTGGACCAGACACTGCTCTGAGTAGGAACTTTTGTGAAACCTTTGACAACAGATGTTAGAAGATTACCTGTCATTATTAGACTAAGTCATTAGTATGAAGTGGTTCATTGAGTTCACATGCTCAGACTATGTAATTGCTAATTAAATCAATGAAGTATGTGCTACTTTCAATTCCTTATGCCTACATCCATGTATGTGTACTCATTAGATATATAAAACAAATATTCTTGAAAGAAGAAAACGTGTTTCTATTTTTTTTTTGCACTCATTGCGAATCCTTGACTCTTGTCAAGAATTAATTAGAGAATTCTATGCGTGATCTCTTGGTCTTTCCAAGAATGATAAACTGTTGGACTCAGTGCTAGTATTAATTCCTATCCTTAGTCATATCTAGCTTAAAATGTCTAGGAGATGACAAATCTGATGGTTGGAGTCACGAGCATTTATTTGACTCTCTCTATATGTTGCCTACTTAAGGCACCTTGTTCACTCATCTATCCTTCATTCCAAACCATCTCAGCTAGTGCCTCTCTTTAGTACTCCATCTAGAATGTCCACCTCCCATCCAAAACCTACTAAGAGTGAAAACTCTGAGTTAAGAGTCCTAAATGAATTCTCTGTAAACACTAGTTCTCTCAAAGAACTTGGCTTCATAAGAACTTCGTCCGAATTAAGTTGTCAGAAATGGGAAGGTAATCTTGCGATGCTTCCAGGTATCATTTACACAGATCTTATTAAAGAATTCAAGGAAAATGTTGATGTGTTTTCTAACGTGTTTGACCAGCATATCATTCAGTCACCTGTCTCTGGAATTCCAGTAGTAATTAAACCCTCTGCCATTGCACATGCAATCAAGTGCGATGAAAACGGTGACACCATTGAAGACTACAAGGAAAGAAAAATCTTCAATGATCTCATCTACAAAATTCATTGTGGAAATGGTCCCTCCAACTGCGTCTCCACACTCAAACCTTCAGCTAAAGTCTGGCACAGAATAATGGAAACAAACCTTCGACCTAGAGAAGTAGGAGAACAAGTGCTAACCCATTCTGATAGATTATTCATCTTCTTTCTGATCTACAGAAGGAAAATAAACCTTCCACTAACTATGTTCAATCACTTGAAAGAACAAATTCTTTTGTTTAAAGACAAACCCTCTCTCAGCATTCCGTATGGAAGGGTCATATCTCGTGTCCTTGAAATTCAGGATGTGATCTCTAGATTAGAACACGTTGGAGCAACCGAAGAATGTCCCCCCATGAATTATGCGGAATTCTATGGAATTCCCTAAAGGATAATAGGACAGGGATATGATTAGTTCTGCTCTATGTTTTGTCTCTTATTGCTTATGATAATTTATGTTGATTTATCTTCACTTCATGTATGATCACTAATGAATCAATGACATTACCTTATGTGTTGGGTACTCTAACTACTTTAATTAAATATGTGCCTCCAATATCTATGTCTTGATTATCTTGAAAGATTAAGCTCAACCTATGCTTTGAACTTTAAAACTATTTTGCGATGTTGTGTTGATGCTTCTATCTAGTTGTTCATAAACGAAAATGCTATAATCTCTACAGATGCTCTAAGCTTTCAATTGATAATCAATGGATTCCTTCTAAATTGTCCTTCAAATGAATATGCTATAATTAAAGATGTTTACCACTCAATGATTTTGATTGATCTTAACTGCACAAATGCTACTTGTATGATTCAATGGTGTTTCTGTTCCTTATCATATCAAGTATACTTAATGCTTCAATAGGAGAAATATATGATATTGATTGGAAAGAGAAAATACATGCTTAAATGCTCATATGCTCTAAACTTTTTGATGATGTCAAAAAGGGGGAGAAATATATGATTTTGATTGGAAAGAAGAAATCTTAAATAAAAGAAAGAATGCAACTCAAACAAGTAATCAATCACATAAAATGTGTTACTATTAACGTTTGTTGTTTGATGTTTATCCGAGGAACTTTGAACAAGTTCACTAGGCATTCTAAGAACAGGTTAAGAAAGAAGAACTCTGACAGACATTCTCAAAGACTGTTTGTTCACATGATCAACCCAGTATTGTTCAGAAGTTGTGAACTTTCTGAAAGTCAAAGTTTATCGTGATCTCTGTCTCACTTGGCTCAAAAGTTATGAGCTATCTGAGAATATGAGGTTCAGAACGTAAAAATCAAAAGAAGAAGGAAAACTCTGAAAGCAGTCAAGACAAAGTATACATTTCGAGATGCTCACTCAGAAGAACTATGCAGATCAGAAGTCAAAGAACTGTCTGAAGATCTGGATTAAAAATCCAAAAAGAAGTTGTTCTGATGTTTACCAAGAACCAATTAAAAGTGAAAATGATTTGGTATCAGACTAAATCAACAATTGGTAATCAGACTCAGTACATAAAGATTGGTATCAGACTCGGTCTGCAGTAATATCGATCAGAGCAAAGTTGTGAATCATTGTCAAAAATACCTTCATTGGTATCAATTTTAGCACACTAAGAAAATACCCTTCAAGTGGTATGAGAAGAATTCCTTCACTTGGTATCAGACTCAACATACTCTAGTGCAAGACTCAGCACATCACGTGATATTAGACTAAAATCAAATCATGAGTACCATATTCAGAATCAAGCGTTGATGGATCACAAAAGAATTAAACCGTTTAATTGGTATCTGATCAAAAATCAAGCCTTGATGAACCACTGAGTTATGACCATAACTAGGTTCTGAGATGAAGACCTATTTTCAAAAGTCAAACTCTGAAAAAAGTCACGATCTACATTGGTGTTTAAAATCTTACCATCCTGAATCATGATTCTGAAGATCCCAATATCTGACTTATAGAAATTAGGGGGAGACTACCCTGAAGATTCAACTGCAAAATCTAAAATCTTCACAAAGTCTGAAACTCAGGGGGAGTTTCTTAAACGACAGTGTCTGTCTCGGACGAATAACGAGGCTATGTTATCAGATAAGAACTGATCTGTTTGTGCTTAAATGAATCTGCTAAAAAGTAGAAATGCTTCAGAAGTCTCTGAAGATTACAAGCTCTGATACGACTACAAAGGAACTGAGTTCTGAAGATCTGAAGATGGAAGTTCTGATGAACTAGTCCAGATGCTGAAGACTCTCTATTTTCTTAAAGACAAGAAAGAGAAGTAGTCATTTTCTATTATTGTTCTGGCAACTCAAGTTGTTATTCTGTATGTCTTTGGATCATATAATATTCTAGATGATCACAGATAAAACTTTGAGGATAACACATTCAGGGGGAGCTGTTGTCCCAGACTCTGAATATGTTTTGTTTGGTGATTACCCTGTATATAATGTTCAATCAAAATACTAGGTTTTGTCATCATAAAAAAGGGGGAGATTGTGAGAGCAAGAAATGTCTCTACAAATCAAACTATATTTTGATGATAACAATACGTATTTGTGAAAGAACTATTTTATGTTCTAACGTGTGTTGTATGCAGATCATAATTATAGAAGATATCAGATCCAACAAGCATCAACCAGATGAGCGCAATTGATAACATGTGAAGTTACTATGTGTGACACAAGTCGCAAGAAGCAAGAACGCTTCTGTATCTGATCGTGATCAGTCAGATCCAAGGATGCTGATATTGCTGTTGCAATGCTCTTGTGGATGCTCTCTGATAAGTGGTCGAGATTCTGAAGAATACGAAGCTTCTAAAGAAGATAATCTTCCGGAGAACCAAAGTGCTGAAGACTCTTATGACTTGAAGTTCTGAAGGCGGAAGGCTCTGAAGACCAAGTGCAGAAAGACTTTAAAGACTTATGTGTTTTGAAGATTAAGGTTCCAAAGGCCAAGTACTGAAGACTCTGAAGACAGATTCCTAATGGACAAGTTCTGAAGTTTCGGAGAACTTGAAGAAGTAAAGGATAACGCTCTTAAAGACAAGTGTTGAAGTTCTGAAGACTGATTCCTAATGGACTTCTTCAAATGACTGAAGACTTGACATATTAGATATCCTGTTGTAAAGGATAACGCTCTTAAAGACAAGTGCTGAAGTTCTGAAGACTGATTCCTAATGGACTTCTTTATGTGACTGAAGACTTGACGTATCAGATATCCTGTTAAGGAGGCTCTACTCATGCTTCATCAATTTACCATCAGAAGCCTCTGAAGTTTGGAAATTAAATATTACCGCTGTGAATGACTGTACACACTGCTCAAGAAGGATATATCTCATCACTTCTCCCACAGCAAAAGGAGATGTGTCAGTATAGCTATTTATTATACAACGTCTCTTTTCCAACAGGCAACGATATTTCAAACGGCTATATTTCTACTTGGCTATTTAAAGGAAAGAGTTCTCACTTCTGTGATATCGATTTGATGAACATCAAAATGGATGGTTCATTTACAAATTGATTAAGTCATTGTGTGAAGATAGCAACAATGACGAGTTCTCGTTGTAACACTTAGAATATCCAATGCTGTCATAAATTTACACATGGCCATTGTTGTTGATACTTAAAGATCAAATCAACACAACAACAATAACAATTTGGAATAGAAGCTATTGATAAAGAAGACAACATTGAAAATTAGTCAAGTCATCAACCACCTTCTCGTCAGTGCTACATTGAAGATCTGAAACAAGGAGTTGTTGCTCAAAGCTTGCTCACCACAGAAGACGAAGAAGAAGAAGATCTGCAAGTTGTCAATAACTGTCAAATCAATATACATCGTTGTAGTTTCTTAGAATAGCAAGGAGTTGCTGCTCACATCTTGCTTGAACACTTGTGTGTTCTTTGTACTTAAACTTAGGAGTTATCTGCTTGTTAAGAAACATTATTGTAATCTCCTGTATAACTAATTCTTGGTGAATTAGGATTCCTTGAGTGGTCTATGTGACCGGAGACTTGAGAAGACAATGGGGAGATGTCATTGTGGTAAAGCCTGAAATAGGGTCAATGATAGTCATATCTCAAAGTGGATCATATGTTGATCAGACTCTTGTGGGATCCCTGATGGAACTCATTGTAATTCCTCCAGTGTACGTTATATCCTGATTGGATCGATGAACGGTTCACTGAGAGACATGCCTCAAGGGATCATTGGATGGTCTGGAAACTTGAGATGACAATGACGTAAGTCACTGTGTTCCTTGAGCGATCCTGGGTGGCTCAGAGGCTGGAGATGACAATGGCGCGAGTCATTGTGGGTGAGTCACAGTGCGACTGTGCAGATTGTTAGTCTCCGGTTATTGCCAGTGCATCTGTAATTGAGATTGATTATAGTGGATTATGTCCTTGTGTTCAAGGCAAAATCACCTGAGGAGGGTGGACTAGATTAGCCCTTGAGGTGAACCAGGATATATCGTGTGTTCTTTACTCTTATGCTTAATGTCTTTGTTTGTGTTTCTATATTGAGTACCAGAACCACACATGAGCAAGTCAGAACCTTGCAGCTCAACTCTGATAAGCTTCCGCACTGCAAGTTCTGAGAAACATATTTATGTTCAGACTCCTGCTGGTTTTTATGCCTCACGCATAGCCAGTCTGAATATAACTCCGCCAATCAGAGTCTCTCAACGAACTCTAATGTTATCCTAATTGGATTAACGACAAGAAGAGAAAAGTTCTTAAACGAGTAAATACACAATTCAAACCCCCCTTTCTTGTGTCTTTCTCGCACCTTCACTGTCAACATCTATGGAAATGGAATTGGGGCAATCATCATAATAGCTCAGGGTACCCATACTCCTTTCACTACCCGACTGACATTCAAGTGCACAAACAACGAGGCCGAATATAAAGCTTGTATCATGGGTCTCGAAGAAGCAATTGACTTAAGGATCAAGAACTTGGATGTGTATGGAGACTCAACCCTAGTTATCAATAAGATCAAAAGAGATTGGAACACATACCAATCAGGACTGATTCCTTACAAAGATTACGCGAGAATGTTATTGCCATTCTTCAACAGAATCGAGTTTCACCATATCCCTCGTGAAGAAAATCACATGGCTGATGCACTAGCTACTCTCTTCCATGATTGCTGTAAATCACTAGAACGACGTATCGAAGATCAACATAATGCACCTTGAAAGGCCCACATACATCTTCATGATCGAAGCAGTCATAGACGACAAACCTTGGTATCACGATATCAAATACTTCCTTCAGAAACAAGAATACCCGCCTGGGGCATCAAGAAAAGATAGGAAAACCCTCAGAAGACTGGCAGGGAACTTCTTCCTGAGCGGTGACACACTCTATAAGAGGAACTTTGACATGGTCTTACTCCGATGCGTATACAGACCAAAAGCAAACCTATTGATGAAAGACATTCATGAAGGATCCTTTGGCACTCATGCCAACGGACACACAATGGCGAGAAAAATTCTGAGAGCAGGTTACTATTGGTTGACAATGGAATTTGACAGCTATAAGTACATGAGGAGATGTCACAAGTGTCAGATATACTCAGACAAAATCAATGTACCGCCAACACATCTCAAAGTTATTTCTTCTCCATGGCCTTTTTCAATATGGGGAATCGACATGATTGGCATGATCGAACCCAAAGCTTGAAATGGACATCGGTTCATCCTGGTAGCCATTGACTACTTCACTAAGTGGGTCGAAGCAGCGTCATACGCCAATGTAACCCGACAAGTGGTAGTCCACTTTATCAAGAACAATCTCATCTATTGTTATGGTGTTCCAAGCCAGATCATTACTGATAATGTATCTAACTTGAACAATAAGATGATGAAAGATTTGTGTGTTGAGTTCAAGATTGAACACCATAACTCATCCCCCTACCGACCTAAGATGAACGGGACGGTAGAAGCGGCTAACAAGAATATCAAAAATATCGTTCAGAAGATGGTTGTAACCTACAAAGACTGGCACGAGATGCTACCCTTTGCTCTTCATGATTATCGTACATTTGTCCGCACTTCAACAGGGGCAACCCCTTTCTCTCTAGTATATGGCATGGAAGTTGTGCTCCCCATAGAAGTAGAGATCCCATCAATCTGGGTATTGATGGAAGCTAAGCTAACAGAGGCTGAATGGTGTCAAAGTTGACACGATGAATTGAATCTGATTGAAGAAAATCGAATAACGGCTATGTGCCATGGTCAGTTGTATTAGCAAAGAATGAAGAAAGTGTTTAACAAAAAAGTCCGACCTCGTGTCTTCAGGAAAGGAGACCTCGTGCCCAAGAAGATACAATAATTTCTCACTGATTCCTGGGGCAAATGGACTTCGAATTATGAAGGCCCCTACGTGGTCAAGAAAGCCTTCTCAGGCGGCGTTTTGAGACTCGTAACCATGGATGAAGAGGAATTCGCCTACCCCACGAATGTTGACGTAGTCAAGAAATAATTCGCCTAAATAAAAAAAAACGTCTCGGTGGATTGAAAACCCGAAAGGGCGGTCCAGGCAAAAATTAGAGACATAAACAAAAATCATCCCGATGGATTGGAAACTTCAAAAGACAATCCAAGCAAAAATTAGGGATTCCTGGCAAGTAACTATGTCCGATAAGGTTAAATCCCCAACAGTAATGCCATCCATCAGGAAAACTCCAGTCAAGGTCATCTTCGACAAAAGTTTAGGATGTCCAGAATTCAAAGTTGGTAGAAGGATAGCGGTCGTTATATTTCAACGTAGCCCTTTTCCCTTTAATTACCATTTTCTAAACTTTGTAAATACTCTATGGTATCACGCGTTCGGCTAATTTCCATTCTATCAATAAAATTTGAGCCCTAGTGCTTTTGTTTGCAATTCTCATTTGTTTTAGCTTTACAGAATGACATTTTTAACATGATCAATGATTCTTGAAATAAAACAAAAATGAATTTACTTGTCAAATTGTTCTGCTTTTAAAATAAAGATGGCAATTCCTTTTGACTTTAAACGTGAAAGGAACATTGAGGGTTTCTCTGACAAGCGATTGAACCTCAAAGTGCTGAATCAAAGTACACCTTCTAAACCAGTACGTCTAATTAAAGGATCAGTTGTGTCAAATGCGAATGCTTCATCTGACATCCCCGACAGAGTTCTTACCTCCTAAGTCCGACCAACGTTTCTTTCTTCCCCACAGGGACTATCTCTCCAAAAGTAAGACAAGCTCTGCTATCCTGAACCATGGGTACTTTTCATCCCCCGCAGTGGCCGAGTATCCAATCGTGTTCATTAGTCTGTATGTCCCATCAGTTTTGTCAGCATAAACATACATACATCATGCATGTTTGATTCATATTCATATACATACTGCATTACCATCACTCTGGTCAGTCTCATCCCCAAGTGATAACATCTTTCAGCCGTAAGATTGTCTATTATTTCCTCGTCAGGAAATGTGTCGTCTGAGCAATTTCTCCCCAGTTTATTTCTGGATTGGAGTCGGTCCTCAACCACTTTGATAACTTGAACTTCTAAAAGGCAAGAAGACATTCGACAAACGTCACTCTTCACCATTGAAGATGATGTTCTCGCTTTTCAAGATTAAGGAAAATCCCCAGAGAAAGCCTCTTAACCAAAGACTCTCGGCAATACAGCAGTTTCTCTCCAAAAGGTTTGCTTTCAACAAGGTCATCAGCACCTCCAAAATTGGATTGCATCACATGGCATTTCTCCGAGAAAGATCTCAAACGAAAGTATGATGTAATATCCCTAAGCAGAAAGCAGTCTCTCAAGAGACTCATTTTCCCCGATAGAGTCAACAAATGGCATCTCCAACAGAGAAGTTTGCACACCTCTACAGCTTAGACAAATGGGTGCCCCCAGCAAGTCTGACCTCAAAACGTTTCCATCAAATGGCGTCTCCCCAGTAAAACTCGGTGAGAAGTTTGATGGAAACTGCTACACATAACGTCCCTTGTCAAGGAAGAAACTTGACGAGAAGAAACTAAGACCAGTTCCTTGGCTGAACACCAGGATCGAGGGGAAGTTTATATCAAAAACTGAGACCAGTTCCTTGGCTAAAAGCCAGGATCGAGGGGAAGTTTATTTCAAAAAATTGAGACCAGTTTCGTGGCTGAAGACCAGGATCGAGGGGAAGTTTCACCCTTTTCTAAGTAGCCTTACTTAGTAAAAGAAGATGGACGAGCAAACCGTCATTCATAACCACCGTCAAAATTTTGGGTATTCTGATATTTAATCATCTTGCACCCTAAACGTCTGAATACCTTCGCCATTCACACCTTCGGGACCAAGAAGATTAAATAGGGGCATCTATCATACCCTAAATTTTGACCACCAAGATTTCCCATCATTGTGCAAATCATCACCACAATATGGATGTACAATCTTGCCTCATCAATCTCCCAAAGATAGTTGAGCATCTACCACATATCAAGAATTAGGGTTTCAAGCCCTCCCCGAACACTTAGACAAAAGATCAATCAAGAAATGACATGATATTCAATTTGTCTAACCTCTTAAAATATCCACAAAGTATCAAGAGTAATCTCACATCAAAAATCAAGCACAAAGTTGTGGCATTCCAAGTGGTTTGAGCCTCGAAACACCCGATGTCGCCAACTTAGGGTTTTGGACGACTGGGACCTCCAGAGTGAGATTTTCACAAGGAAATGAGCCAAAACTTCAAAACATGGCTTAATATTCTCAAAATGACCCTAGGGATCCATTTTCAAAGTTCAATCACCCCTAGAGGATGCATTCCTCAAAAATCGGGAATTACGGTTTTGCGCGTCGAACAGCTCCGGGGCCAAAAGTCAAAACATGACTTTTTTGGAAAAAATGATCCTTATGATTCATATTTTCATAAAATATGATTTATAATGTCATTTGAATAAAAATTGATCAAGAAATCAAGATAACTTGTAAAAGGGGTAACCTTGAAAAATTGAAAATTTTTCTAAGTTACTAAGTTTGAATAGGTTTTGGTACCAACTATGATCACACATGTGTTGTACTATATGATGGCTTTTTAAAAAGCACAAGAGCTTTCCATAACTCCATCTGAGCAAGGAGATATGAATCCCTCAAAACCACCGTTTTAAACTGTCTTGTACAAGGCAGAATTTGGCATTTTGCTCGATTTGGAAAAATCAGACAAATTCAAGCCTTGTCATCCACTTGGACACCTCAGAGGATAACATCAAAGGGGAATGATCTGATCCACAAGCCTCCCAAGTCCAAGAATCTACATGTAGCCATAACAAACCTAAAAAGACTAAAAAGTGTCAAGACTCCAATTTTGTTTCAATGCATTCAATGGATGCATCAAGGTGGCATGAACTGAGGCAAACTTAACTAAATGAGTCAAGCCTTATTCCTAAATCAGAAGACTCATAGCCTGTACCCTAACCTCAAGTCAATTGCTAGAGGAGACTTGAGATTCCTTTATACTACAATTGGCCACATACCTGTTGTAGCTGCCATTCACTATTGCTTGCAAAACAAACTTGCTCTACTATAAATAGAGCTCATTTGTGATCAGTTTGAGTACACCAAAGCACTCAAACTAATGCTTTACTCAAAATCTCTCTTTCACTCCAAAAATGCCTTCTTTTGCAAGTCACCACTGATTTTTTGAGTTAGAGAGCAATCCACCACAGCTCATGATCCAAACACATCCAATGTATCATATCTAAGTTGTTCAAACACTCACTTTTGATCTGAAACACCAAAATCAAAAAGTCAACTTCCAAAACCTCAAATTTTCACTTTTTTGCATTTTTCAAGCCATGTCTTGATTCAGTCACTTTCAAAACCAAACAAAGCCTCAAACACACTCCAAATATCATCCTCAAACTGTCCCAACTGGTTCCCCTCAACTGGAACACCATTTGAGTGAGTCACCATTTTGGTCACTTTTGCAAGAAAGAGCTAATTCTTGCTCCTGAGGATTCCAACTGGTTCTGATCATCCTAAAAGCTTCTAAGGGATCAATCAAGAGTGTCTAAAGTATTGGATCACTTATGGCATAAGGATTCTGACAGATAGCACAAGGTGCTTCAAGAGGTAAGTGCATCACAACTTGAATTCTTTGAATCATGCATTGCTTTGATATCCATTGATCATGGGCATCTCATACATGTTATATATGTTGTGTTTGAACGAATTTGCCATGCTATTGTTGCCTGTGTAATGAGATAGCATAGAATATGCAAATCTAGGCCTATTTTGAAACCACTATCGGGTTTTAAAATAGGGACATCTTTAGAAAAATCTAAAAGCACCATTGGATTCTTCATGAAATTCTAGGCATGATACACCTAAATTTTGTCAAAATCCATGGAGAATTGAGGAAGTTAGAGCCTTCATGCAAATCCACCAAAACTTGGTTTTTTGCCTTGGCCAGGCCTATAAACCAAGTCACCCTTATATGCACATGGGGTGGTTTTGATACACGGATGTATCACCACCCGAGTGGTAGCGCGCATGTGTGTTTGGCTGGATGGTCGTGGGTTCAACACCCACCCAGACCATTTTGCCATTTCACATTTTTTTGCTATTTTTGCTATTTTCATGATTTTTGTTAATTAATTCCAAAATTAATTTCTCTCTCAATTTTAATTATTTTTCATTTGTTCTTTTTGCAAAAAATCACAAAAATGTTAAAAAAATTTATTCCACAAAAAAATCAAATTTATATTATTTATTTACTATAGTTGATATTTTGTAAATAAATTCAATTTTAATTGTTTTTAAACATTTTAAAAATGAATTTTCATCTTCAATTTTCAAAACCAATTGAGTTTTAATTCATCTTGTGATTAAAACATCATTTCTCAAACCTTAACCAAAAATCACAAGTTGTTTATACAAACTTATTTGGTGTTTTTATCATTTTTAATTAATTTTCTTTGAAAAATTACTTTGAAAAATGAAATTAGGGTTTCTTTGATTTTTGATCTTTCTCAAAACATTTTACAAACATTATGGGCCTCTAATAGAGTATAAGTCCCAACCCTTGTTGTACAGAAACCTTTTTGGGCCTCAGTGATTGTATAAGTCCCACTGCGATTTCAAAAATCTTGGCGCGATCGCCAATTTTAAAACAATTCTATGGGCCTACCCTCGTGTTGTAAGTCCTATTCTCTTTTATTTAAATCATCTTGGGCCTCTTGAGAAAGTGTAAGACCCATCCCTTGTAAATATAAAAGCTTTTTGGGCCTCAGTTTTTGTATAAGTCCCATTGTGTTTTCTAAAACCGTGGAGCGATCGTCGCCTTCTAAAAATCATTTTGGGCCTACCCTTTGTGTTGTAAGTCCCATTTCTTTTCTAAAATAACTTCTTGGGCCTCTTAAAAGAGTGTAAGACCCATCCCTTTTGTACATAAATAAATTTGGGCCTCAGTCATCGTGTAAGACCTGATACGATTTTCAAAACAACGGTGCAATCACTGTTATTTGTGGACCTCTCCTTGGGTTATAAGCCCCACCTCTTGTACAAAAATAACTTTTTGGGCCTCTCTTTTAGTTGTAAGACCCATCCCTTTGTAAATAAACAATTCTTTGGGCCTCTCCTTGAGTTGTAAGCCCCAATCTCTATAAAACAACTTCCCCTTTTGATTTAGGTTCAAATTCATAGTTGCTATCAAAACTTTCTTTAATTTCTTGAACAAGTAACCATACAGCTGTTACAATGGAGGCTTGCTCACCTGTAAGTTTTTAAACAGCTTTCTTTTAAATATTTGCACACACACACACACACACACACACATATATATATATATATATATATATATATATATATATTTGTTTGTGTTGGAAACTTGCTCACCTGTAAGTCCTCCTACACTCTTTTACATACAATATATATTTCATCTGTACATATATGCCTGTCTATTATCTGCTAAGAGTTTTCCCTGACAATTAGGTCTAGAATTAGATAAAGCCAGTGGTTTCTCTTTTCAACAAAGTCAAAACTAGTTCCCCATAGGATTTCCAGATACAATCTTGCCTCCTCTTGGGCTTATACAATATGGAACAAAGAGAAAGGCATTATTCTCGGTGAAACTTTTCTCAGACTATTACTATTAGAAATCTGTCAAAGAAATTCATTTCTCCAGAGAGGAATTATTCTCGGTGAAACCTCTCTTGAATTTCTTCAAACCCTAGAACTGTTCACTAAAGGAATTATTCTCGGTGAAACCTTTCTTGAACTTTTCTTAGGTTTTGACCCACAGGCTTCCTAAAAGCATCCTCAGCCTTCTCTTGGGCTTTGTACAAGGACCCTCCGGCTTCTTAGAAGTTCTCATACCTCCTCTTAGGCTTAGCACAAGGACCCGAGACCTCTTAAAGGTATAAGATAGAACCTAGTCATCCTTTGTTAGAGCAGTCTTTCTAAAAGAGTCAAACCTCAGACCAATCTAGGGTTGATTCTCATTCCTTAAAACACCTGCCTCCTCTTGGGCATTGTACAAAGATAAACCCTTTCATACTAGTAGACTTGGATAGTCTCATTTCCTTTTGGATCTCAAAGATATTCTTAAGTTCCTTACAAACACCGGATAAACCCTGATTATCTAATCAATGTCCAGCTGAGTTAAAACCCCCATATGTTGTATAGCTCTTCACTCTTAAAATTCCCCAGCTAGGGTCATCTTACCATTAATCCAACACTAGCCAAAATCAGAACCTCAAGGCATCTGATATTTGAACTCTTCTTTCCCCAGCATGAGTTGATTCCTCATTTTGGACCTGCCTCGGTATTCCAATAATCCTCAGCAGATGTCAGCCTCCTTTTAGGCTTTGTATAATAACTTTCCCTTAGCGGATTCAGCCTCAATCTTGGGCTTTGTACAAGACAGCAAAGTACTCTCTTGTTGAGTTAATCTTCTTTCAATCACCTTTCAGTACTCTTTTGTTGAGTAAAAAACACTCTTTTGTTGAGTAAAAAACACTCTTTTGTTGAGTAAAAAAAACACTCTCTTGTTGAGTAAAAAAACTCTCTTGTTGAGTCAAATAAAAAACACTCTCTTGTTGAGTCAAAACACTCTCTTGTTGAGTAAAAAAAAAAACACTCTCTTGTTGAGTCAAATAAAATCACTCTTTTGTTGAGTAAAAACACTCTCTTGTTGAGTCAAAAGCACTCTCTTGTTGAGTCAGATAAAAACACTCTCTTGATGAGTCAGATAAAAAACACTCTTTTGTTGAGTCAGTCTCCCTTTAGCCTCAATCTTGAGCTTTGTACAAGACACCTGAAATATCCTCAGCAATCTCTGGTTGAGTCAATCATCTCTTTTTTTAGCCTCAATCTTGGGCTTTGTACAAGACACATATGAAATATCTCCAACAAAGTCAAATCTTTCTAATCTCTTTTAAGCTCTGTATAAATATCTCCCCAGCGGAATCGATTCCTCCCAGCCTTGTTTTAGGCTTTGTGAATTAATCTCCCTGAGTAGAGTCAATTTCTTTTTTGCCTCAATCTTGGGCTTTGTACAAGAGATATAAAGATTACTCTCCCCCAGAGTCAGTTTTCTTTTTAGCCTCAATCTTGGGCTTTGTACAACACAGATAAAAACATTCCCCAATGGAACTTCTAACCTTTGAAGCATTCCTCGGTCTCTCCCAATTAATCACTGCTTCTACCTTCGACGGATCTACTGCCACACCACCTTGAGATATAACATGTCCCAGAAAATTAACTTCCGACATCCAAAACTCACACTTGCTTAACTTAGCAAAAAGTTGCTTCTCTTGCAATATCGATAAGACAATTCTCTAATGTTCTCCGTGCTCTTGTGGAGTACGAGAATAAATAAGAATGTCGTCAATAAAGATTACGATAAATTGGTCCAAGTAAGCCTAAAATATACGGTTCATGTAATCCATAAAAATAGCTGGAGCATTAGTCACACCGAAAGGCATCACTAAGAATTCGTAATGACCGTAACGGGTTCTAAAGGAACTCTTCACTCGAATTTGATGATAACCCGACCGTAAATCAATCTTCAAGAACACACAGGCTCCTTTCAATTGATCAAACAAGTCGTCTATCCTGGGTAAGGGGTACTTATTCTTAATGGTGACTTTATTCAACTTACGGAAATCAATGCACAGACGCATTCCCCCATCTTTCTTCTTTACCAATAACACTGGAGCTCCCCAAGGTGAAACACTAGGTCTAACAAAATGCTTAGCCATCAAGTCTTCCAATTGGTCCTTTAATTCTCTTAATTCAAGTGGTGTCATCCGATAAGGAGAAACGGATATAGGAGCCGTTCCCGGTACCAGGTCAATAGAGAACTCAACTTCTCTCTTCGGAGGAAGAGAAGTAACATCCTCAGGAAAAACTTCAGGAAACTCACAAACTATAGGAATATTCAGAACTTGTTGTTCACTACTCCCTTCCTTAGTAAGAACCAATAAAACAGATTTCTCCTTCTCAAACAAGAAATTTATCATTCCCACCGTACCTTCTAAAATCATAGATAACACATCTTTCGAGGTAGCCTCAGCAGATGGAATAATGATTAGCTTTTCTTACACCCGATAAACACCGAATTAGCAAAAAGCCAATCCATCCCCAAAATGACATAAACTTTCTTAAGCGGTAAACAGATAAGGTCAATCTGGAAAACTCTATCATTCATAGACAAAACACAATTTTCACACATTAACGGTGTTTCAACCATTTCATCCATGGTGGTAGTAACCACCATAGGAGGATACAAAGGAACAGCTTGCAACCCCAGTCGCTTCACACATCTCAAAGACACAAAAGAATGTGTTGCCCCACAATCAAATAAAACAAAACAAGGATGTCCGTTTACGAAACACGTACCCGCAATCAAGGAGTTATCATTCTTTGTCTTCCTGGCATCTAAGGTATAAACCCTTCCGGTATTCCGCCCTTGCCCTTGGCTTCTACTCTGAGTACAATCTCTAGCTATATGACCCAAACCATTACAAATATAACACCTAAGAGTCCCATCTCCACACTTCCCAAAATGACGTTGGTTGCAAAACTTACACAAAGGCATGTCATTAGGTCTAGCAACTTACTTTCCCTTGAAAGCTTGTGATCTTGGCCCAAAATGTTGACTTGCTCTTCCACGATCACCTTGACTTACCCTTTTTGTAACACTTTCCTCTTATACTTTCTTCAAACTATGCTCCGCCACATAGCATTGCCTCAACAATTCAGCATAGCTAGTGAATTCCCTCTATGAGACACTATGTGAAATTTCAGCCCTTAACCCAAATAGAAATTGATCGATCTTCCATCTCTCATCAGGAGCATACATGGCCTGTCTAGAATAGTCAGTCATGATCTCGAACTTTTCCGCATAAGAAGCCACTGTCAAATTGCCTTGTCTCAACTGTTAGAACTCGAACTCTTTCTGAGACCTTAAGGAACTTGGAAAATACTTCTCCATAAAATTTACCTTAAATTGCTCCCACACTTTTGGTACCTCTTAAATTGTCATTAAGGCTGAAGCGCTCTCCCACCACCTCATGGCAGGACCCTTTAACAAGTGAGAAGCAAAGAGCACTTTATTTTCCTCACTGCACTGAACTATCAAGAAAATCCGTTCCATACCTGATATCCATTCATGTGCCTTCACCGGATCTAACGCCTCCCTGAAACTCCGGAGGATTCATACAAATGAATTGCCTAAAGGTTCCCCCCGTAACTTCAGGAACAACCACTGGAGGATGCAGACCATCAGCCATTTGTTGTACCATTCCTTTCATGAACTTATTTTGCTGCTGCTGCATCTGTTGCATGAATTGATACAAAGGGGTGTTCCCTTCAGCACCCAGTGGAACTGTCCCAGCCGGAGTAGTCCTCGGTCTTCCACGGTTGTTTTTGCGCCCGTCAGCCATGTTCCTGAATGTCATACAAATAGGATTAATTTTATCAGGCTCAATACCATAAATATAACACGCAAGACCAAAGGCGACACCACGCATCTGAAACGGAAAGAATTGCTTATTCTATTCCATGGCTAGGTCGAGGATACGACCCACTCTGATACCAACTGTAATGCCCATATATACATACATACATCAAAGCATATATTATACATGAAATTTACATTTTGGTACTGAAATATACAATAAGTCCTTAGCCAACACATTGTACATATACATGCCCAAAAAGCCTAAAACAAAAAAACTATGGCATAGCTATATATACAAGATGTTCCAAAAAGAAAACTAACAACTAGATCAACACGATCTCAAAAACTCCACAACGGAAGCAAAGCCATCTAACAAGTAAGGATAATCACACGGCCTTATCCTTACCCTTCGCGGAACCTGCAGTACCTGTGATGTAAACAACAACAGTGGGGTGAGATACATCAAATCTCAGTGAGTTCCCTATCTTATGGATTCTCTTGGCTCTACTAGGTTCTAATCGAAACCTAACTCAAGGCGGGGAAACAGGAACTAGGCCTTGAGTTCAAACATTTCTGACTTAGAGAAACAATCGCGCACAACACAAAACGCCAACTAGTTAAGGAATCTTTCCCCGGCCACCCCGCTCAAAGAGGTTAAACACGGGTCACGGATCCTTAACGTATACAACTTTCCCCGGCCATCCTGCTCAAAGAGATTAAACACGGGTCACGGTTATCTACGATTGGTACTTTCCCCGGCCATCTCACACCAAAGGAAATAAACACGGGTCACGATACCAACCAACACGTAACTTTCCCCGGCCACCCCACACACGGAGGTTAAACAAGGGTCACGGTTACTCACCTAATAAATACTTTCCCCAGCCACCCCGCTCAAAGAGGTTAAACACGGGTCACGATATTTGTTTAGGTACAACAAATCGGAGGAAACGATCCCCCCACTAACAACTACTTACCAAGGATACTCCTCAAGTATCGATGTAAGCAATTACCGCACGATTCTCTAAGTCATTCTAATTCATTAAGGCTTCCTCACTCTACTTCTCCATATTTTAACATGCATATACATCTCAAACATGCATAACAACAAGAGAAATAAACAAAGCATAATACATTTACACAATAGAATCACATATGATAAAAAATAACACACTTATCCCACTTTTGGGGTTTCCTCCGATTATTTAATCGGGCAATAAAATTCATATTTTTCACCCCCGTGGTATAGGATATTTCCTTAGCTTCATATCGATATAAAGAACGCTTAAATCGGACACCCGAGCAAAAAGTTATGAATTTAAGAAAATTTGTTTTTGGAAAACTTACAGTGGTAACCGGTTACAACATAACTGCTAACCGGTTACTCTGTTGTCACTGTTCACACAGAATCTAAATGAGAGTTAGAGGCACATTTTGTAACCGGTTAGCACATATGTTGTAACCGGTTATTGTGTTCAAAACTTGCGCAGAATACCAATTTTCAACAGGGTAACCGGTTAGCACATATGCTGTAACCGGTTACTCTGGGCGCAGAGGCAAAAACTATTGTTTTCTTGGATTCTTTTCCATTCCAATCCCAATCAAAACCATTTCAAACATACAACCAAGCATAAACAGATGATTATACATGTATAATGGTTATTCTATACGATTTATATCTCATTTTATCCGTTAGATTCGTCGATTAGCAAAATTATACATTTTTCCTCAAAATTCAACCTAACTCTAAAACCACAAGAAATTCTACTCTAAAGTCTCTATCTAGAACCCACCTGGATTAGATGATGATGATGAAGATGATGAGATGAATCTATGAAGATCTTTGTTCTTGATCTCTTGCACTTTCTCTTCTTTTCCTTTCCTTTTCCTTCTCTCTTCTTTCTCTTGCTCCAAATGTTTCTAACTTTGGAAAAGTGAGGGAAATAAATGATATAGAGAAATTCCCAAAGTTAGTAAAACTACTAAAATGTCCAAAAAGTATCTATAGTTCCAAATAATTAAAACCTCAGAGTCGGGTAATATTAACTTGAACGGCTCTGAGTTCAACAGTTACTCTAATTATCTTTGCAGATAATTTCTCAGAGTACACTGGAGCTCAGTTGATCACAACTTAATATTATCCAGAGCAATTAAAAAAATACGGGGTATTACATCCTCCCCCCCCCCCTTAAATAGAAATTCGTCCTCGAATTTAAAAGATTACCTGAACAGATGCGGATAAGAATTTCGCATTTCCGACTCTAGTTCCCAAGTAGCATCACCCGGATGCATCATATCCCATTGCACCTTAACAAGAGGAATATCTTTGTTCCTTAACACTTTTGTTTCTCTTCCCACAATACAACTCGGTTGCGGTTCAAAAGTCAAGTCCGCTTCTATTTCCACTGATTCTGGTAGAATTGGCTGAAGAGGATCAGGAATAAACTTACGGAGCTGAGATACGTGAAAGACATCATGCATTTCAGATAGAGAGGGTGGTAAGGCTAATCTGTAAGCGACTTCACCAATCCTTTCTAAAATCTGTTACGGTCCCACGTATCTCGGACTTAATTTGCGTGACTTAAACGGTCCTTTCAATCTCAATCTCGGAGTCACTTTCAAAAATACATGGTCACCTTCCTCAAATTCCAAAGGTCTCCTACGATTGTCCGCATAACTCTTTTGACGATCTTGTGCTTGTTTAACTTTCTCACGGATCATTCGAATCCTTTCCATAGTCTCTTGAATGATTTCGGGTCCCAAAATTCTATCTTCGCCAACTTCAAACTAACACAAAGGTGTTCTACATTTCCTCCCATACAATGCTTCGTAAGGAGCCATACCGATGCTCGCATGGTAACTATTGTTATAGGAAAACTCAATTAACGGTAAAAGTTCCTTCCAATTCCCTCTACTCTCTAGCACACAAGCTCTTAACATATCTTCCATGGTTTATATTGTTCGCTCCGTCTGACCATCCGCCTGAGGATGATTCGACGTGCTCAAACGTAACTTTGTACCCATAGCTTGTTGGAACACCCTCCAAAACCTCGAAGTAAACTTCGGATCTCTATCAGACACAATATTAGAAGGAACACCATGCAATCTCACAATCTCAACAATAAACAACCTTGCAAGATGACTTGCCTTGTAAGTAGTCTTCACGGCTAAGAAATGCGCAGATTTTGTTAGTCGATCTACAATCACCCAAATAGAATTATAACCATCTTGTGTATGGGGTAAACCCACTGCAAAGTCCATAGAAATACTATCCCACTTCCAAACTGGAATATCCAAAGGCTGTAACAGACCGCCCGGTCTTTGGTGTTCAATCTTCACCTATTGGCACACCGCACATTCTGACATATATACCGCTATATCCTTTTTCATCCCGGACCACCAATAATCTCTCTTTAAATCCTGATACATCTTCGAAGAACCAGGATGTATCGTAAAAGTACCTTTATGAGCTTCATCTAAAATCTTCATTTTCAATGCCTCATCCTTCGGAACACAAATCTGTTGATTAAACAGAACAATCCCATCTGTTGCTCGTGTAAAACTCGGTTGAAGTAGCAGTTCTTGTAACTCTTCCTCTAAAATTTGTTCTTGTTGAATCTCAACTCTTAAAGTAGAATTGACATCCAAATTTCCCATAATTACACCATTTGGAGTCCACACAAACTGGAGATTAAGATCTCTAAACTTTTCCAACAACGAATACTCCAAAATCATCAATTTTGCACTATGAACCATTTTCCAACTCAATGCATCCGCTACTTTATTCGCTTTTCCTGGATGATACTTCAATTCTAAGTCATAATTCTTTAAGTACTCCATCCACCTTCTTTGTCGCATATTCAACTCCTTTTGGTCAAACAAATACTTTAAACTTTTGTGGTCACTGAACATTTCAAAACGTACACCATAGAAATAATGACGCCACACCTTCAGTGCAAACACCACTGCAGCTAGTTCCAAATCATGAGTTGGATAATTCTTCTCATGAACTTTTAACTGTCGAGAAGCATAAGCTACTACTTGACCGCCTTGCATCAGAACACCCCATAATCCCCTCTTAGAAGCATCATAGAATACTTCATAAGGGTTGTTAGGATCAGGAATAACTAATACTGAAGCAGTCGTCAAACTTTCCTTCAATTTCATAAAACTTTGCTCACAACCCGAATCCCACTCAAAAGCAAAATCTTTCCGAGTAAGTTTCGTCATTGGTAAGGCCAATTGAGAAAAGCCTTTAATGAACCTTCTGTAGTAACCTGCCAATCCCAAGAAACTTCTAACCTCTGAAGCATTCCTCGGTCTCTCCCAATTAATCACTGCTTCTACCTTCGACGGATCTACTGCCACACCACCTTGAGATATAACATGTCCCACAAAATTAACTTCCGACATCCAAAACTCACACTTGCTTAACTTAGCAAAAAGTTGCTTCTCTTGCAATACCGATAAGACAATTCTCTGATGTTCTCCGTGCTCTTGTGGAGTACGAGAATAAATAAGAATGTCGTCAATAAAGATTACGATAAATTGGTCCAAGTAAGCCTGAAATATATGGTTCATGTAATCCATAAAAATAGCTGGAGCATTAGTCACACCGAAAGGCATCACTAAGAATTCGTAATGACCGTAACGGGTTCTAAATGCAATTTTAGGCACATCGGAACTCTTCACTCGAATCTGATGATAACTCGACCGTAAATCAATCTTCGAGAACACACAGGCTCCTTTCAATTGATCTAACAAGTCGTCTATCCTGGGTAAGGGGTACTTATTCTTAATGGTGACTTTATTCAACTTACGGTAATCAATGCACAGACGCATTCCCCCATCTTTCTTCTTTACCAATAACACTAGAGCTCCCCAAGGTGAAACACTAGGTCTAACAAAATGCTTAGCCATCAAGTCTTCCAATTGGTCCTTTAATTCTCTTAATTCAAGTGGTGCCATCCGATAAGGAGAAACGGATATAGGAGCCGTTCCCAGTACCAGGTCAATAGAGAACTCAACTTCTCTCTTCAGAGGAAGAGAAGTAACATCCTCAGGAAAAACTTCAGGAAACTCACAAACTATAGGAATATTCAGAACTTGCTGTTCACTACTCCCTTCCTTAGTAAGAACCAATAAAACAGATTTCTCCTTCTCAAACAAGAAATTTATCATTCCCACCGTACCTTCTAAAATCGTAGATAACACATCTTTCGGGGTAGCCTCAGCAGATGGAATAATGATTAGCTTTTCTTCACACCCGATAAACACCGAATTAGCAAAAAGCCAATCCATCCCCAAAACGACATAAACTTTCTTAAGCGGTAAACAGATAAGGTCAATCTGGAAAACTCTATCATTCATAGACAAAACACAATTTTCACACATTAACGGTGTTTCAACCATTTCATCCATGGCGGTAGTAACCACCATAGGAGGAGACAAAGGAACAGCTTGCAACCCCAGTCGCTTCACACATCTCAAAGACACAAAAGAATGTGTTGCCCCACAATCAAATAAAACAAAACAAGGATGTCCGTTTACGAAACACGTACCCGCAATCAAGGAGTTATCATTCTTTGTCTTCCTGGCATCTAAGGTATAAACCCTTCCGGTATTCCGTCCTTGCCCTTGGCTTCTACTCTGAGTACAATCTCTAGCTATATGACCCAAACCATTACAAATATAACACCTAAGAGTCCCATCTCCACACTTCCCAAAATGACGTTGGTTGCAAAACTTACACAAAGGCATATCATTAGGTCTAGCAACTTACTTTCCCTTGAAAGCTTGTGATCTTGGCCCAAAATGTTGACTTGCTCTTCCACGATCACCTTGACTTACCCTTTTTGCAACACTTTCCTCTTGTACTTTCTTCAAACTATGCTCCGCCACATAGCATTGCCTCAACAATTCAGCATAGCTAGTGAATTCCCTCTATGACACACTATGTGAAATTTCAGCCCTCAACCCAAACAGAAATTGATCGATCTTCCATCTCTCATCAGGAGCATACATGGCCTGTCTAGAATAGTCAGCCATGATCTCGAACATTTCCGCATAAGAAGCCACTGTCAAATTGCCTTGTCTCAACTGTTGGAACTCGAACTCCTTCTGAGACCTTAAGGAACTTGGAAAATACTTCTCCATAAAATTTACCTTAAATTGCTCCCACACTTTTGGTACCTCTTAAATTGTCATTAAGGCTGAAGCGCTCTCCCACCACCTCATGGCAGGACCCTTTAACAAGTGAGAAGCAAAGACCACTTTATTTTCCTCACTGCACTGAACTATCAAGAAAATCCGTTCCATACCTGATATCCATTCATGTGCCTTCACCGGATCTAACCCCTTCCTGAAACTCCGAAGGATTCATACAAATGAATTCCCTAAAGGTTCCCCCCGTAACTTCAGGAACAACCACTGGAGGATGCAGACCATCAGCCATTTGCTGTACCATTCTTTTCATGAACTGATTTTGCTACTGCTGCATCTGTTGCATGAATTGATACAAATGGGCGTTCCCTTCAGCACCTGGTGGAACTGTCCCAGCCGGAGTAGTCCTCGGTCTTCCACGGTTGTTTCTGCGCCCGTCGGCCATGTTCCTGAATGTCATACAAATAGGATTAAGTTGATCAGGCTCAATACCATAAATATAACACGCAAGACCAAAGGCGACACCACGCATCTGAAACAGAAAGAATTACTTATTCTATTTCATGGCTAGGTCGAGGATACGACCCGCTTTGATACCAACTGTAACGACCATATATACATACATACATTAAAGCATATATTATACATGAAATTTACCTTTTGGTACTGAAATATACAATAAGTCCTTAGCCAACACATTGTACATATACATGCCCAAAAAGCCTAAAACAATAAAACTATGGCATAGCTATATATACAACATGTTCCAAAAAGAAAACTAACAACTAGATCAACACGATCTCAAAAACTCCACAACGGAAGCAAAGCCATCTAACAAGTAAGGATAATCACACGGCCTTATCCTTACCCTTCGCGGAACCTGTAGTACCTATGATGTAAACAACAACAGTGGGGTGAGATACATCAAATCTCAGTGAGTTCCCTATCTTATGGATTCTCTTGGCTCTACTAGGTTCTAATCGAAACCTAACTCAAGGTGGGGAAACAGGAACTAGGCCTTGAGTTCAAACATTTCTGACTTTGAGAAACAATCGCGCACAACACAAAACGCCAACTAGTTAAGGAATCTTTCCCCGGCCACCCTGCTCAAAGAGGTTAAACACGGGTCACGGATCCTTAACGTATACAACTTTCCCCGGCCATCCCGCTCAAAGAGATTAAACACGGGTCACGGTTATCTACGATTGGTACTTTCCCCGGCCATCTCACACCAAAGGAATTAAACACGGGTCACGATACCAACCAACACGTAACTTTCCCCGGCCACCCCACACACGGAGGTTAAACACGGGTCACGGTTACTCACCTAATAAATACTTTCCCCAGCCACCCCGCTCAAAGAGGTTAAACACTGGTCATGATATTTATTAAGGTACAACAAACCGGAGGAAACGATCCCCCCAATAACAACTACTTACCACGGATACTCCTCAAGTATCGATGTAAGCAATTACCGCACGATTCTCTAAGTCATTCTAATTCATTAAGGCTTCCTCACTCTACTTCTCCATATTTTAACATGCATATACATCTCAAACATGCATAACAACAAGAGAAATAAACAAAGCATAATACATTTACACAATAGAATCACATATGATAAAAAACAACACACTTATCCCACTTTTGGGGTTTCCTCCGATAATTTAATCAGGCAATAAAATCCATATTTTTCAGCCCCCATGGTATAGGATATTTTCTTAGCTTCATATCGATATAAAGAACGCTTAAATTGGACACCCGAGCAAAAAGTTATGAATTTAAGAAAATTTGTTTTCGGAAAACTTACAGTGGTAACCGGTTACAGCATAACTGCTAACCGGTTACTCTGTTGTCACTGTTCACATAGAATCTAAATGAGAGTTTGAGGCACATTTCGTAACCGGTTAGCACATATGTTGTAACCGGTTACTGCGTTCAAAACTTGCGCAGAATACCAATTTTCAACAGGGTAACCGGTTAGCACATATGCTGTAACCGGTTACTCTGGGCGCAGAGGCAAAAACTATTGTTTTCTTGGATTCTTTTCCATTCCAATCCCAATCAAAACCATTTCAAACATACAACCAAGCATAAACAGATGATTATACATGTATAATGGTTATTCTATACGATTTATATCTCATTTTATCCGTTAGATTCGTCGATTAGCAAAATTATACATTTTTCCTCAAAATTCAACCTAACTCTAAAACCACAAGAAATTCTACTCTAAAGTCTCTATCTAGAACCCACCTGGATTAGATGATGATGATGAAGATGAAGAGATGAATCTATGAAGATCTTTGTTCTTGATCTCTTGCACTTTCTCTTCTTTTCCTTTCCTTTTCCTTCTCTCTTCTTTCTCTTGCTCCAAATGTTTCTAACTTTGGAAAAGTGAGGGAAATAAATGATATAGAGAAATTCCCAAAGTTAGTAAAACTACTAAAATGTCCAAAAAGTATCTACATTTCCAAATAATTAAAACCTCAGAGTCGGGTAATACTAACTTGAACGGCTCTGAGTTCAACAGTTACTCTAATTATCTTTGCAGATAATTTCTCAGAGTACACTGGAGCTCAGTTGATCACAACTTAATATTATCCAGATCAATTAAAAAAATATGGGGTATTACATAATATAGGGTGTTTGGAAGCTTGGAATGGTTTGAAACAGCTTGGAACTTGTTGTGGCACCTCAACTGCAAATAGGCCAAAAAGCTTGAGAAAATGGATGGTGACTTTGTGATTCTGGTGTTCCAGATGAGTTTTAAGGTTATCGATCACTCATATATGATGTATATGAGGTGTTGGCATGATTGGTTTTCATTGAATTGCTCTTAAATTGAAAATTCGATAGTGACTTGAAAGAGAAGCAAAAATATGGTTTTTTTAGTGAGACTTGGAGGAAAACGTGTATTGTTATGCTTTGGTGTACTTGAATTGATCAGAAAGAAGCTCTATTTATAGTAGAGTAAGATTGTTTTGGGAGTAATAGTGATTGGAGGCTGGATCACTCCAATATTCATTGAACTTTGTCTGTAGCCAAAGTCTCCTCTAGCCATTGAATTAAGTCAACCTTGCAGGCTATGAGTTTTCTAATGCAGGTATAAGGCTTGACTCATTTGGTTGATCATGGACTGACACATGCCAGCTCTATGCATACCTTAAATGCGTCATGACAAAATTGGAGTTTTTGGATTTTGAACTTTGAAAGTCACATGCCAAATGATGAGGTTTTTGACTTGCAAGGCTCTATGGTGTTGTAGCTCTACATAGATCATGTTCATTGAACTTTAGAAACTTGTCTTGTATGGTGACAAGGCTTGCCAAGTCATGGAAATGACAAAATCGTGTGGCATGTACAAGACTATCTTGTAAAACCAGTCTTGGAGGTGTCATGTTTCCATGCTTGTAACTCCCTACTCAAGTTGAATTAGGATGAGTTCTTGTACTCTTTGGAAAGCTTGTATAATGTTAGATGTCAAACATGCTATATATTTGTATTTGATACTTGGCATTTTTCAACACTTTCTATGTTTAATTGTGGAATTTAGTAGTGAATTGTTGTAGTTCTTCAAACATTGTATATTTACCTTTGGTGCTTGTAATATGTGTGCTATTGTGCAGGAAAGTGCACTAATTGATTAAAGAAAGATGACACAAAAGAATTGATGCAAGCTGCCAAAGAACAGAGGAAAAAAACAGCAGGTTCGCTTTGCGAACTTGCCAGCGAGCGTTCACTTTGCGAACCCTGGCGAAGCCCCTAGTGAATAGCTCCACAATTGGACAGAAGCAAAATGACCTAAAGTTCGCTTTGCGAACTGCCAGCGAATATTCGCTGCTTAACTCGCTTTGCGAACAACCTGGCGAAGGGCTCCAGAATTAGACAGAGGCAAAAGGACCTAAAATTCGCTTTGCGAATGTTTTGGCGAGTCATTCGCTTTGCAAATGAAACGTTCGCTTTGCAAACTGAGGCAGACAGACATAGCGGTTTAAGCTATCAGTGGCACCTCAGGTGCCACTTTCTTCATTCGCTAGGCGAACAGATCATTCGCAGTGCGAATTCATCAGATTCCAAGTGTATTATAAATAGATTTTTATGCTTTCTTGGGATCATAACTGCATATTTTCACACCAAAACCTATTTTTTTGAGTTTTCTTCATCTAAGAGAGATTTTCCACATAGAGAAGCTGAAGTCGCATCCGACCTCGATTCTTCAACGCAGATGCTTTTTCATCTCCTCTCATCACTTGTTGATCAAGCTACCATGAATATGTGTAGCTAAGCAACTCTTGTGTCAAGATTAGGGTAGGTAATCCATCATCTTGTATGTATTGATCTTGATTGTAAGTTTGTGAACTTTGTTTATGATGAATATAGAGGAAAAACTTTGTTTACATGGTTTATATTATGTTTTGATTCATGTTCGAGAGAAATGTATTAAAACTTGACCTAAGTTTCAATCCATCAATGATCATAAGGCTAGAGATAGTTTTGAAAGTTGATGTTCATAAATATTGAACTTGAATGTTATCATATTGGTAGTTTGAGTGAGAAATCATCAAAAGATCAATATGATAAATCTCACAACAAGTGTTCGAGAGACACTTGTTGGGAGGATATGTGGTTATATTTATTGTTAACGAGTTCACACGCTTTATCGAGTTGATACATACGAAACAGATTATCGGACACTAATCTTGGCATGTTTTTACCAAACCCTAAAACCAAATCTTTTTACCATTGAATTCTAAATTTTATGCAAACGATCCGATTTGAAATTACCCAAACTCTTTGTTACTAAAAAGTTTGAAACGCTTTCGACTATTGAACGGCAAGGCAATATACACAATCTCTGTGGATGTGATAAAACACCCCCGAAATACTTTTCAACAAAATGGCGCCGTTGCTGGGGATTGTTGTTAAATTGCGAGCATTGCAATAGTTATTGAGTTTTAAACTTGTTTAACTTTTTCTTGTGCTTGTTAATTTGTTTGGTTAAGTGTGCAGACTCCGTTTTATGCGAGGGAAATTACCCGCAGACCAACTTCTTTTTGATCCTGAAATCGAAAGAACTGTACGTAAGTTAAATAGCAGAACACGGCGGAGAAGGAAACTTGCTAAACAAAGACGAGAACGAGAGGAAAGTTCCACTTCGACATCAATACCACAGTTACCACTAACCATGGCTGCTCCACCACCACCACCACCACCTGCTTCAAGACCATGTGTGAACAGTCCGAGACATACTGCACAATTCGCACGTAATGCTCAGAATGGTCGACATTTAGAAATGAAAACTGGTATCCCCTCTCTTCTATATCAGAATCCATTCACTGGTATGGATCACGAGGATCCCTTTACTCACCTGACTAAGTTCTATGAGATTGTGGGAGTGACTGGTGCACCTGAAGCTGAAGAAGAGTCTTTGTTTAAGAGATTATTCCCGCATTCCCACATTTGGAGGTCTAAGGAATGGTATCTTGACAAATCTACAGCTATCATGACGAACTGGAACATGCTAGAGGAAAAGTTTTTGGAACGATTTTTTCCACACAATCGTTTCATGGAGGCCAAAACGGTAATTGCAGTTTTCACTCAAGGTGGAAATGAGTCTCTCAACGAAGCTTGGGAGAGATTCAAATCCATGCTGAGAAAGTGTAAAGGGCACGGGTTCGATGAGCTTACTCAAGTTTATATTTTTAGAAATGGTCTTCAATTGGTTCATAAAACATTGTTGGATGCCACTGTGGGTGGATCTTTAATGGCTAAAAGCACCGAGGAGGCTATTTTTATCATTGACAGGATGGCTTTAAATGACCATCAAGGGAACCATAATCGTGGATCTTCTCAAAAGAAAGCTGGAGTGCTAGAGTTGGGGACAAATGATGCAATACTTGCTCAAAACAAATTCCTATCTCAACAGGTTGAGTTGCTAACGCAACAAATGTCGAAGCTACCTCAACAGATTAAAGAGATGTAAGAGTTTCCGAACAAAAATGTGCAAGTAGCGGTTTGTGAGCTATATAAAGGTGATCACCCAACTGTCTATTGTCCTCCTTGTCCTCCGGTCGAAGAAGAAGTGAATTACATGAATAATACCAATCAACAACAAGGTTATCAAAGGCAACAACAACCTTATCAACAAGGGTATCAAAATCAAC
The DNA here is from genome assembly GCA_022829125.1 of Lathyrus tuberosus. Lineage (NCBI taxonomy): Eukaryota > Viridiplantae > Streptophyta > Magnoliopsida > Fabales > Fabaceae > Lathyrus > Lathyrus tuberosus. The sequence continues at coordinate 4,607,951 of JALAZF010000469.1, read as the reverse complement.
AACCAAGAGGAAATTATCAAAATCAACAAGGATATCAACGAAATAGGCAAAATCCTTATCAACCTCAAGGTGGGAGTTCCAAGCTTGAAGAAACTCTTAACCAATTCATTCAAATGTCCATGGCAAATCAAAAGACAAATGAAGCATCCATCAAAAATCTCGAGAATCAAGTTGGGCAACTTGCAAAACAAGTGGCCGAGCAACAAGCGGGACCTTCTTTTTCCGCCAATACTCAAAACAACCCAAAGGAGCATTGTAAAGCTATTGTTACTAGAAGTGGGAGAGAGTTGGGAGAAGGAGAAAAAAATGAGAAAAATGATGATGTAAGAATTGAGGAGGTTGTTGAGGATGAAAAAGTTGATGATGTTGTAGTTGAAAATAATGATAAGAAAGAGGTTGAAAAAGAAAATAAGAAGTTAGTTGAAAACTATAACCTTGAAAATGAAAAGATAGAAGAAAAGAAAAGAAGAGTGAAAAAGGGGAAGGAGATAGTGAATCTAATTCCGATCCAAAACTTACCTTACCCTCATGTGCCCACAAAGAAAGACAATGAAAGGCATTACACTCGTTTCATGGACATTTTCAAACAATTGCAAATCAACATTCCGTTTGCCGAAGCGCTTGAACAAATGCTGAAATATGCTAAGTTCATGAAAGATATTCTTACAAAGAAGTGAAGATATTTGGAGCCGGAAACAATTGTCCTTGATGCAAGTTGTAGTGTTATAATCCAAAGAACTCTACCAAGGAAAGAAGGCGACCCGGGGCGTGTTACTTTGCCGGTAACAATTGGTGATGTCTATGTTGGCAAAGGATTAATCGATTTGGGCTCAAGTATTAATCTAATTCCATTATCCATTATGAAGAGGCTTGGGAACATTGAAATGAAGGCAATTCGGATGACAATACAATTGGCCGACAAATCCACAACTCATCCTCATGGAATGGCTCAAGATGTCTTGGTTAAAGTTGATAAGTTTTTCTTTCCGGTTGACTTTGTTGTTATTAATATGGAGGAAGATGGGGATGCTCCATTAATACTTGGACGCCATTTTATGAAGACCGCTCGTATGATGATTGATATTGATTACGGTCTTATGAAAGTAAGAGTTCAAAATGACGAAGTGAGTTTTAATCTCTTTGAAGAAATGAAGCATTCTCAAGATAAACATGATAGTTTCCATGTTGATGCAACAGAAGAAGACATAGTGGAAGTTTCAAAGCAAGTTCATATAGTATCTCCCTTGGAAAGAGCTCTTGATGACTCGTTTGAAATATTTTCTGATAAAGAAGAAAGGGCACTTGAAGAGTGTTTGAAGGAACTTGAATCTTTGGAGGAGTTACAACCATGGGAATGTGAAGAGGAAGTGTTAAAGAAAGAGGTGAGTGATGAGAAGTCTTAACTTGAATTGAAGGTGTTTCTTCTAATTTAAAATATGTGTTCCTTGATGACGGTTGTAACAATCCGGTTATCATTAGCAACATCTTGACCGACAAAGAGGAGGACTGTTTGATTCAAGTTTTGAAAAAGAATCAACTTGCTATAGGTTGGGTTATTTCCGATCTAAAAGGAATAAGTCCAGCTTATTGCATGCAAAATATTTTAATGGAAGAAGATTTAAAGCATGTCGCTCAACCACAACGCCGCTTAAATCCTACCATGAAAGAGGTGGTTAGGAAGGAAATGGTAAAAATGTTAGATGGCGAAATGATTTACCCCATTTCTGATAACCCGCGGGTTAGTCCGGTACAAGTGGTTCCGAAAAAAGGCGGATTGACGGTTATCCGAAACGAGAAAAATGAGTTAATCCCAACAAGAACCGTGAGCGGGTGGAGAATTTGCATAGATTACCATAGGCTAAACAAAGCTACGAGGAAAGATCATTTCCCTCTCCTGTTCATAGAACAAATGCTTGAAAGACTTTCTGGTCAATAATTCTACTGTTTTTTGGATGGTTATTCGAGTTATAATCAAATTATCGTGAACCCGGAGGACCATGAAAAAATTGCTTTTACATGCCCTTTTGGAATCTTTGCTTATAGGAGGATGTCATTTGGGTTGTGTAATGCACTAGCGACTTTTCAAAGGTGTATGCAAGCAATATTCTCAGATTTGATCCAAAGGACAACTGAGGTTTTTATGGATGACTTCTCGGTTTTTAGGCAATCGTTTGATATTTGTTTGAAAAACTTGAAAGAGGTTTTGGAACGGTGTGTGGAAACCAACTTGGTACTCAATTGGGAAAAATGTAACTTCATGGTGACCGAAGGAATTGTGCTCGGCCACAAAGTTTCTTCAAAGGGCCTTGAAGTCGATCAAGCCAAGGTGGATGTTATTGAGAAATTGCCACCACCGTTGAATGTAAAAGGTATAAGGAGCTTCCTCGGACATGCGGGATTTTATCGGAGGTTCATCAAGGATTTTGCAAAGATAGCAAAGCCTTTGAGCAATTTGCTCAAAAAAGATAAGTCCTTTGATTTTGATGAATCTTGCATGGTCGCTTTTAATTCTTTAAAACAAAGTTTGACTACCACACCTATCATCATCGCGCCCAATTGGAAAATGGATTTTGAACTCATGTGCGACGCGAGCAATTATGCGATAGGTGCGGTATTGGGTCAACGGAGAACAAAATTTTTTCATGCTATACACTACGCGAGCAAAGTCTTGAATAAAGCTCAAGTAAACTATGCAACAAATGAAAAAGAGTTGCTTGTGATAGTGTATGCATTGGAGAAATTTCGCTCTTATCTGATTGGTTTAAAAGTGGTAGTCTACACTGACCACTCGGCAATTAAATATCTACATACCAAGCCAGATTCAAAACAAACGTTAATCTGGTGGATCCTCTTGTTACAAGAGTTTCATTTGGAAATTCGTGACAAGAAAGGGTCAGAAAACTTGGTAGCAGATCATTTGTCTAGGTTGGTCAATGTGGAGGTAACTCACCGTGAGAATGAGGTCCGTGAAGAATTTCCGGATGAAAAACTTTTTCGAGTCCAAGATAGGTCGTGGTTTGCAGATTTTGCTAACCACAAAGCAACCGGATTTATACCGGAGGACCTAACTTGGAATCAAAGACGGAAATTCCTCTCGGATGTTAATTTCTATGTTTGGGATGAGCCATACTTGTTTAAGTTAGGAGGTGACGATTTGTTGAGGAGGTGTGTCACCCTTGACGAAGCCAAAAATATCCTTTGGCATTGTCACAACTCGCCTTATGGAGGGCATTACAACGGTTTAAGAATGACAACTAAAGTCCTCCAATCGGGCTTTTATTGGCCAACATTGTTTAAAGATGCCAACCTCCATGCAAACCGTTGTGATACATGCCAAAGAAGTGGCGGGATTGGAAAAATAAATGAAATGCCCTTGTAAACAATGTTAGAAGTCGAGGTATTCGATTGTTGGGGTATTGATTTTGTCGGACCATTCTGACCATCTTTTTCAAACGAGTATTTCTTTGTTGCGGTTGACTATGCTTCCAAATGGGTGGAAGCAATTGCGTCACCGAGGGCCGATGCCAAGACGGTAATAAATTTTTTAAAGAAAAACATATTCTCCCGTTTTGGCACCCCTCGTGTGTTAATTAGTGACAGAGGTTCGCATTTTTGCAATGCACCGCTCGAAAAGGTTTTAGAGCATTACGGTGTAAAGCACAAAGTTTCAACTCCGTACCACCCACAGATAAATGGTCAGGCAGAAGTGTCTAATAGAGAGGTCAAAAGAATTTTAGAGAAAACCATGTCGAGCTCGCGAAAAGATTGGTCACAAAAATTAGATGAGGCTTTGTGGGCGTATCGCACCGCTTACAAAGCGTCAATCGGTCTAACTCCTTTTCAAATGGTTTATGGCAAGTCATGTCATTTACCCATTGAATTGGAGCATAAGGCTCTTTGGGCTTTGAAAATGTTGAATTTTGATCCGAGTTTGGCCGGTGAAAAAAGGAAAGCTCAGTTACATGAATTAGAAGAAATGCGTAATAACGCTTACCACTCAAGCAAGATATATAAGGAGAAAGTGAAAGGATATCATGATAAAAAGGTTTCGCATAAGGAATTCAAGGTTGGCCAGATGGTGCTTTTATTCAATTCCTGTCTAAAATTGTTTTCGGGAAAATTAAAGTCCAAATGGTCTGGACCATTTTTTGTCAAGGATGTCAAGCACTATGGTGCAATAGTCATTGAGGACTTGAAAAAGAAAGAAAGTTGGACGGTAAATGGCCAACGGTTGAAATTATATATTGGAGGAGAATTTGACCGAGAGAATTGCAGTGTGTTTCTAGATGATCGTTGAAATCATCTTGGACCGTCGAGCTTATCTGACGTTAAACAAGCGCTTGTTGGGAGGCACCCCAACATTGTAAGTATTCTTGTTTTATGTGCTGTTTTGATGAATTAAGTGTTTGGAAATAATGTAGGAAGTGGCAGCAGATGCAGAAAAAAATTTCAAAATCCTGTCATGTTCACTGGCTGGTTCGCTTTGCGAACCTGGGGCGAGCATTCGCTGCCTTGTTCGCTTTGAGAACTCAGCGAGACAGGGGAGTGTTTTCTGCTGCCACCTCACTTAAAAAGGGATTTAATTATAGGTAGGCCAGACATTTGGGCCCATAACCTATCCTTTTTTCTGAACACAAGTAAGGGAAACCCTAATCCCTTGGACACTCTCACTCTTGCCTCAGTTTCACAAACACTCTCAAGAACATCAATTTCTCAGGTGCTCTCTGTTCTAGTTAAATTTCACCAAGTTTTCCCCAAATCTCTAACAAGTCCAGGTTTGAATCTCGTTTTCTTTTTGTTAATTTCTGTTTAGACTATTGTTAGGGTTGTGGATTTTACATTAGAGACATTGTTAATTCTAGGTTTTCACCTCTGTTTTAAGGTTTCGTTCCTGTTGCATGTTGAATTTGTTGCAAACTTTAGAATAAAGGTGATATTTTGTGAATGGAACTCTGATGTTGGAAGTTTGGATGCTGTAAATTTCTTAATTTTTGCGGGTTCGCTGTCCAGTTCGCTTTACGAACTTGGGCGAGCATTCGCCAGACCTTCGCTTTGCGAATCTGGGGCGAATGTTCAACAACCTTCACTTTGCGAACTCTGGGGCGAACGTATCAAAATTCTGAAATTTTTTTTATGTCCTAGGTTGTGATTTTGTTTTGGCTCCCAATGCTAATGGAATGTATTGCTTATATTTCTTGTTTTGTTTTGTAATTTGTGCAGATGGGTCCTAAGATTAATCCCGCTAAGAAAAGAAAGGCTACCACGTCAAGACAAGTGCCGATTCAATTTGACGACAATCGCTTTAGGGGAGTCAAGCAAGCAGCAAGGTACTTGACCTTGGAGAAGAGAACTATTTTTCTGGAAAAGAGATTTAGTCTGAGTGATCGTGGGAGTTATCGATCGGTGGCTGCACTCCTAGAAGAAAAAAAATGGGGAAAACTGATAACTCCTCTGGATTGCTATAATGTGGAGATCGTCCGCGAGTTCTATGCTAATGCCCTTCCTGATGATGGGATGCAATTTAGTTGGACCTCTTTTGTTGGGGGGAAGGTGGTGAGATTTGATCGTGGAACAATTAATACCGTTCTTGGAAGTCCTCTACCTTTGAGAGCTAGTCAGATTGATGACTTCCATAGGGACTTGCACCTTCACCGAGACATTCCACAGATAATTAGAGATCTTCTGCGACCGGGTAAAACTGTAGAGCTCAACTGATCTGGGGTTGCCATTAGATACCGTCGTGAAGATATGAGATCGTTGGCACAACTGATCTTACTTGTGGTGGTAACCAACATCAAGCTGAAGTCTCATACATCTACCATCCCTATTCCACTTGTCCACCTTGTCCATAGTATCTTGACAAATGTGCAGATTGACGTGTCTCGGATTATTGCCGATGAGACGAGGGTTATTGTGGAGAGTGGCCTTGGAGGTTCCGCTTCTCGGGCGAATGCTCCTCTTGCTTTTCCTTGCCTCATCATGACTTTGTGGGTGAGTGCTGGGGTTGAGTTACCCACACGCCGTCAGGTTACTATTCTGTCTGCTATCGATGACCGATATGTGGACAAGTTCTATAAGCCTAAGGGGGCAAGGGGTGAGACATCTAGTGCTGGTGCTGATGCCGACACAAGGGGTGGTGATGGTTCTAGCTCTGGTTCTCAGAATTTCTATCCTTATCATCAGGAGATTTTCCAGTTTAACTGGGATTGGATGGCGCCTTCTCACTGCGTCATGACTGACTTACATGACTCGATGCAGGTACTTCAGCTACAGATCCGCGAACCCGCCGCTGATCACACTTTGATGTCAAGGGAGCAATTCCTTGCACATGTTGGTTGGCCTGTGGCCAAGCCAGTTTTCAGAGGGGGGACAGATGCGGCTGGTCTGATGATACTGATGAGGAGGAGGGTGATGGTGATGATGTTGAGGTGTCTGGTTCTGTATCTAGTTCAGAGGATGAAGAGTTGGTTGAGGTGTCCGATTAGAGTCCGAGGAGGACTGATTTTGCTGTTTTGATTTTGTACTTCCTTTGCGCGTCAAAGTGAAGTTTTCTTATGTTTTATTTTATTATGCTTTTGTATAAGTTAGTATTGATGTGCTTTGTACCCGTATGAGGTACTTTTGACTTTTGTAGGTGTTTCCACACAAGTACATTATTATTGTTATTATTAGTAAAATTTTGTTTATCAGTAAATTATTCTGTTTTTAATTTTACTAATATTTCATTTTTTATTATTGTTATTAAGAGTTGAATTCTTCAGTTTATGAACGTTCAACTCTTAAATTATTGGTATGATTTTTATCGCTTTATGTTGGTATGCTTGTGGAAGTTTAATATTTCCAACTTTTGGATGTTTTGTGGAAGAATTTTAGGTTGGTGATTATTTTGTTCATCAATGAAGATTCCTCCAAGTTTGGATGGCAATGATATAATTTAAGCATGATTTTGTTGGCAAGGTACATAGTTACCTAGTTCTAGAATTTAGAATGTATTAGAACTTTTTGTCTTTGTACAAATAAAGTATTGTTTCTTATTACAACTCTATGGATTGCTTATGTCATTTAGGTCCAAAAATCACAAAAGTGAGAAACCTCCATGTTACTAAATGCATAAGATTGATGATGAATGTTGTTTTATACTTATAATTCATGCTTTATCTTGCTTGTTGTTTTGAAATTGTGGAAACTTAGAAATGATCAAGGCAATGTTTATTCACTTTGAGTATAACCACCATTCCAAAAACACTTCAAGTCACCTTGTGAGTGTGCATGTATTTGAAACCTCTTTTGAGCCGAAATGAAATTTTTGTTTGAATCATGAACCCGAATTTAACCCGTTTTGAAGAGAATTTAAGCTAAGATTATGGTAATGTTGAAGTTGGGGAGAATGGTTTATTTTGAAATGAGAAAAAAAGATTTGGTAAAACAATGCATTTTAAGACAAAGAAATTGAAGAAAAAAAAGAAAGAAGGAAAGAATAAGAACAAAAAGAAAAGAAAATCAAAAGAAGAGAATGCATTGTGAAAGAAAGAAATAAGGATTGAACAAGATCGGAAATTTTGAAAAAGAAATGCTCTTCATAGTCTTTACCCTTTCTTGTTTCAATGGTCGTGTACATATGTCCCTTGTTTTCAACCCCGGCCAAGTTACAAGCGATAAAACCCCTTAGTGATCTTGTGTTTCCATGATTTCTTGTATGATTGTTTAGATATTGTATGAATTTCTTTGTATTTTCATCATTTTTCATTTGAACGAAATTGCCCCGCGGTTGCAAACACGTTGATTTCCTTCAATATTTCTTCGAAGTGGAGTGTTAGAGTGACATGAGCATGATGGTTTAGTTGTCTCTTGAAACATTATTTGAGATTTGTTTAAGAATCAAGTTCTTTCGCATTATCGATTCTAGGATTGTGTAATTGTCGCTTTGTCACAATTGTTGTTTATTTGAGCTGTTTATCCTTTCTTGGTTGAATCAAATGCTCGAGCAAATCCTCTTGTTTTTAGTGAGAGGCATACTTTGCTTGAGGACAAACAAAGAGTTAGTTGGGGAGAATTTGTTAGATGTCAAACATGCTATATATTTGTATTTGATAATTGGCATTTTTCAACACTTTCTATGTTTAATTGTGGAATTTAGTAGTGATTTGTTGTTGTTCTTCAAACATTGTATATTTACCTTTGGTGCTTGTAATATGTGTGTTATTGTGCAGGAAAGTGCACTAATTGATTAAAGAAAGAAGACACAAAAGAATTGATGCAAGCTGCCAAAGAGCAGAGGAAAACAACAGTAAGTTCGCTTTGCGAACTTGCCAGCGAGTTTTCGCTTTGCGAACCCTGGCGAAGCCCTAGCGAATAGCTCCAGAATTGGACAGAAGCAAAATGAACTAAAGTTCGCTTTGCGAACTACCAGCGAATGTTTGCTGCTTAACTCACTTTACGAACAACCTGGCAAAGGGCTACAGAATTGGAAAGATGGAAAAGGACCTAAAATTCCCTTTGCGAATGTTTTGGCGAGTCATTCGCTTTGCGAATGAAACGTTCGCTTTGGGAACTGACGCAGATAGACAGGGGCGGTTTAAGCTATCAGTGGAACCTCAGGTGCCACTTTCTTCATTCGCTAGGCAAACAGATCGTTCGCAGTGCGAATGCATCAGATTCCAAGTGTATTGTAAATAGATTTTTATGCTTTCTTGGGATCATAACTTCATATTTTGACACCAAAACCTATTTTTATGAGTTTTCTTCATCTAAGAGAGATTTTCCACATAGAGAAGCCGAAGTCGCATCCGATCTCAATTCTTCAACGCGGATGCTTTTTCATCTCCTCTCATCACTTGTTGATCAAGCTACCATGAATATGTGTAGCTAAGCAACTCTTGTGTCAAGATTAGGGTAGGTAATCCATCATCTTGTATGTATTGATCTTGATTGTAAGTTTGTAAACTTTGTTTATGATGAATATAGAGGAAAAACTTTGTTTACATGGTTTATATTATGTTTTGATTCATGTTTGAGAGAAATGTATTAAAACTTGACCTAAGTTTCAATCCATCAATGATCATAAGGCTAGAGATAATTTTGAAAGTTGATGTTCATAAATATTGAATTTGAATGTTATCATATTGGTAGTTTGAGTGAGAAATCATCAAATGATCAATATGATAAATCTCACAACAAGTGTTCGAGAGAAACTTGTTGGGAGGATATGTGGTTATATTTATCGGTAACGAGTTCACACGCTTTATCGAGTTGATACGTACGAAACGGATTATCAGACACTAATCTTGGCATGTTTTTACCAAACCCTAAAACCAAATCTTTTTACCGTTGAATTCTAAATTTTATGCAAATGATCCGATTTGAAATTACCCAAACTCTTTGTTTCTAAAAAGTTTGAAACGCTTTCGACTATTGAACGACAAGGCAATATACACAATCTATGTGGATACGATAAAACTCCCCCGAAATACTTTTCAACATATATCCTACTTCAACTTTGATGTCCAACTTTGGTCTTGAAACATCTTGGATCACAACGAAAAATGGCCTCAACGTTGGTGTAAAAGTGAAACAGATTCTGACTTGAAATTTTCACTAAGTGTTGGAAAAGTGGTCATTTTCATGTTTTTGTGATTTTGATCAATCCATAACTCAAAATCCATGAGGATTTGGAATCTCTTGTAGTTGACAATTTTGAAGTATGTAATGAGTGCTTTCATTTGAGCTTTGGATGGAAGAAAAAGGCTTCGTGGTTTGGAAGTTATGACCTTGCAAAGTTGGTACCAAATCACTTTTGTTCCATAACTTAGAAAATTTTAAGTTTCTTATGGTTGCCCCTTTTTCAAGTAACCCTATTTTTCTTGATTTTTCTTGATGGATGATGATCCAAACCATGAATTAACATTGTTTTTTACTTAGGGAGGCCATGTTTGTCAAGAAATTCAAAAAGTCAAACTTGATTTTTGGCACAGTTGACTTTTTGTCAGATGAATTCCAAACTTTGTTATCCTCTATGAAATCAAGTTCTTGACCTAATTCAAACCTAATGGATGGATTTCATATGTGTTGTAGAGGGTTTTGAAACATGTCCCAGGGTTTGGGAACATGTCTTGGTCAAAAGTCAAAGATACAGTTGACTTTTTCATCAGGAAACCCTAATTGGCCCAGATGAATTTGAATCCTTGTTCAGCTTATGAATCAAGTTCTTTGAATCAATCCAATCTTGTAAATGGATCAATATAATGTATTGGAGGTCTTCAAAACACTTCTTAAGGTCTTGGCTCATGTCTTTCTCCAAAAGTCAACTTAGGGGTGAATTAGGTCAAGAAACCCTAATTTCTGACTTTTGATTAATGTATCCCCTGAGGCTATTTTGACTCTATGATTGGGTCCATGAGGCCCATTTGAGCTTCTTGGATCATGTTGTGAAGTATTGCCTCATGCCTAGTGTCATACCCCAAGTTTTGACCACTAAGATTTCCCATCATTGTGTAAATCATCATCACAATATGGATGAACCATCCTACCTTGTCAGTCTCCCCAAAGATGGGTGAGCATTCACTACAATCAAAATTATTGTTTCAAGCCCTCTTTGTGTTCTTAGACAAAGGATCAATCAAGGAATGACATGATCTTCAACTTGTCTAATCTCCCAAACATTCACAATGGATCAAAAAGGACTCCCACTTCAAGGATTAAGCACAAGGATGCTCCCTTCTAGGTGGATCAAGCCTCAAGATCGCCAGTGTCACCAAATTAGGGTCTGGTTGACCAGGGCCTCCAGATGGAAAATTTCATCTGGGCATGAGCCAATGATCCAAAACATAACCTAAAATACTCCATGGAGCCTCATGGACCCAATCATCAAGCCAATTTTGCCTCAGGGGATGCATACATAAAAAAATCAGGAATTAGGGTTTCTTGACCTAATTCACCCCTAAGTTGACTTTTGGGACAAATCATGAACCAAAACCTCAAGAGAGGGTTTGAGGGTCTCTAATGACCTATATTGATCCATTTGGAACAATGGATTAATCCAAGAAGCTTGAGCAACAAGTCTCAGTTTCATCTGCACCACAATTAGGGTTTTGCGGAAAAAGTCAACTGTAACTTTGACTTTTGACCAGGACATGCTCCCAAGCCCTAAGACATGCCTCAATATACCCTATGACACCCATGGAACATGTCCATCAAGTTTGATTTAGGTCAAGGACATGATTTCCTAAGGAATTGCACAGTTTGGAATTCATCTGATAAAAAAGTCAACTGTGCACAAAAGTCAACTTTGACTTTTTGAGATTTTTCACCAAAATGGATTTTTAACCCTAAAATGATGTTTATGTATGATTTGAATCATCATTCATCAAGAAAAATCAAGAAAAGTTGGATAACTTGTAAAAGGGGTAACCATAAAACTTAGAAAAATTTCTAAGTTATGGAAAAAGTACCACTAATGCACCAACTTTGGAGGATCATAACTCCTAAACCACAAGGCCATTGTGCCCCATTCAAAGCTTGATTTGTAGATCACATTACCCTCTACAAAAACTTCATACTAAGTTATGTCCAAAATCCTCATGGATTTTGAGTTATGGAGTGATCAAAATCAAGAAAAGTCACTTTGTTTCAACACTTAGTGAAAATTTCATTAAGACAGAATCTGCCTCACTTTTTGCCAAATGTAGAGGGATTTTTCACTTGGATTCAAAAGAGATCAAAACCAAACATGTTCAAACAGTTGTTTTATCATGTAAAGGCTTTCCAAAATGACCAAGAACATTGCCAAATTCCATTTGAGTCATGAGATATGACATTGGAAAGTTGCCTTGCTGAAATTTGTCAAAGGCAAGGCAGAATTCGCAATTTGGCTCGATTTGCCAAAATCAACCAAATTCAAACACTCCTATCCACTTGGACACATCTGAGGATTGAATCTAAAGGGGACAATCACTGATCCAAGCCTCCAAAGTCCTTGGAACAAGAAGTAGCACTCAAAACCTAGAATTGCCTAAAATAGGGACAAGACTCTAATTTTGGAATGAAGCATTCAATGGAAGCTCCAAGGTGGCATAGACTGAGCTCTTAGGAACTGAATTCAGTCAAGACTTATCCAAGACCAAGGGGACCAGCAGCCTGTGCCCTAACCTCTAGTCAATGGCTAGAGGAGACTTGGATTTTCATTGATCAACATTGGCCAAACCTATTCTGCAGTTGCCATTCACTATTGATCCCAAAACAAACATGCTCTACTATAAATAGAGCTCATTTGTGCTCAGTTTAAGCACACCAAAGCCATCAAACAGATGCTTTCCTCAAAATCTCTTTTTCTTGGCAAAAATGCCTTCTTTAGCAAGGTAACTTTGGGTTTTTGAGTTTGAGAGCTTTTCCAACCAAAACAATCACACACACACCTCATATACATCACATATGAGCTGATTAAACACTTAAACAACAACTGGAACACTGATTTCTCAGAATCGCCAGTCAATTCCTCAAGGTTTTAACCAAAGTGCAGTTGAGATGCCATGAAGTGATCCAGCCAATTTCAATCAAGTCCAAGCATTCAAACACACTCCATAAGGTATAGGGATGTTGTTCAGATCATCACAACACAACTGTAACACCTCCTACACAAATCACAATCACCAGCTGCAAGTGGTAAGCATGAGCTCTTCTAACTCTACGATCCACACAATTTTTGCTGCACAATAATTTGGCCATATGTTCATAATCATGCATGGAATGTTTCCCCTCAATTAATTGCATTGTTTGAATCGTGTCTCAAAAATCCTAGCCTTCAGGCAGAAATTAGGGTTCTTGAGGTTTCTTCGTGATTTCTTGTTGTATGTTTAATTCAAATGAAATTAATGTACATAGACATGATCGTGAGGTTGAGACGAGCACAATGATATGTGGATTGCATGATATAATCAAGTATTCAGTGAGATTGAGGAGAAAATGCAAATCAGCCAAACCCAGAACACGCGCGTGTTCTTGGTGTGTTCTTGGCGCCATTTTTGAATAATTCAAATATTTGAATTTTGTGATTTTGTTTAATTGATTCAAAAATTGATTTCTCTCTGAGTTTTAATGATTTTGAGTTGATTCTTTTTTTTATAATTCACAAAAATGATAAAATATTTTATTTTATCAAAAAATCCCAAAAATATTATTTATTTTATATAATTGATATTTTTGCAAAGAATTAATGTTTTAATTGTTTTTTACATTTAAAATATTTTTTCCACCTTGATTTTGCAACTTTTAATGCTTTCTAATTATTTTGTAGGTCAATACTTAATTTTTGAAGCATTAATCCAAGATCACAATTTGTTTTCCATATGTTAAACAATTTTGATCATCTTAATTGAATTTTTATTCAATTAAATACATTTTTTGAAAACAAATTAGGGTTTTGGATTAATTCAACCCTCATAGATCATTTTCAAAACTTTTTGGGCCTCTAATAGAGTGTAAGACCCAATCCTTTTTGAAACCAAAATAATTTGGGCCTCAGTCATTGTATAAGACCCACGGTATTTTCAAAAACCTCGGCGCGATCGCCGTTTTCAAACAAAATCATCTGGGCCTCTCCTTGAGCTATAAGACCCATTCAAAATCATATGGGCCTCTCCTTGAGCTATAAGACCCATTCAAAACTCTCTGCGCCTCTAATAGAGTGTAAGACCCAATCCTTTTTTGACCAAAATCATTTTTGGGCCTCAGTGTATTGTATAAGTCCCGATACCGTAAAAAATAAACGGCGCGATCATCGCCTTTTAAAAAATAACCTTGGGCCTCTCCTTGAGCTATAAGACCCGTTCAAAACATTTTGGGCCTCTAATAGAGTGTAAGACCCAACCCCCTTTTAACCAAAACATTTTGGGCCTCACTTATTGTATAAGTCCCTCTACGTTAAAAGAAAACATCGGCGCGATCGTCATTTTAAAAGAAAAAATCAATTGGGCCTACCATCGTGTTATAAGCCCCACTCTTTTTCTTTAAACTTTTTAGGCCTCTTGAGAGATGTAAGACCCATCCCTTTGTACAGTAAACCTTTTTGGGCCCCAGTCACTTGTATAAGTCCCTCTGTACAAATTCAAACAGTGCGCTCACTGATAAAACCCTGGGCCTCTCCTTGAGCTGTAAGCCCCAAATCTTTCTTTATCAAAGCACTTTCTCCTTTGATTTTGAATATACTGTTGTTTTCAATCTTTCTTTGTTGAATAACTAACCAAACAGCATGGAAGCTCTACAACCGAGTAAGTGGTTATCGCTTTCATTTACTGCTTTCATATATATAACTGTATTGTGGGGCTGCTCATTGTAAGTCTCCTTTCATAAACTCATATCTACTGTGTAATAATAGTATAGATATTTAGAGTTTCCCCGGCAACTACGTCTAGAACTAGGTGACGCCGTTTCGTTTATTCGTAGAAATAAACGCCTAGATCCCAAATAGGATCACCAGATACAGTCTTCTCTCAGGCTGTCCTCATTAGGAATCGTCAAGAAACTCTACTCCCCAAGATGAATGTATTCTCCGTGAATGGCATCTTTGAGTTTCTTCCAAATTCTCAGACTTTCCTGACTTTGATCTATTCTCGGTGAATAGCATTGCCTTGAATTTCTCGGGGTTTGGGGACCCACGGGCTTCTTAAAAGCATCGGCCTCCTCTTGGGCATCGTACAAGGACCCACAGGCTTCCTAAAAGCAACCCAGCCTCCTCTTGGGCTTAGTACAAGGACCCTACGGCTTCTTAGAAGTATTCACAACCTCCTCTTAGGCTTCGTATAATGATCTCTTCCTCCGGGAATGATAGCCTCCTCTTGGGCTTAGTACAAGGACCTGTCGGCTTCTTAAAAGTTTCCAGCCTCCTCTTGGGCTTCGTACAAATTATGTCGACGACCTCCTAGAGGTATAGGAACAGAACCTAGTCATCCTCATAGAGCAGTCCTTTCTTAGAGTCTACTACTGTTTCTAAAAACAAAGTACAAAAGATGAAGCTCTAGACTTGGACAGTCTAATCTCCTTGAGTCTCAAAGACATTCTCAAGTGACCCCTTTGTTAAATAGGAAGGAAACCCGCAGACTCGGACAGTCTCGATACCCTTCGAATTTCCCGCTTCCTTAAAGAATAGGAATAACCCGAACCCTTGGAATCAAATCCATGAGTACAGTGTTGCTCATATAAGAACTGATTTTCTCTTTCAAAATCAGTATACTGGACCTGTCACTTAACTGAGACAGTAACCACAGCCTCCTCTTAGGCTTTGTATAATGATCCTTCTTAAGTGAAGTTAGCCTCCTCTTAGGCTTTGTATAATGATTTCCCCTAGCAGAAGATAGCCTCCTCTTAGGCTTCGTATAATGATCTTTCCACAGCATAACCCAGCCTCCTCTTGGGCTTTATACAATGATTCTCCCCAGCGGAGCAAACCTTTTCAGCCTCCTCTTGGGCTTTATACAATGATTCTCCCCAGCGGAGCTAACAATTTACGCCTCCATCTCGGGCTTTATACGAGATACCAAAAGATTCCCCAGTGGAGTCAAACAACGTTTAGCCTCTCTCTCGGGCTTTGTGCGAGACACATAAAAGACTCCCTCGTTGAGTCGATCACCCTTCAGCCTCCATCTCGGGCTTTATACGAGATACAAAAAGGTTCTTTTTGAGCCAAACAAACAATAGCCTTTATCTCGGGCTTCATACGAGATACCAAAAGACTCCATCGTCGGGTCAAAAACCTTTTCGCCTCCATCTCGGGCTTTGTACGAGATACAAAAACACTCTCTTGTTGAGTATAAAAGATCCTCTTGTAGGATCAACCCCTTTTACCCTCTCTCTCGGGCTTTGTACGAGACACCTTTTAGCCTCCTCTTAGGCTTTGTATAATAATTTACCTCAGTAGAGTTAGCCTCCTCTTAGGCTTTGTATAAGAAATCCCCGGTTGAGTCCAATCAACCTTTTAGCATCAAAGCTGTGCCTCATTCACAGTACACAAATATCAATAACTCCTTCCTCTTCCTCTAATCGCTGTAAGCGGCAAGCCTCTGGATCATCTACATCCATGCCACTGTCCCTCTTTTAGCATGAGAATTCCTAAGGAAAGATAGCATTGCTCTACACTGAGTTAAAGTATTCTCCTTCAGGTCAAAACTACCCTATAAAGGAAATTATGGCATTGCTAGGAATCCGCGTATCCCGGTTAAAGTAATCCTCCCTTTATAACCAGTCACCCAACAGTTGTGACAGACAAACCCTTCTTTAGAGATGACAAATTCTCTCTAAAGTCGAGGCCTTTTCAGCTTCACGTCTTGGGCTTTGAACAAGACACAAATAGACTTTTCAGCTTCATATCTTGGGCTTTGAACAAGATACAAATAAACTCTTCAGCTTCACATCTTGGGCTTTGAACAAGATACAAAACACCTTACGCTTCACGTCTTGGGCCTTGAACAAGACACCAAACACCAATTTCCTCCCATAGATTAGGAGGAACTACGAACGCTCTGATTTCCCTGTTTCGGTAAACGGGAATACGTAGGCATAAGATCGAAAGAAAAGATCTTAGCGAGCACACTCAACAAAAAACCCAAGTCCCATCAATCAAAAGCAGTAATTCAAAACATCAGTCCTAACATCCTAATCCTTGTTCCCCACCAGAAACCCTCTGCCCTAGGTCAAAACAGTATTGGCGAAAATACAAATAACCAGTACAAACTCCCCGAATCTTTGTAGCATCTGTAACCGAACAGACCGCTGTTCAAACTCAGTATGCAAGCAGGGTTAATTGGAGACATCTATTTCCCTTCCTTATTCAGCTCACAATAGGATAAAAAATGAATCGACCTGTAGTTACCAGAGCGATCGTGCTTCGCAACCACATCCAAAAATCACTCGCTACAGAAAAATGGCGACTCTGATGGGGAGAAAGATTGACCTATGCTGGTCCATCTCTTAGGCAAAGTTCACATCTTGCCTTAGGGCATCATCCCCATTTTCTACGAAAAATGGCAACTCTGGTGAAGAGAAAGATTGACCTATGTTGGTCCATCTCTTAGGCAGAGAACCACAGATTGGGGCTTCCGTCGGGGAACCCATATTCTGTCAGGAACTTAGGGTTCATAGCTTTATAGGTCTAGGATGATTAGGACAAATATATATACTGCTTTTCCTAATTGCTATACGTGTTTATTTTTCTGCTAATGGGAATGCGTGTGATGCCGCATGTGGTGAGATTGAGTATACACCTAGGAAAAGCCAACCCTTTCGTAGTGCGGAAGGTATCGGAAATAGTTGTCACGCGATACTACCCTCATTTGAGGCTAGTGATCTATTCTCGGTGAATAGCACTTACTCTAAGATTGTACTACAACTCGCTGGCGATCCGCTTGTTGTTTTGCTTTCCTGGGAGGAGCTGATGATATTGAGTACAGTACAAAAAACACCCTAGTATAAACCTTTGGGGATGGGTAGAGCCTTGACTTCATGACAACGACCCTTTGACCCCATGTTTTTTCTATGTTTTTGTGTGCTGCATTCATGCATTCATTTAATAAAACATTAAAACATTCAAAAAACTTCTCTTCTAGTCTCTCTGTTTTTCAAATTAAACTAAGACTGTGATTGCAAATATCAGAGAAGAGGATTACGCTAATGGACTTCGGTAGAAGGAGAACCCATACGTACACCTTCAAGGTTCCAAAACTTGAGGATTTGAGAAGGTTAGCAAGGATGATCACTAACCCTGAGGCTTTCAGAGCCAAGCACGGAGGTCTGCTACCACTGTTAAGAGTCCATGTGATTGAGGGAATCATGGATGCGCTCATTCAGTTTTACGATCCAGTTTATCACTGTTTCACCTTCTCGGATTATCAGCTAGCTCCAACGCTGGAGGAGTATTCTCACCTGATCGATCTACACATTACAGATCGAGCTCCATTTTTTGGATTGGAAGAAATTCCAAAGAATCAAACCATTGCAAGAGCAATTTATTTGGACTGGACTCACCTAACCACTAAGGGTGGCATACAAGGTTTGCCAGCCCAGTTCTTGACAAAGAAAGCCATGTACTTTGCCAGTATAGGAAACATGACTGCTTTTGAAAGCATCTTTGTCTTGCTCACATACGGGTTATTTTTGTTTCCCAACATCAATAACTTCGTCGATATTAACTCCATTAAGGTTTTTCTCATTGGAAACCATGTGCCGACTTTGCTCGCAGATGCGTATCATTCTGTACACTTGGGTAATTTGTACAGCGGAGGGGAGATCACATGTTGTGTACCTTTGCTCTACAAATGGTTTATCTCTCACTTGCCCAAGTCTGCTACATTTTGGGATTGCAAGAGTGCCTTACGTTGGTCACAAAAGATCATGTCTCTTACCAACTCTGATATAGATTGGTGTAACAAGATTCATGATGGGATCAGGATTATTGACCATTGTGGAAACTTCCCCAACGTACCCCTCATAGGAATTAAAGGAGGAATCAACTACCATCCGGTATTGGTTCGCCGTCAATTTGGATACCCGATGAGGCTCGTTCTGCAGAACGCTCATCTGGAAGGTCTTTTCTTCAAGGAAGGAGAAAACGACAGAGCACTAAAATTGCAAATAGTGCAAGCTTGGAAACACGTTCATAAGAAAGGACGAGAGTCTCTGGGAAAACCGGACTGTGTCTCGGTGGAGCCTTATCTCCATTGGGTACAAACTAGAGCTCTCAAGCTGAAGATGCCTTATCCTCGTTATGGAATTCTTCCACCGAGGGAATCTGTCATGTACTTCATGACAGAAAATGAAAAGCTTCAGGTTACTCTCAACAAAGTTCAAAAGGAGAGGAGGTCTTGGAAGAACAAGTACCGCACCCTCGACGTAAAGTGCATCAAAATACAGCAATTACTGAAAGAAAAAGATGCTCTGATTGAAATTTTGGAGCAGCATGCTGTAGAGAATCAAGACGACCAAAGGAATTTGCTCGCTCCTTTCACCTGGCAAAGGAATGACAACCCGACAACGGCTCAAGAGCCCCAGTCAAAGAAAAGGAAGATATCAGAATCAGCACCCGATTTCTCTTTAGAGAGGACTCGGGACCCATTAGCTTAGGTTTCTCTTTCTGCACTTTGTAATCTACTGTATTTCCATTTCTGTAATCCTGCGAATTCAATAAAAAGGGGTTTCCCCATCGTTTGATATTTGCAATCTAATTGTTAGAGTTTATTTTGATTAAACCAAAAAACAATTAATATAATCATTGCATTCATCATTCTCACATCGCGTATTCTTCTTCCCTACGAATCTTACGTTTGTGTCTTGGTTCTAGAGTCAAACTGTCTCATTCGTATAATACTCGGGCCAATCGTCAGAAAAAGATGGATGATCTTGAGGAAGAAAACAAAGAGTTGAAACAAGAGATCGATGCTCTGAGAGAGGATATGAGAAAGCTTCGTAACAACATGCAAGCCATGGCAGAAGCTCAGCTACAAAGAACTGTGATCTCAGAGATCACCTCAACGCCCATAGTGGAAAGGTCTGATCCTAGGTATCAGATGCCGAAAGATCGTCCTTGGGGCATACCTGTCAACTACATCCCGGAAGGATATGTTCCGCCAATCACTGAAGATCAGGGAATCACAACAGAAGCCGCTGGGCCAGAAGGTTACAAACTTCGGGAATGCGAAGATGCCAGGGGCATACTGAAGACTCCTGAAGGTTACAAACTTCAGGAAACACCAAGATTCGCTACCGTAGTCACGGTACCACCCCCTGTGGTGCACACTGTCCCGGAAGGATAGATTCCACCGACACCTTCTGGTAAGAAGGAAACTATGTTTGACCGAATGGATGAATTCCAGGAACAGTTCTTGGAAATGCAAAAGGAACTGCAAGCCATTCGCGGTTAGGATCTATTTGGAAAGGATGCCGCAGATCTCTGCTTGGTCCCCAATGTGAAAGTCCCGCACAAATTCCAAGTGCCCGACTTTGAAAAATACAAGGGTAACTCTTGCCCTCAGAGCCATCTGGTGATGTACGCGCGGCGGATGTCAGCTCAGACTGAGAATCAGGACCTACTGATTCACTACTTCCAGGATAGTTTAACCGGTGCCGCATTAAAATGGTACATGGGTTTAAACCGTGCTACAATTAGCACATTCAGAGATCTTGGCACTGCCTTCGTCCAACAATACAAATACAATTTGGACATGGCACCCGACAGAGATCAACTCAGATCGATGTCGCAAAAGGACAAGGAAACCTTTAAGGAGTATGCTCAAAGGTGGCGTGAAATTGCTGCCCAAATTTGTCCACCTCTTGAGGAAAAAGAGATGACAAAGATCTTCTTAAAGACCTTAAGCTCATTTTACTATGACCGAATGGTTGCCAGTACACCCAGTGATTTCACCGAGATGGTCGGTATGGGTGTACGTCTTGAGGAAGCCGCCCGAGAAGGACGTTTGGAAAAAGACACTGGATCGACGAGCGGTACTAAAAAAATATGGTAGTGCTCTCCCTAAGAAAAAAGAGCAAGATATTGGGAATATCTCTCTTGGAAAGCAAAGGCGTCGTTATCAACCAGTAGCAGGTGTAACTCCTGCTATCGGCCCCGCGCCTGTTCCTACGTACCAACCTCAGGTTGCGCAGAGCCAACCTGATCAGCAAAGGACACAACAGCCTCTTCAGCAGGCTCGTCCTCCATACAACAACCGTACAACGCGACCATCAGGGTTTGATCCTATACCCATGTTGTACGCAGAACTATTTCCGTTACTACTGGCTAAGGGGCACATTCAGACTAAGTCTCCTCTTACAGTACCGGAAAATCCGCCTTTCTGGTTTAAGGTGGATCAGACATGCCCTTATCATCAAGGAGGTCCAGGGCATAACATAGAGACTTGTCTCAATTTCAAGTCCGACGTGCAGAAACTTGTTAGGAGTGGGGTCTTATCCTTCAAGGATATAAATCCTAATGTTCTCACGAACCCGCTGCCTCAACATGAGAAAGCTGCAGTCAATCTGATTGAGAAAGAGGCTAACAATGTCTATCAGATTCATGATGTACTCTTGTTAAAAACCAATCTGATTAAGATGCATTGTAGACAGAGTGGATATGGCCATGTGCCACCTCATAATTATCACCAGTGCGATATCTGCTCTAAAGACAGCCAAGGATGTTCTGTGGTGCAAGCAGCTCTGCAGGAACAAATGGATCTCTAATGGAACCAAGAGCACCGGGTTCGTGGAGTTAACATGGTCTATACGAATTCCAATATCATTCAGAATCATAACATTCTAGCAATGAATGTCAACTTGGTCGCGATGCACTCACGACAAAGTCTACACTACGATCTGCCACGGCATGATTACCAGGCCTGTCCGATCTGCTCAATAAACAATCAGGGATGCTCTTTCGTACAAGAGGCCCTCCAACGTCAAATGGATCTTGGATGGATTCAAGACTACCATGATAGGAATCCCTATCAAATCAACAGGATCCAGATCTTTGATATCCGCTTGATGAATACAAATCTGGTAGAGTTAAATGCTGAGCAGGTCCGACTCGGATTCTTAATATCACATGACTATCAAAGCTGTAAAGCGGGCTATGAAAGCAATCAAGGTTGTACCCTTGTCCAGGAAACACTTCAACACTTGTTAGACCATTGGTGGCTTCCCATCTATATGGATGAAGACGCCCAACAAGTTAGTGTCACTAACGGAAATCCTGCTAGATATCAAAGTCAGGATGTCCGATCGATGGAAACGGACCTCGTAAGGTTGCACTGCATTCAAAGTGGACGTGGTCAGGTGCCACTACATAATTACGATTGGTGTAGAGTTTGCTCAGTGGATAATCAAGGGTGCTACCTCGTGCGAGCGGCTCTTCAAAGTCAGTTGGACCACAAAGAGATTCAACCAGGGTAAAGTTCTGGATCAGTTAACTACCTTGCTGATCAAGTTGAGGATGTTGTCACCATCTTTGGTCATCACAGGATCAGGGATATTTTTCCCATCATCCCTCTACTTGACGAATCTAAAGTTCCCAACCAGGAACGGATCGAGATTACTTACGATGGTCAGAAAAATTAGAAGGCTCCCGTAGTCGTCTATCTACCGGGACCATTACCGTATGAATCAACTAAGGCTATCCCTTACAAATATGGTGCAACAACCATTGAAAATGGAAAGGAAATTCCATTACCCTCCGTCATGAATATTGCAGACATCAGTTGTGTAACACGGAGTGGTAGAATCTTCAACCGAGGGGTTGGGGAACATAACAAAGAAAAGGAACTTCAGACAGAAGCTCCCGATCCACCAGTCGGTCGATCCAGTGATCCCGAACTTTCGAAAAACAATGATGAGATGCTGAAGCTCATCCAAAGGAGTGAATACAACATTGTCGATCAACTGTTACAAACTCCTTCAAAGATCTCGGTATTATCACTGTTACTCAGTTCAGAAGCGCATAGGGAGGCTCTACAGAAAGTCTTAGAGCAAGCCTTTGTGGAACAGGATGTAACAATCAGACAGTTCGATAGCATTGTCTCTAACATCACTTCCTGCAACAATTTGGGATTTAGTGATGAGGAATTACCTGAAGAGGGTCGCCGTCATAACATGGCGCTCAATATCATAGTTAACTGCCAGGACGATGCTTTAGCCAGCGTACTGGTAGACACAGGGTCAGCCCTGAATGTTATGCCGAAGTCTACTTTGATGCAATTATCATTCAAAGGCCCTCCGATGAGAACTAGCGAGGTCGTCGTCAAAGCATTCGACGGATCCAGAAAAGCAGTTATCGGCGAAGTTGATCTTCCCATAACTATTGGTCCTCACACTTTCCAAGTCACTTTCCAGGTCATGGACATCCGGGCAATGTACAGTTGTTTATTAGGAAGACCTTGGATACATCAGGCTGGAGCAGTTACTTCAACCCTCCACCAAAAGCTAAAGTTCGTCAAGAACGATCAACTTGTCACGGTTTGTGGGGAACAAGCCTTGCTCGTGAGCAGCTTATCATCATCTACTTGTGTAGAACCCGAGGAGGTTATTAGAACGCAGTTCCAAGCACTATCGGTAGGCAAAGACAATCAGTTCAAAGGAGGAACCTCGATTTCCTCATACAAAGATGCTATCAAAGCGGTCGAGAGTACCGATACAAATGGATGGGGACAGCTTGTCATTCCTATTAACAATAAAACAAAGAAGGGTCTTGGTTTTTCTGCAACCTGTACCCGGACAGCTGCCAACGATGAAAGTCTTCATCCCCTTCAAAACTTCTTCCACAGTGGAGGTTTCCTTCACCCAGTGTCTCAAGCGGTACATGCTATTAATGAGGAAGAGCCCTCTGACATGGATGAAGAATGGAAGTCATATCTTAACAAGGACGGTTATATGTCTCAGGAAGAGATACCTACGCCTTTTTACTTTCCTACAGAAAGTCTGAGATTTATACCAAGATCAGATGTCGAAATGGTATACGGAGATTGTGATCCGGAATGATGTCGTGCTCTGCCAAATTCGTTAGAGGAAGACACTCTAATGAAAGACAACTTTGACTACAACTACTATGGCCCAATGGATGGTCTGCCAATATGGCAACCTTATCCAGGAAACTTGGGGCAAGAAAGTCAGTCGAGTAATGAAACTTCGCTGACCATCATTGAACAGAATACCTGTGTCCCCACCATGTCATAGGATCAACACTCAGGTCATTCGGAAACTACTCAACATGACGATGAATTCACAACATTTGCAGGACTTGAATTCATCAACTATGCTTTTCTCGAGGTCAACGTCATCGAGAGAGATGACTCCTCCAGTTCGAAAGAAGTGTGGGATACCTTGGGACAACCGAGTGGAAAATTTGATTATATGGTCAAGTACACCGCTCCCAAAAGCTCTCGTATCAGGCTCGAAGACATCCAATCAACTGGATGGGGAGATATAGCTGAGAGCACCAATACTCTGCAGAATGCAACAGAAGAATCCTCCTACGACAACTCTGCCTGGGAGACATATTCCAATGATCCTACTCCACCAGAAATTAGAGTTATTTCTGAAGACAAATCAAGGAAGGTGCCAGACTTTGTGATTCACCGAGGAGTTCGCCGCCAATGGGTTGCCGTCGAGGTTCCGAAGGTCGTTCATCAGTCAAAGTAATTTCAATCTTTAACCTTTCACCCTGCCCAGGTGAAACGGATGTTTTGATAGGGCTCGCTTTCTGTAAATTTTCCCTCTTCGCTTCGCCCAAAGTGACAGAGTTTTGTTTTATAGGGTTGTAGTTTCAAGTTTTGACTTGTTCATTAATAAAATAACGTCGTTCTGTAATTTCCGCATTAATTGCTGTTTTCTCTTTTTGCTTTTTTAGAAAATGGTAATCCTAAAAAACATTCAATCATAAAACAAGCAGTAAAATAAAACACTGCACACACTTGCATTTTCTCTATCTCTTCTAAAACGCGAATCATCACGTCATGCAGATTTCTTGTTTTACACCCCGTTGAAACATACGATCCGATGCCTTCTTCCAACTTTGAGTTCCCGGTATTCGAGGCTGAAGAAGAAAATGACAACGAAATTCCAGAAGAGATCTCCTGACTACTTAGACAGGAGGAAAGGTCCATTGAACCTCACAAAGAACCGTTGGAAACGGTGAACTTGGGTTCAGAGCAAGAGAGAAAAGAAATCAGGATTGGGGCACTGCTCAGTCCAACTGCCAGAGAAGGTTTGATAAAGCTTCTCAAAGAATTTCCTGATGTATTCGCTTGGTCCTATCAGGATATGCCAGGGTTGGATACCAGCATCGTGGAACATCACTTACCGTTGAAATCGGAATGTCCGCCAGTAAAGTAAAGGTTGAGACGTACTCACCCAGACATGGCCATCAAAATCAAAGAGGAGGTGCAAAAATAGATTGACGCGGGTTTCCTCGCTACATCTGAATATCCTCAATGGTTAGCCAACATTGTACCCGTTCCCAAAAAGGACGGAAAGGTCAGAATGTGTGTCGACTACAGAGACCTGAACAAGGCTAGTCCAAAGGACGACTTTCCTTTACCACACATTGACATGCTGGTAGACAATACAGCAAAGTTCAAAGTCTTCTCCTTCATGGATGGATTCTCGGGCTATAACCAGATCAAAATGGCGCCGAAAGACGTGGAGAAAACTTCGTTCATCACCTCATGGGGTACCTTTTGTTACAAGGTTATGCCGTTCGGTTTGAAAAACGCCGGGGCAACCTATCAAAGGGCCATGACTACTCTGTTTCATGACATGATACACAAAGAAATCGAGGTGTATGTCGATGATATGATTGCCAAATCAAAAACAGAGAGTGAACACGTTGAACATCTGTCAAAATTGTTCGAACGTTTAAGAAATTTCAAGCTCCGCTTGAATCCCAACAAGTGCACCTTCGGTGTCCGTTCAGGGAAACTATTAGGGTTCATCATCAGCCAGAAACCAGGATTGCGTTTGGTCAGAAGACTGCCAAACCGCCTTCGACAGTATTAAGGAATATCTGTTGAATCCTTCGATTCTATCACCCCCAGTGGAAAGAAGACCACTGATCATTTACCTCACAGTCCTAGAGGACTCGATGGGATGTGTACTTGGCCAACAAGATGAAACCAAAAGGAAAGAGTCTGCCATTTACTATTTGAGCAAGAAATTCACCGACTGTGAAACTCGGTACACGATGCTTGAGAAAACTTGCTGCGCTTTTGCTTGGGCAGCCAAACGTCTTCGCCAGTACATGATTTGTCATACTACTTGGTTGATCTCAAAAATGGATCTAATCAAGTACGTCTTCAAAAAGCCTGCTCTCACGGGAAGAATTGCCCATTGGCAGATGCTGTTATCAGAATATGACATAGAGTGCCACGCTCAAAAAGCCGTTAAGGGAAGTATTTTAGCCGATCATTTGGCTCATCAACCGATTGACGATCAAGAATCAATCGGGTTTGACTTCCCAGACGAAGATGTCATGTATCTAAAAATGAAAGATTGCGATGAACCGCTACCCAATGAAGGGCCAGAACCAGGTTCCCAATGGGGACTAATCTTTGACGGAGCAGTTAATCATTATGGAAACGGAATTGGGACAATCATTGTTACCCCTCAGGGTACCCACATTCCTTTCACTGCTAGACTTACATTCAAGTGTACGAACAATGAGGCCGAATACGAAGCTTGTATTATGGGTCTCGAGGAAGCAATTGATTTAAGGATCAA
Source organism: Lathyrus tuberosus (assembly GCA_022829125.1). Lineage (NCBI taxonomy): Eukaryota > Viridiplantae > Streptophyta > Magnoliopsida > Fabales > Fabaceae > Lathyrus > Lathyrus tuberosus. The sequence continues at coordinate 4,581,713 of JALAZF010000469.1, read as the reverse complement.
AAACTTGGACGTATACGGCGACTCAGCCTTGGTTATCAATCAGATAAAAGGAGATTGGAACACATACCAATCAGGATTGATTCCTTACAAAGACTATGCAAGAAGGTTGTTACCTTTCTTCAACAGAGTTGAGTTTCATCACATCCCTCGTGATGAGAATCACATGGCTGATGCATTAGCCACTATCTCTTCCATGATTAGTGTAGGTCAATGGAATGACATACCTAAGATCGACATAATGCGCCTCAAAAGGCCCGCTTACGTCTTCACGATTGAAGCAGTCATAGATGACAAACCTTGGTATCACGATATCAAATGCTTCCTCCAGAAACAAGAGTACCCACCTGGGGCACTCAGAAAGGACAGAAAGACCCTCAGAAGATTGCCTGGAAACTTCTTCCTGAGCGGTGACACTCTCTATAAGAGAAATTTTGACATGGTCTTGCTCCGATGCATCGACAGACCAGAAGCAGACATACTTATGAAAGAAATTCATGAAGGATCCTTTGGCACTCATGCCAATGGACACGCAATGGCGAGAAAAATTCTAAGAGCAGGGTACTACTGGTTAACCATGGAATCCGACTGCTACAAGTACATAAGGAGGTGTCACAAGTGTCAGATATACTCCGACAAAATTCATGTACCGCCATCACATCTCAAAGTTCTTTCTTCCCCATGGCCTTTTTCCATATGGGGAATCGACATGATTGGCATGATTGAGCCTAAGGCTTCAAACGGACATCAGTTCATTCTAGTAGCCATTGACTACTCCACCAAGTGGGTCGAAGCGGCGTCATTCGCTAATGTAACCCGACAAGTGGTGGTCCGATTTATCAAAAAAAATATCATCTGCCGTTATGGCGTTCCAAGCGAGATCATTACTGATAATGGATCTAACTTGAACAATAAGATGATGAAAGAGTTGTGTGCAGAGTTCAAGATCGAACACCATAACTCATCTCCCTACCGACCCAAGATGAACAGAGCGGTAGAAGCGGCCAATAAGAACATCAAGAGGATTGTTCAAAAGATGGTTGTAACCTACAGAGACTGGCACGAGATGCTACCCTTTACGCTTCACGGTTATCGTACATCTGTCCGCACTTCAACAGGGGCTACCCCTTTCTCTCTAGTGTATGGCATGGAAGCAGTGCTCCCCATAGAAATAGAGATCCCGTCAATCCGAGTATTGATGGAAGCTAAGCTCGCCGAAGCTGAATGGTGTCAAAGTCGACACGACGAACTGAATCTGATCGAAGAGAAGCGAGTTACGGCACTATGCCACGGTCAGTTGTATCAACAGAGAATGAAGAGGGCGTTCGACAAAAAGGTCCGACCTCGTGTCTTCAGAAAAGGAGACCTCGTGCTCAAGAAGATACAATCATTTCTCACTGATTCTCGGGGCAAATGGACCCCGAATTATGATGGCCCTTATGTGGTCACGAGAGCTGTCTCAGACGGTGCCTTGAGACTTGCAACCATGGACGGAGAGGAATTTGCCTACCCCACGAATGTTGATATAGTCAAGAAATACTTCGCCTAAACTAAAAAAAACAACGTCTCGGTGGATTGAAAACCCGAAAGGGCGGTCCAGGCAAAAGTTAGAGACATGAAAAAAAAAATCATCCCGGTGGATTGGAAACATCAAAGTACAATCCAGGCAAAAATTAGGGATAATGGCAAGTAACTATGTTTAACAGAGGCAAGTCCCTCAGCAGCAGCAGTTACATCATCCATCGGAGGAAAACTCCAGTCCAAGTCATCTTCGACAAAAGCTCAGGATGCCCCGAATTCAAAGTTGGTAGAAGGATAGTGGTTGTTATGTTTCAACGTAGCCCTTTTCCCTGTAAATTACCATTTTCAAACTTTGTATATACTCTTTGGAATCACGCGTTTGGCTGATCTCCATCTTATCAATAAAATTTGAGCCCTTGTGCTTTTGTTTGTAATTCTTATTTGTTTTAGCTTTACAGAACGACGTTGTTAACATGATTAACGATTCTTGAAATAAAACAAAAATGAATTTACTTGTTAAAACTTTTTCTGCTTTTAAAATAAAGACGGCGATTTCTTTTGACTGTTGAACATCAAAAGAGCATCAACCGCTTCTCCAGAAGTAAGCGAACTTCAAAGTGCAAAATCAAAGTACTCTTTCTCGACTAGTACGCCTGAGTAAAGGATCAACTGTGCCAGAGACCTTGTTTCATCTGACACACCTCGGCCGAGTTCTCATCTCCTAAGTCTGACCAACATAGCTCCCCGCAGGGACTATCCCTCCCTAAGCAAGGTGGAATTGCTATCTTGAACCAATGGTACTTCTTCGTTCCCAACAGTGGCCGAGTATCCAGTCGTGTTCATCTTTTAATTTGTATGTCGCGTCAATTTTGTCAGCATAAACATACATCATGCATTATTGATTTGCATTCACATTTCATATTGCATCGCTATCACTCTAGTCGGTCTTGTCCCCTAGTGATAACAGTCATCTCAATCAAGTCGTCAGTTCTTGCCTCGTCAGGAAATACTACGTTTAGACAATCTCTCTCCTCCAGTTTATTTCTGGAATGAAGGTGGTCCTCGGCCACTTTGATAATTTGAACCTCTGAAAAGCCAGAGAAGCGTTCAACAAATATCACTCTTCGCCATTGAAGATGATATCCTCGCTTTCCCGGATTAAGGAAAATCCCCGGAGAAAGCCCTTTAATCGGAGTTTTGGCCGTACAGCTGCCATTCTCCAAAAAACCGTTGATGAAAAGGTCATAGGCACCTCAAAATTGGACCCCATCATATGGCATTTCTCCGGGAAGATCCCGAGAAAAGTATGATGTAAGATCCTAAGCGACAGCAGTCTCTCAAGAGACCTGCTTTCCCCCCAGTAGAAACAAATGGCGTCTCCAACAGAGAAGTTTGTGCAACTCTACGACTCAGACGACTGGGTTCCCCAGCAAGTCTGACATCGAAATTTTTTCTCCCAAATGGCATCTCTCCAGGAAAATTCGGCAAGAAGTTTGAGGAAAATCGCTACGCATAGCGTCCCTTGTCAGTTAAGCTTATTGACAAAAGAAACTAAGACCAGTTCCTTGGTAGGAAACCAGGATCGAGGGGAAGTTTACAAAAGAAACTTAGACCAGTTCCTTGGTAGGAAACCAGGATCGAGGGGAAGTTTACATCATAAACTTAGACCAGTTCCTTGGTAGGAAACCAGGATCGAGGGGAAGTTTACATCAGAAACTTAGACCAGTTCCTTGGTAGGAAACCAGGATCGAGGGGAAGTTTACAAAAGAAACTTAGACCAGTTCCTTGGTAGGAAACCAGGATCGAGGGGAAGTTTACATCAGAAACTTAGACCAGTTCCTTGGTAGGAAACCAGGATCGAGGGGAAGTTTACAAAAGAAACTTAGACCAGTTCCTTGGTAGGAAACCAAGATCGAGGGGAAGTTCACTTCAAAAGAAAACTGAGACCAGCTCCTTGGCTGAAGACCAGGATCGAGGGGAAGTTTACCTTTTCTAAGCATCTTCGCTTAGCTAAAGAAGATGAATGCGTAAGCTACCATTCATAACCACCATCAAAATTTCGGGTACTCCGATATTTAATCCTCTTGCACCCCGAATGCCCGAATACCTTCGTCATTCACACCTTCGGGTCCAAGATGATTAAATAGGGGCATCTATCATACCCTAAATTTTGACCACTAAGATTTCCCATCATTGTGTAAATCATCATCACAATATGGAGGAACCATCCTACCTTGTCAGTCTCCCCAAAGATGGGTGAGCATTCACTACAATCAAAATTAGGGTTTCAAGCCCTCTTTTAGTTCTTAGACAAAGGATAAATCAAGGAATGACATGATCTTCAACTTGTCTATTCTCCCAAACATTCACAATGGATCAAAAAGGACTCCCACTTCAAGGATTAAGCACAAGGATGCTCCCTTCTAGGTGGATCAAGCCTCAAGATCGCCAGTGTCACCAAATTAGGGTCTGGTTGACCAGGGCCTCCAGATGGAAAATTTCATCTGGGCATGAGCCAATGATCCAAAACATAACCTAAAATACTCCATGGAGCCTCATGGACCCAATCATCAAGTCAATTTTGCCTCAAGGGATGCATACATAAAAAATCAGGAATTAGGGTTTCTTGACCTAATTCACCCCTAAGTTGACTTTTGGGACAAATCATGAACCAAAACCTCAAGAGAGGGTTTGAGGGTCTCTAATGACCTATATTGATCCATTTGGAACAATGGATTAATCCAAGAAGCTTGAGCAACAAGTCTCAGTTTCATCTGCACCACAATTAGGGTTTTGCGGAAAAAGTCAACTGTAACTTTGACTTTTGACCAGGACATGCTCCGAAGCCCTAAGACATGCCTCAATATACCCTATGACACCCATGGAACATGTCCATCAAGTTTGATTTAGGTCAAGGACATGATTTCCTAAGGAATTGCACAGTTTGGAATTCATCTGATAAAAAAGTCAACTGTGCACAAAAGTCAACTTTGACTTTTTGAGATTTTTCACCAAAATGGATTTTTAACCCTAAAATGATGTTTATGTATGATTTGAATCATCATTCATCAAGAAAAATCAAGAAAAGTTGGATAACTTGTAAAAGGGGTAACCATAAAACTTAGAAAAATTTCTAAGTTATGGAAAAAGTACCACTAATGCACCAACTTTGGAGGATCATAACTCCTAAACCACAAGGCCATTGTGCCCCATTCAAAGCTTGATTTGTAGATCACATTACCCTCTACAAAAACTTCATACTAAGTTATGTCCAAAATTCTCATGGATTTTGAGTTATGGAGTGATCAAAATCAAGAAAAGTCACTTTGTTTCAACACTTAGTGAAAATTTCATTAAGACAGAATCTGCCTCACTTTTTGCCAAATGTAGAGGGATTTTTCACTTGGATTCAAAAGAGATCAAAACCAAACATGTTCAAACAGTTGTTTTATCATGTAAAGGCTTTCCAAAATGACCAAGAACATTGCTAAATTCCATTTGAGTCATGAGATATGACATTGGAAAGTTGCCTTGCTGAAATCTGTCAAAGGCAAGGCAGAATTTGAAATTTGGCTCGATTTGCCAAAATCAGCCAAATTCAAACACTCCTATCCACTTGGACACATCTGAGGATTGAATCTAAAGGGGACAATCACTGAGCCAAGCCTCCAAAGTCCTTGGAACAAGAAGTAGCACTCAAAACCTAGAATTGCCTAAAATAGGGACAAGACTCCAATTTTGGAATGGAGCATTCAATGGAAGCTCCAAGGTGGAATAGACTGAGCTCTTAGCAACTGAATTAAGTCAAGACTTATCCAAGACCAAGGGGACCAGCAGCCTGTGCCCTAACCTCTAGTCAATGGCTAGAGGAGACTTGGATTTTCATTGATCAATATTGGCCAAACCTATTCTGCAGTTGCCATTCACTATTGATCCCAAAACAAACTTGCTCTACTATAAATAGAGCTCATTTGTGCTCAGTTTAAGCACACCAAAGCCATCAAACAAATGCTTTTCTCAAAATCTCTTTTTCTTGGCAAAAATGTCTTCTTTAGCAAGGTAACTTTGGGTTTTTTAGTTTGAGAGCTTTTCCAACCAAACCAATCACACACACACACCTCATATACATCACATATGAGTTGATTAAACACTTAAACAATGACTGGAACACTGATTTCTCAGAATCACCAGTCAATTGCTCAAGGTTTTAACCAAAGTGCAGTTGAGATGCCATGAAGTGATCCAGCCAATTTCAATCAAGTCCAAGCATTCAAACACACTCCATAAGGTATAGGGAAGCTGTTCAGATCATCACAACACAACTGTAACACCTCCAACACAAATCACAATCACCAGCTGCAAGTGGTAAGCATGAGCTCTTCTAACTCTATGATCCACACAATTTTTGCTGCACAATAATTTGGCCATATGTTCATAATCATGCATGGAATGTTTCCCCTCAATTAATTGCATTGTTTGAATCGTGTATCAAAAATCCTAGCCTTCAGGCAGAAATTAGGGTTCTTGAGGTTTCTTCGTGATTTCTTGTTGTATGTTTAATTCAAATGAAATTAATGTACATAGACATGATCGTGAGGTTGAGACGAGCACAATGATATGTGGATTGCATGATATAATCAAGTATTCAGTGAGATTGAGGAGAAAATGCAAATCAGCCAAACCCAGAACACGCGCGTGTTCTTGGTGTGTTCTTGGCGCCATTTTTGAATAATTCAAATATTTGAATTTTGTGATTTTGTTTAATTGATTCAAAAATTGATTTCTCTCTGAGTTTTAATGATTTTGAGTTGATTCTTTTTTTTATAATTCACAAAAATGATAAAATATTTTATTTTATCAAAAAATCCCAAAAATATTATTTATTTTATATAATTGATATTTTTTCAAAGAATTAATGTTTTAATTGTTTTTGACATTTAAAATATTTTTTCTACCTTGATTTTGCAACTTTTAATGCTTTCTAATTATTTTGTAGGTCAATACTTAATTTTTGAAGCATTAATCCAATATCACAATTTGTTTTCCATATGTTAAACAATTTTGATCATCTTAATTGAATTTTTATTCAATTAAATACATTTTTTGAAAACAAATTAGGGTTTTGGATTAATTCAACCCTCATAGATCATTTTCAAAACTTTTTGGGCCTCTAATAGAGTGTAAGACCCAATCCTTTTTGAAACCAAAATAATTTGGGCCTCAGTCATTGTATAAGACCCACGGTATTTTCAAAAACCTCGGCGCGATCGCCGTTTTCAAACAAAATCATCTGGGCCTCTCCTTGAGCTATAAGACCCATTCAAAATCATCTGGGCCTCTCCTTGAGCTATAAAACCTATTCAAAACTCTCTGGGCCTCTAATAGAGTGTAAGACCCAATCCTTTTTTGACCAAAATCATTTTTGGGCCTCAGTGTATTGTATAAGTCCCGATACCGTCAAAAATAAACGGCGCGATCATCGCCTTTTAAAAAATAACCTTGGGCCTCTCCTTGAGCTATAAGACCCGTTCAAAACATTTTGGGTCTCTAATAGAGTGTAAGACCCAACCCCCTTTTAGCCAAAACATTTTGGGCCTCACTTATTGTATAAGTCCCTCTACGTTAAAAGAAAACCTCGGCGCGATCGCCATTTTAAACGAAAAAATCAATTGGGCCTACCATCGTGTTATAAGCCCCACTCTTTTTCTTTAAACTTTTTGGGCCTCTTGAGAGAGTGTAAGACCCATCCCTTTGTACAGTAAACCTTTTTGGGCCCCTGTCACTTGTATAAGTCCCTCTGTACAAATTCAAACAGTGCGCTCACTGATAAAACCCTGGGCCTCTCCTTGAGCTGTAAGCCCCAAATCTTTCTTTATCAAAGCACTTTCTCCTTTGATTTTGAATATACTGTTGTTTTCAATCTTTCTTTGTTGAATAACTAACCAAACAGCATGGAAGCTCTACAACCGAGTAAGTGGTTATCGCTTTCATTTACTGCTTTCATATATATAACTGTATTGTGGGGCTGCTCACTGTAAGTCTCCTTTCATAAACTCATATCTACTGTGTAATAATAGTATAGATATTTAGAGTTTCCCCGGCAACTACGTCTAGAACTAGGTGACGTCGTTTCGTTTATTCGTAGAAATAGACGCCTAGATCCCAAATAGGATAACCAGATACAGTCTTCTCTCAGGCTGTCCTCATTAGGAATCGTCAAGAAACTCTACTCCCCAAGATGAATGTATTCTCCGTGAATGGCATCTTTGAGTTTCTTCCAAATTCTCGGACTTTCCTAACTTTGATCTATTCTCGGTGAATAGCATTGCCTTGAATTTCTCAGGGTTTGGGGACCCACGGGCTTCTTAAAAGCATCGGCCTCCTCTTGGGCATCGTACAAGGACCCACAGGCTTCCTAAAAGCAACCCAGCCTCCTCTTGGGCTTAGTACAAGGACCCTACGGCTTCTTAGAAGTATTCACAGCCTCCTCTTAGGCTTCGTATAATGATCTCTTCCTCCAGGAATGATAGCCTCCTCTTGGGCTTAGTACAAGGACCCGTCGGCTTCTTAAAAGTTTCCAGCCTCCTCTTGGGCTTCGTACAAATTGTCCCGACGACCTCCTAGAGGTATAGGAACAGAACCTAGCCATCCTCATAGAGCAGTCCTTTCTTAGAGTCTACTACTGTTTCTCAAAACAACGTACAAAAGATGAAACTCTAGACTTGGACAGTCTAATCTCCTTGAGTCTCAAAGACATTCTCAAGTGACCCCTTTGTTAAATAGGAAGGAAACCCGCAGACTCAGACAGTCTCGATACCCTTCAGATTTCCCACTTCCCTAAAGAATAGGAATAACCCGAACCCTTGGAATCAAATCCATGAGTACAGTGTTGCTCATATAAGAACTGATTTTCTCTTTCAAAATCAGTATACTGGACCTGTCACTTAACTGAGATAGTAACCACAGCCTCCTCTTAGGCTTTGTATAATGATCCTTCTTAAGTGAAGTTAGCCTCCTCTTAGGCTTTGTATAATGATTTCCCCTAGCAGAAGATAGCCTCCTCTTAGGCTTCGTATAATGATCTTTCCTCATCATAACCCAGCCTCTTCTTGGGCTTTATACAATGTTCTCCCCAGCGGAGCAAACCTTTTCAGCCTCCTCTTGGGCTTTATACAATGATTCTCCCCAGCGGAGCTAACAATTTACGCCTCCATCTCGGGCTTTATACGAGATACCAAAAGATTCCCCAGTGGAGTCAAACAAGGTTTAGCCTCTCTCTCGGGCTTTGTGCGGGACACATAAAAGACTTCCTCGTTGAGTTGATCACCCTTCAGCCTCCATCTCGGGCTTTATACAAGATACAAAAAGGTTCTTTTTTAGCCAAACAAACAATAGCCTTTATCTCGGGCTTCATACGAGATACCAAAAGACTCCATCGTCGGGTCAAAAACCTTTTCGCCTCCATCTCGGGCTTTGTACGAGATACAAAAACACTCTCTTGTTGAGTATAAAAGATCCTCTTGTAGGATCAACCCCTTTTAGCCTCTCTCTCGGGCTTTGTACGAGACACCTTTTAGCCTCCTCTTAGGCTTTGTATAATAATTTACCTCAGTAGAGTTAGCCTCCTCTTAGGCTTTGTATAAGAAATCCTCGGTTGAGTCCAATCAACCTTTTAGCATCAAAATTGTGCCTTATTCACAGTACACAAATATCAACAACTTCTTCCTCTTCCTCTAATCGCTGTAAGCGGCAAGCCTCTGGATCATCTACATCCATGCCACTGTCCCTCTTTTAGCATGAGAATTCCTAAGGAAAGATAGCATTGCTCTACACTGAGTTAAAGTCTTCTCCTTCAGGTCAAAACTACCCTATAAAGGAAATTATGGCATTGCTAGGATCCGCGTATCCCGGTTAAAGTAATCCTCCCTTTATAACCAGTCACCCAACAGTTGTGACAAACAAACCCTTCTTTAGAGATGACAAATTCTCTCTAAAGTCGAGGCCTTTTCAGCTTCACGTCTTGGGCTTTGAACAAGACACAAATAGACTTTTCAGCTTCATATCTTGGGCTTTGAACAAGATACAAATAAACTCTTCAGCTTCACATCTTGGGCTTTGAACAAGATACAAAACACCTTACGCTTCACGTCTTGGGCCTTGAACAAGACACCAAACACCAATTTCCTCCCATAGATTAGGAGGAACTTTGAACGCTCTGATTTCCCTGTTTCGGTAAACGGGAATACGTAGGCATAAGATCGAAAGAAAAGATCTTAGCGAGCACACTCAATAAAAAACCCAAGTCCCATCAATCAAAAGCAGTAATTCAAAACATCAGTCCTAACATCCTAATCCTTGTTCCCCACCAGAAACCCTCTGGCCTAGGTCAAAACAGTATTAGAGAAAATACAAATAACCAGTACAAACTCCCCGAATCTTTGTAGCATCTGTAACCGAACGGACCGCTGTTCAAACTCAGTATGCAAGCAGGGTTAATTGGAGACATCTATTTCCCTTCCTTATTCAGCTCACAATATGATAAAAAATGAATCGACCTGTAGTTACCAGAGCGATCGTGCTTCGCAACCACATCCAAAAATCACTCGCTACACCTAGGTGAAAATTTTCATCTGGAGGCCTTGGTCGACCAAAACCCTAATTTGGTGACACTGATGATCTTGAGGCTTGATCCACTTGGAATGTTACAACCTTGCGCTTGATTCTTAATGTGAGAGACCTCTTGATCCGTTATGGGTGTTTGAGAGGTTAGACAAGTTAAAGATCATGTCAATTCTTGATTAATCCATTGTCTGAGTACTCTGAGAGGGTTCAAAACCCTAATTCTTGGTTGTAGTGAATGCTCAACAATCTTTGAGAGGATTGATGAGATATGATGGTACATTCATATTGTGATGATGATTTGCACAATGATGGGAAATATTTGTGGTCAAAATTTAGGGTATGACAGATACCTTTGGGCGTTTGCTTGCCGAGAAGTGTTGTACTGACTTCTTAGTTAGGTCCTGGTAGCTTATGATGGAGAGCCGAGGAAGGCTCATGTGCCATCTTAGGGCTACATCCTTCAAGGTTCCGGCCATGAGTTTGCACTTCAGTGAGTCTGAAAGAGCAACTATGGGCCATTTGATTGTTGATGGCAGTGACATGCTCCTGAGGACCTGTCTTCCCATCATAAGAAGCTAATGATGGTGCTTTAAAGTTTTCGTGTACGTGGTCATCCCAAATTTTTTGAGAGAGAGAGGTTGAGGTTCGAGAACCTCCTCCTCACTATCAACGTCAGCTTGACTTTGCTGCTGCAGCTCTTGTATACTATCTTGCAGCGTTTCATTCTATTGTCTCATGGTTTCCATTATACCTAGTAATTGAGCCATGTCTAGAGGATCTCCTTAAGAAGTCATGTCATTAGTGAGGGATGTGGCCTGGGAAAGTTTTACCTAGGTCCCACGGTGGGCGCTAAATGTTCTAGCCAAAAATGGTTAGACCACCAAAAGTGCTAACTCTCATTTTCTTTAAACAAAGAAAGCTACGTTGTCTATACTGCGGAGTATGTTGAGATGGATATTTGGGGATTTGAGGCTATACAAGTGTTGTATACTGCCCCAAGATGAATGTCTTGCTTAACCCTCATGCGGGAGCCCCATTAAATAGTCTTCTTATTAATACAAGCCATTAAGACAAGTCTCTTGGATTTCTGGCGTTATGTGGCCATCATTGTCGTAACCTCCCTCCATGAATACAGGCTTTGAAGCTCTTGGTAACATCCGTATTGATGCCGTCACCGTTACAAAAATTGGACTAACATTTGATGAGCTTGTGTCCGACATCGGTGCCGGGTTGGTGGGGTGTGGTACCCGGCCTTATGAGAACTCGGCACGGTGGGAATTGGGCTCCCTGATCGGCCCGAATTGTGTATGAGGCTTGTCTTGCTCTCTTCATTGTGCGATCTTCCCTGCTACTGTAATCTGGTTCGTCCTCACCTTTATCCGACTACTCAACTCGGCATCAAATATATTTGGCATGTACAACTAATCCTATTGATTCGGGTTCTGACTTATCATCAGTTACTATAACATCAATCCCTAAGCGGATTCGATCCTATTCGATTATAAGATCAATTAGACAAGCGCAATCAATATCATATGAATTATGTTCATGTTCAACGCATAAAACATGATGGCTTAAAGATTAGGCCAAGCTAACGAAGAAGCTAAGTTAACACGCGATTATAATTATGAACATGCATACAATCGAATTTAATCAATTCAATCCTATGAACAGTAATCGAATTAAGCAAACGAAAGAAATCGAATTAAGCAAATGACTTCATAGAAAATAATTTAAAGGAGTCGAAATTAAATTGAAATAAGAGTAACCTCAAAGTGATGAAGCCGTACAATAGGATTTTGCCCTTAGGAATTAGTTCTCCATTACAGTCGTGCAAAGCAAAGAAAATTCGTGAATAATGTAAAGAAGCTAATGAACAGTAACTCCGCTACTACTAGGTATAGGGAAGCATCAAATCCGGTTTCTAACCCAACTGGGTCAAAAAGCATAAAAAAAAACCGACTTAAAATAAAATATTTCTAAAGTCTGAAACTTCAATGAATTATTCGACACTGTTTCACTCCGATTCAGCTCTAGGCCTCAACAAGAAACTTGTAGCTCTTTGTCTTAGCTTTCCAACGCCTATTAGAATGCGTCAATCCGATTCTCGTAGCTCTAGTTACGGCCTGCACAACGAACAAGTATCAAATGACTGTTAATGCTGAAAATAAGATGCGAAAATAAAATAAAGCTAGAAATAAACTTAAATATGAAAACACATTAAAATAGTAAAAATACTCAAATAAATTGTAGGAATTTCTAAGTATAACAATGGAAGAATGTGTATGAATATGCACTGATCAGCGGGCAGGCAGACTTCGATTCGACATCCATGGCTGAGGAGAAAGTAAAAGATTGGAGACATTCAGGATGGACCAAAAAAATAAAGGGTTCTGGACGGACCATGGAAGAATGAAAAGATTCAGGACGGACAAGAGAAAGCTAGAAAAGTTCTAGATGGACCAGGGAAAATTGTGAATGTTCTGGACGAACCAGAGAGAATAAAAGGTTTCTGGACGGACCAGGTAGAAATATAAGACGTTGGGCAGACCAAAGATAAAGGAAAAGACTTTGGGCGGACCAAAGATAAAGGAAGAGACTTTGGGAGGACCAAAGATAAAGGAAGAGACTTTGGGCTGACCAAAGATAAAGGAAGAGACTTTGGGCGGACCAAAGATAAAGGAAGAGACTTTGGGCGCATCTGTCGTACTCGACGGGAACCATTTTGAATGCTTCTAGGCTTGGATGGGTGTTCTATCTAAAGGCTAATTTTGAAAAGAGGGGAGGGAAAAGGAACGGAGAAAGTGCTCGTGGAGGATTAGGGCCCTCGTACCTACGTATCTTTATAGTGCAATGAGGAATTCAGAGCTCCGTAGTTCATGGAACCAGCGGGGAAGAAAGGAGAAAGGTGGTTCGCCAAGATTTTGCAATCTTGTGCCTACGTATCCTTATATTGCGATGATGATTTTAGAGCCTACGTATTTCGGAGAATGAGGACAGACAAAGAGAGAAACGAGGAAATAGTGTCAAAATCAAGAGATAGGGAAGTGGTGTCAAAACCAAGAGCAAAAATCAAAGAAATGATGTCGAAACCAAGAGAAAGAGTACGAGATAGGAGCAAAACAAGGGTGTTTTAACCGAGATTCGGTGATTAACCCAAAAAGGGAAAACGACGACCATGTTGTGGACACAACAACTTGGTCTCTATTGGGGAACAAGAAAGGAATTGATATTTGTTGAGGAAAGAAAGAAAAGATGAAAATAAAGGCTAGGAAAAAGATGAAGATGATGAAAGAAATGTAAATTGAATAAATTTGGAAACTTTGCATTTAACAATAAACATGATGTTTCATCTGCCCTTACATTCTTTCAGCCATTCGCTCGTTTCTCTTAACGCTGATACTTTGAGTTTCTTTGTGAGATTTTGTAATACAAATGAACACCCTAATTCAACAAAATGAACTACTATATATACAAGTCTAAAATAACTACCCTCTAACATTTCTTTCTCTTTGGTTCGCCACGTGCAGTTCTGCATGTAGTTTGCCTTCCAACTTCCTTCATGTGTCCTCTTAAGATAAGAACCCAAGCAGTTATCAAGATTTGAGCGTGACATAATCGCGCCCAAACAACCGCCTCTTCGACCAACTTTACTACGACAGTGTCTTCCTAGTCGAAGCAATTGGTGTCGAACTACTTACTTCAACAACCAAAAAATTCTCTAAGTCCCATAGCGTTGTTGAACCATTGTTCTTCCAAGACTTTTCCCTTGTTTGATGGGTCTTCCTCATTAGTTGAAAATCCCAGCTAACACTCATGCATGGTATCAATTATTTTGCTGACTATGTCTCCACCATAGGATTTCAGCACAACACCTCTGATCACTCTATCTTCATCTATCGGGGTGGCTCTGACATGGATTACATCTTACTTTGTGTTGATGACATCATCCTCATCAGTTCCTCTCATGACCTACGTAAATATACACTATGCCAAAAAAGACCTTTAGCAGCGCTTAAAAGTGCTGCCAAAGGTGGCGTTGCTGTAGGTAAAGGCAGCATTTTTTTCCTTTGAAAAGCGCTGTCTTAGGCCCCCCTTTAGCAGCGCTTTCGTAGGACCCCCATATAGCAGCGCTTTTTCAAAGAAAAGCGTTTTCGTAGGACCCCCTTTAGCAGCCCTTTTAAAATCGCTGCTAAAGGTCCCCCTTTAGGCAGCGCTTTTTCAAGGAAAACCGCTTTCGTAGGCCTCCTTTAGCAGCGCTTTTAAAAGCGTTGTTTTATGTATACGTTATGACCCCCTTTAGGCAGCGCTATTTTTAAAAAGCGCTGTCTTTTATAAAAGTGCTTTTTAAAAGCATTTTTTTAAAAATCAATTATTAAACCAGTATAATTAACCTGTATAATTGAACAGAATCCTCTATTTCAACACATGGCATTTGATACCATTATAATTCAACACATAGGCCTTATACAATTATAATTCAACAATAAGCCTTAATTTATACGATTAAAATTCAACACATAAACCGTAATAACCATTATATATACAACCCCAAAATAAGCATTACATATATATAACTCAATACAAACTATACAACACCAATTCCATGCACCAATTCGAAACCTTATACACCATTTCCATCACCTATACATCAAATTCTAACACAATTTCTAAAACCTAACACAATTTCTAAAACTATTCAACAAATTCTCATTTCAACCATGTATTGACACCAATCCTCCTTTATTTCTTCTAATTTATCTTTCGTGTGGGTGGCACACTTGAACTAATCAAAATACTACATATAACATAATATGCATGATTTAGTTAAAAGTAATTAATTAGATGAAATATCCGATAATAAATCTTAAAATAAATTATAACTTATATATAAATCAATACCATGTTTGGAATCTCTATTTGTTCCAAATGAATAATTTCTTTCATGAATCTGAAGACAAAATAACTACAATTGATACCATTACGCTGCCGAGGACACTACACATAGACAAAAAGTATTAATATGTATCAGGATATATAGTTTAACTTGTGTTATCAAATAGCATTACTATTATAATAACAAGTTATACCTCCACTCTTATCCATGTAATTATGTTTGCTTTCCTCTTTGGTACCCGAGCTTGTCGTTGTGATCGGAATATTTGTATGGCTCTATCATAATATAAACGAATATTTAGAACAATCTCACATAAATAAAGAAATACACACGCGAATATTTAGAATAATCGCATCACTTACGTATCAATCATCTTCTTCGTCTCCGGGTATTTTTTTTATCACCTTCTAGTGAATCCAGATAATAGACTATTTCTTTTATCGGATTAATCGCAAGCAACAACCAGTGTCCACTGTAAAATAAAACAAAAGTATAGATGGAAATGTTATACACAACGTAAAAAAGCGAAAGATTATAATAAAGGAAGTTAGAATGAAACTCTTACCCATGGCCAGTATTATATGGTAAAAGATACAACTTTTCTGTATCTTTGTTGGTTATAAATGCATCTACTAAGTGGCCTTTGACTGCATTTGTAGTTCGATCGATTAGATTTGCGTTGACACAGTTGGGAGACAAGAAGGAGTATCTTTATGTCAATTGACGCGGGAGCATCAATTTTTCATACAAGAACCTAAAATAAAAACATAATCAACATTCGAATATTCATTGAAATGAGTAAATAAATTGATCAATTAATTAAATAAAATCGATGGATTACCTAATGTATGAATTCATAACACCGACGCCTAATTCAGAATGTGTAAATATCTGATCCAAGTCTTCTTTAGCAATTGTTTTTGAATAGGCAAACCCAAAAATACCTGCTTCCATAGGTATTTCACGGATACCACCTTCCATCAAATCCGTTGTGCCTACAATTGTTTCAAGGCACAACCAAAATCGAGGAATATAAGCTTTTTTTGGCTTGGCTAATTCTGGCTTCTTTTTCTTGCTCCCTTGTTGCACCTCTTGTGTAGGAATCTGAAAATCATATAAGTCATAAAGTTAGTAATCATGAAGCTTTTGAATTCGGATCATAGAATTAACATTTTCGATGCATATATATCAATGTACCTCTTTTTGTGATGCAACTGACTCGGTTTTGCCGCACAATCCCTTGATCTTTTGATTTGGATTTTGTAGGAGTCTAACAATGTCATGTAAATTAAATGTAGGTAAAAGTAAGCATAACCTAACTTATATGCAAGTAAAACATTTGAAAACTAAATGGTTAATAATGGTTTTCAACATACCGAGTCATCTATGACGATGAGGTTTGATGGCCATGCAACATACCGAGTCATCTACAACACTCTTAACTACCTTGATTTTTCTAATTAATCACTATTCTACAAATTTTACACATTAATCACTATTCTACAAATTATGCTCTATACTAATTAACTTCTACTATTCTACAAATTAATCGTTAAACTAACTTCTACAAATTAATCACATTTTACACAATAATCACTATACTAACTTCTACTAATTAATCACTTTTCTAATTAATCACTTTTCTAATTAATCACTTTTCTAATTAATCACTTTTCTAATTAATCACTAACTAACTTCTACAAATCAAAAAATGAAAACCTAACATCAACAACTAATAATACAACAAATTTATCTCGCAGAAACAGAAGAGAAACAATCAACTATGGAGAATATTAGGCATTTCCATTATTGGAGAGAAAACCAGAAAAAAGGAGAGTAAAAACCTCAAACGGCGGACGACGGTGTGAGTAAGCAGAAACGACGGAGGGAAGCCACGAGTGGAGGGAACCCACGAACGGAGGGAGTTTCGTTTGAAGAAACGACGGAGGACGGAGGGAGTTTCATTTGCAGAAGAAGAAGATGAAGAGAAACAATGTCGCGAGAGTTAGGGTGAAAGAGAAATGGTCATAAGAAAATAGAGGGATATCAGATTCTGTTTTAATTTTAATATTTTAAAAGACTTAAGATAGCGCTTTTAGAAAGCGCTTTCTTATGTTAGTCATTTAGCAGCGCTTTTGAGATAAAAACGCTTTCTAATGTGGGATTAATGAAAGGCCTTTAGCAACGCTTTCCAAAAGCACTGGCTAAAGTGTGTTATACGAAAGCCCTTTAGCAGCACTTTTCAAAAGCGATGGCTTATGGTATCCTTTTAGCAGCGCTTTTCATAAAGCGTTTGCTAAAGTTCACCTGCCTTGGCCCTTTAGCAACGCTTTTCAAAAGCGCTGGCTTATGGTATTTTTTTAGCAGCGCTTTTCATAAAGCGCTTTCTAAAGTTCACCTGCCTTAACCCTTTAGCAGCGCTTTTCAAAAGCGCTTTCCTATGACCCCCATATAGCAGCGCGTTTTTCCTTCGTTTTTTATTTTTGTTTTTAGCGAAACTTATAGCAGCGCTTCTGCCAAAAAGCGCTGTCTTTGTAGTGCTGCCAAAACACAATTTTGACGTAGTGATATCATGATGTGTCATGCTTCCAAGTTTACAATGAATGATCTGGGGTCGCTGAGATATTTTATGGGTATTATGCACCAAACATGCAGAAGGACTTTTTCCTTGTCAGAGTACCTACGCCAATGACATTATAGGTCAAGCCGGCATGGCCTCATGCAAACTTTCTGCTACTCTAGTTGACACCAAGAAGAAGCCCAGTACCTCTGCCGACACTCCATATGACGATCATACATTATATCAGAGTCTTTCAGGTGCTTTGTCATATCTCATATTTACCCATTCTGACATCTCATATGTTGTCCAATAAGTGTGTCTTCAAATGCATGCTTCATGCACTGAGCACATGCTTGCATTGAAACACATCATGTGTTACGTTCAGGGCACCTTACAATATGGTTTGCATCTCTATCCTTCTCCGATCGAGAAACTGCTTTCCTACACAGATGCTGATTGGGGTGGATGTCCTGACACTCGTCGATCTACTTCAGGTTATTGCATTTTTCCTGGTGACAATTTAATTTCATGGTCTTCCAAGAGACAACCCATGCTTTCTTGTTCTAGTGCAGAGGCTGAGTACCGCGGTGTTGCTATTGTGGTTCTCGAATCATGTTGGCTCTGCAACCTTCTCTTGGAGCTTCATTTTCCTATATCCCATGGTACTCTTGTGTACTATGACAGTATTAGTGCTATCTACCTATCCGACAATCCTTTTCAACATAAACGTACAAAACACATTGAGATGGACATATACTTTGTTAGGGAGAATGTCGCTCGTGGTAAAGCCTGCATTCTTCATGTTCCTTCCCAAAACAGATTCCTGATATCTTCATCAAAGGCCTCCCTAGAGTTCTCTTTGATGATTTTAGAACTAGTTTAAACGCGCGTCAACCTCCCGCTTTGACTGCGGGTGTGTGATAGAATTTGTATTTATTTGTTAAAGAATATTTGCATATAGGTCTCACATCGACTATAACATATAATTAACTGGAAATATCTCTATATATAATACAGTCTCTGTAGTAATATTCTCACACAATTTACTCAAATAACTTTTACTATCTTACATGCACCTCCATTTGATAACTTGACCGGTGGCAATAACGTGGAAATGACGAAGACAAAGGGCTCCATAAAAAAAAATCCTCTATTGAAAAGATGTTGCTATTATCGTGGTTGTTTAGAGATTGTTAAAAGTTTTATGTAATACTCTTTTATTCATTTAGTTTATATTACTTAGTTTACATAGAAAAAAATCATTTCTATATTTTTATTTAGTCTTAAATTGTTGGAAGTAATGTCTAACCTGCACAATTAATGGACTTATTTTGATTGATTACATATTGCATTTATTAATTGTATGGTAAAAGTTAGATAGTTTTCTATATTCAATTTGCTTGATTCGATACACTAGAAAATGATCGTTTCATTCATATCCTAAACCTTCCATATTTTTTTAGATATATGATATATTGATCACACAAAAAAAAAAAAAAAAAGAATTTTTATAAGGAAAAACAAGTCTTCTAAAGAAGAAAAAAAAATAATAGTCCCCGCACGAAATCATAAAATAGTACTACAACCCTTGGTCAATTTATTCTTTCAAAATATTAGGACAGATCAAGCCTTGATAAAAACAAA
Source organism: Lathyrus tuberosus (assembly GCA_022829125.1). Taxonomy (NCBI): domain Eukaryota; kingdom Viridiplantae; phylum Streptophyta; class Magnoliopsida; order Fabales; family Fabaceae; genus Lathyrus; species Lathyrus tuberosus. The sequence goes on along the minus strand of JALAZF010000469.1, from coordinate 4,562,472 downwards.
TTATGAAAGACTACACGATATACAGACGCCTTGACCTTTCCTAGAAAATGCAAACAGACAACTTGACTTACGTTAAAATTGCCTCCTCTATAATTGAAGATTTAAAGAAAATATATATTTTTCTTAGTCTTTGGAATTTCGAGAGTTTGGACCATTAATTTTTTAGATAAATCAAAATTGTATTAAAGAGATTTTGTCATGCTACCTTCCACTTATATCTATAATTGAAGACTTAAATGATGTGTGATAATTAGGAAAGATCAAGCCTTGATAAAAACAAATTAGGAAAGAATACATGTTATAAAGACAACTTGACCTTTCAAATAAAAATGCTAACAGAACTTGAAGATGACTTGACCTTTCAAACAAATATGCTAACAGACAACTTGAAGACGACTTGACCTTCCAAACAATAATGCTAACAGACAACTTGACTTGCATGAAATTTGCTTCATCTATAATTGAAGAATTATATATATATATATATATATATATATATATATATATATATATATATATATATATATATATATATATATATATATATATATATAACCCGAGAGAGTTGGCCTAGTGGGAGGGTGCTTGGGTCTCAAGGGTTTGCTCCCCTTGAGGTCCTGAGTTCGAAGGAGTTCTGGGCCAATTTTCGGAGGCTACGTGGGGTGAAAGCTCTCGGGTGAATTAGTCGGCACGGAAGGAAGGATACCACTCTATTAATATATATATATATATATATATATATATGGTCCAATCAATTCGGAATTCTGATCTAATTTAAAAAATAGACTTTTAAAATATGAATTTATATCGAATTTTTGAAAAATCGATATAAAATTATAAATTTTGAAAATAAAATATAATTTAACACTTATTTTTATAAAAACATAGGTAAAATGGATTTTAAAAACATTATAATTGAACACCTATTTTTAAAAAACTAGGTGTAAAAAGTATAGTTTTATAAAAAAAATATGTGGGCCCCAAATATTTGGGTGCCAGAGCTACAGCTACTGCAGTGCCTGCTAAAGGCCGGCTATATAGATATATATATTTGGAATTTAAAGAAATTTGGGAGAAAAACTTATATGAAAATATGCATGATTTTATATTTTTAGAAACATTCAATAAGTAGAGAGAAAATTTTAAACTTAACTAAAATTTATTTTATTTTTAATTGAAATAAGGGATGGTTGTGATATGAAGAGGAGAGAATATTTTATTTTTATTTTTTAACCAATAAAAAAATTGTAATTGATTGTGCATATATCTACGTGTCATGATTATTTCTATCTAAAAGTTTTTTAAACTTTAGACCATTTATTAGAAAATTTGAAATTTCATGAAAGAATGAAATTTCAATTCAACATTATAGTGAATAATTTCTAGTTACAAAATCATACAAAGTTCTTACAAAAATAAGGTTGTCACACTCAACTTTGGCACCAGACTTTATTAAATAATTAAAAAATTCCAAATAATAAATTTAATAACTAAAATGAATACAAATAGTTAAATAGTTACATACTATCATAATTATAGGAAAAAAAAATGAAACGGCCAACTTAATTGACAACAATTTAATGGAGAACGAAAATTTCTAAACCTAATAGAGGTTCCTTTTTAACCTTCTAACACCAACAAAATTATATGTCCTAGTGATAGTGGTTTTGATAGCTTGCTGTTTAAGGGATGGAATTTTTAACCGTATGGATTGTTTCTCTGGTGTTGTTTTCTTGCCTGCTTTTTGTTTTTGGGTGTTTTATTGGCTTTCTCGGTTAGTCTTGTTATTGTAGTGTGTTCAATTATTGCAATGCAGGTTCGGGATTAAATTTAATGTTTTCTATTTCTTAAATAGCGAGTTTTTGTTAGTATTATTTAAGATCAGAATAAAACGAACAGTGGAAAATGATATGAGCAAAATAAACAGAGGAAAGTAAGAGATAAAAGTTTAGAGAGGTGGCACTAATGATTCATCAAGATTCAACCGAACCTTGGCCTACTCCTCTACAAAAGAGTTTTTCTTGAGATTTTAACTATAACCTTGAACTTTTATCGATTATGCCCACAAACCTTCTATACAGGCAAATCTAGAGACTTTAAAATGGATTATACCTAACCAAAAAGAATGTTTTTACCTAGTTGAGCTAAGGAACCAATTAGAGATTTTCTAGGATAATCTCAATAACCAAACATTATATAACTAAACACAAATTTTGAGACTGATTAATCTCAAGAACCAAACATGATTTTCCAAGAATATCACACTCTTGAGATAAGTAACAATGGCATGACACTAGTACAAATTCTTCCTCACAAGACACTGAGACAACTTTTGGTGTAAAGAAAATATTTTAGAGAGAGATAGAAGAGAGATAAATTCTAAAGAAATAGAGAAACTCGGAATTCTGGTGTAAAATGAAGAGGATAGGCGCCTCATTTATATAGGAGAAAAATTGGCTAAAAAAGGAAACGATCCATGAGCCAAATTAATGGTCGAGTTGATTGGGTTCTTATCCTAATCGATTGTATGCTTCAAATAATCGATTATTTGTGCCCGTTTTGAAAGGTTTTGATAGAGAGTCATTACCAATCATTAAGATTATGTCATAATAGATTATATAATCGATTGCCTTCTTCCAATCGATTCACTATAAGCCCCACTCGATGAGATAGTTCAAAAAATGCTTTAATTGAAACTGACAATTTCCTAATCAACTGGCTAACGCTTGAAAACATTTTTAGGCATTTTGTTAGTTCAAAAAAGAGGTTTAAAAAACTTTTAAGTGTGTGTGTGTGTGTGTGCGCGCGCGCGCGCGCGTGTGTGTGTGTGTGTGTGTGTGTGTGATTTTACTTAGTATACTTGGAGTTACTCTCCTACTTTCGCAAAACTTTGGTCACTCAAACAAACAAGACCAAACGAGCTTTCACACTTCTTCTCTTTCACAACTTTGAGGCTTTCAAGATTCTTTCAGATACATCGATCATATAAGCACTTTAATGGAATCTTGTGTGTTCTACTTGATGAGGCTTGAGATGTATTTAACTTTTATTACCATCATCATAGAATTGGAAACTCTTTACCACCGACTTCAACAATCATCGGTGTTTTCGTCATCAAAATAGTATGAAGATTCTCAATAAGATCACGAGTTTCATACCTGTTGTTGCACCACAAAATTTTCCCTCACCTTTTTTTAAATCCCTAATTGGCTTATGCTTATGCTTTGCATTCACAATTATGCATTCTCATGGTTTCTTGAGGCATGGAATCAAGAAGTTCTTTGGAGCAAGATTTCTATGTGCTGGGAGGTTGTCTCATTCAAGTTGAAACAAAGGATGAGTTCACAAGATCTTGATCATCTCTCTCCAAGTGCCATCATTCATCCATTATAGTCAAGAGCTTCCTCACATCAAGGGCTAAGCCAGAAGTTTGCTTTGATAGAGGGTCATCAAGTTTCAAATTCATCCCAAGCCCTAAATTAGGGTTTTGGGTCAAAGTTAAGTCGATATTGACTTTTTGACCTCAACATGATCCAGTGGTTTAATACATGGTTTAAGGTGTCCCAACACACCATTATGGTCCGATCATATGGTTTAACTAGCTTGAGAAGCTTAAGATATTGATAGATGAAGAAAATTGGTTCAACTGCCAAAAAGTCAATTGTTACCCAAAGTCAAAGTTTGACTTTTGGGGTCTTTGGTCAACCATGAATTTTCCAAGTCAAGATCTTTGAAACATGAAGTTTTGGTCAAGTTTAATCAAGAGGAACCATGAAAATCAAGAAAAGTGGGAATTGGAGGTATTTTGAAATTTTTCTAAGTACTAAAAAGCATGGTCATTTAGTCAACTTTCCAAGGCTGTGGAGTTTGACTCATGCATCCAAAATAGTCAAACAAGGGCTGCATTTGAAGCTCACATTTGATACTACATATTGATGGAAAGTTTGGACTCAAAGGAGTTTCCTAAGTGGAAGAAAATTGGAGCAAAAGTAAGGGTCTCAATATGTGCAAAAGTGGTAAACACTTAGAATTTTTCTAGGTTTCAAGACATGCATTGATACCCCAACTTCATGCCTTCGATTTTGTGTCATGCAAGCCTCATCTAAAAATTGTTCCAACATGAAAGTTGTACATTGCAACAAGACCTTTCTAGGGATACCAAGTTTGCTCCATTTGGATCATCCTACCCCAAGTTAGGGTCCTCCAAAGTGGCCATCATGCAACATGTAGCATGCTTAGAATTCATGTCAAAACCTTGCCAAATTTTATTTACACCTATTGATGTTGTACCACTTTATTCTCGTTTGGTCCCACCCTAAAAATCACTCCAAAAGCTTGCCCAAAATGATCAAACTCTTGGGCTGCACATGGGAGGTGATTTCTACAAGTTTGGCCAAAAATGGAAAGTTGCAAAGTGTGGTTGTGATTCAACTTGCCCAGCAAGTTTGTTCTCTTTGCCAGCTCACATCATACGAAATTTTCACCCTTATCTAACCCTAAAACTATGAGCATCGCCTTGGTTCCAAACCTATATCCAAGCCACCACCATCCATGTGCATTTTTTATCTTTCTCTTTCCAAACCTCTTACTTTTGTTCCAAACCTCTTCCCTACCCTAAAATGAACTTCACTATAAATATAGAGTCATCTTAGTGCATTTCACAAGCTCTAGCAGCCAAACTCACTCTATTCAAATTGTGTCCAACTCCCTCTGAAACTTGATTCCTTTAGCATAATACAAGCAACTTCAGCGCGATTTCTCTGCCCAGAGCTCAAGTAAGAAGTGTGAGGAAGCTATAGCAAGAAGAACCAGGTCAAACGGAGTTCTGAGGAAGGAGAACGAGATTCGTATTCAAGCCTCTCCACACACTTTTGAGCAGGTCCATTTCTCAACTATTTTCAATGATTTTTGTTGATAAATCATGAGTATTGATGTGTCGAATGATATCCTTAAACTTTTGTTCATTTATATTTCATCATCATCATTGTAATAAGATAGTTTAAGTTTTAGTGTGTTTCGAGTTTGCTCAATTTTCTCATTAGCCGTGCCATATGAGAAAAAACTAATCGCGTATTCTTGCTCCTTGCGAAATTTTGGTTAAGAATGATGTGTTGCTTGGCATTTTTATGAGATGTTTTGGAGCTCCATTTTTTGCATTAATGGAGAAGATCTTGATGAACAACCTGTGGGTTCCTTGTGCATGCAGTTTCTTTTTTTTTTTTTGGTTTTTTTTCATGCTGATGCCACATGTAAGCATTTCGTTCGTGTGTAGATTAATGAATCATGATGTGGCTTTGTGCTTTCACTTGGAGTAAGGTCCGCGCGGAGCTTAGATCATGGCCCTTAGATGTTGTTTACTAGCTCATGTGGTTGATATTTGATCATTATACACCGCTGATGTGAATCGCATGGCCACGCGCGTGAGGGTTCATGGCATGGACCTGGGCAATTTTTTTCCTAAAAAAAAGCCAGCGATGGGCTTATTGATTGGGCCTAGTTTTCTTTTATTTGATGAACCCCTCTTTTTCTATTTCACCCCTGATTTTCATTTTATTATAACTTCTTTATTTTAAATGCTTTTTTAGGTTTTCTTTTTTTCAAATTGATTCAAATTTAATTTCCTTTCATTTTATTTGACTTATTTTCTGTTTAGCATTTATTTTAACCTAGTTGTTGTTTGTTGGGTATTTTTGCACTATATTTATATTATATTTAGTCATAAATAGGAATTAGGGTTTGTGAGCTTTGATTCAAGTTGATTGATGGTTGGGTGTTTCTCCTTGTTTAATTCTTGATTTATCATCTATTTAATGATTTATCTTGGCCATGGTTATGGTTAAAATGTTAGTGGTGCATCTTTTGAGTTTGTAACTTTGATGGATACCATTGAAATTCATGTTAGGTTAACTTTTGATTCATCTTTGCTTGATTGATCATTTCTCATTGATTCTTATGAGTCATGTTGGTTCCATCTCTTTATTTCCATACATGTCATTACATCTCATGTGTTAACCATGTTACTTTGTTTTGTGAGGTGTCTTTGAGGAGAATGCATCACTTGGACATTATGCTATTTTTTGCTCATCTTGTTGAACATACATGGTCCACCCCATTTACTTTTTCATGCTTTACTTCTCATGCCATCCCCCTTGGTGGGTTTATAATGCTTACATTCCCCCATCACAATGTAATAGCTTAGGTTTTCTTGCTTTTCATCATTGATTGCTTGCTTGCTTGTTAAGAAAGATAAAATGAAATAGGTTAGAAAATGATTTCAAAACAAAAAGACAAATAAGACTTGATCCAACGTCAAGTCATTTTTCAAAGTTATTAACTCGAATTGTTTATCATACCATACCTTAGGGTTTCTCCTCCTCATCTCCTTCACCCTTCTTCAATCATCCCATTGAACCCAAACTAACCTTGTATGCTTTCACCCTTGCAAGTCGATTGCCTTGCGCATCGCTATCAACCTACCTTAATCATCATCACCCTTTCAATATATTCCATTCCTCTTCATACTCTCTTCCTAAGCAATAACTTGGTCTTGTACCAAGGGCATTTTCAAGCTACTTTTTCAATAAACTTGGATGGTTGTGGAGTGGTTAGGCGAAGGCCTTATCCTATCTCGAGTGTTTGACATTACCTTTAGGGTTCACTGTCTAAAAATACTTACCATCTAAAATAAAACATCCCTTAAATAAAAGAATAAGGTTCTCTTTGTATTGGACTAAAGAGAGAGGATTGAGTAAAGACTTATTCCTCTCTGAGTATTAGGATGCTCACTTTAGAGTGTGTAGTCTCGATACTCGTCTTTCAATACGAAGACGTGACTATATTCGCCACATCATTTTCAAAGCAAATCTTTTGAGATAAAGAATTGGGTACAACCCGCAGGGGTTCCTATCCGAGGACTTATTTCACCCCTAAAATTAATCTTTACCAATCAAATGTGACATCTTGCCTCGATGGCAAAAACTTAAGCCCTTTTCAAAAAGGGCAAGTTATTTCCATCCTACCACATAACAGACTAAAGCATAAGTCTCCTTGCGTGCGAGCGGTAAAACCTATTGCTAGGATGTGAACGTTAACGTCGTCCATTAAAATCAACAAACCCGTGGTTCCGCGAAATACAGACACTCTGATTCTTCATTGGTCAAAAATAACAATATCCATGCTCATACCACCATAATGCTGCGCACCACCTTCCCTAGACCTAAACACCACATCACCATTTTTTATGTTTTTTTACTTTATGATTCTTATGGGCTCAGCCCATATATTTTCAAAAAATGTACCCTCCTTAGATCTAAGCACACCACATCACTTTTTTTTGTTATTAATTTAATTTGTTTTGAAACTATCTTTTATTATGTTTGTAAATAATAACTATTTTTGTTTTTACTTCTTTTAATTTCGTTTGATTTTCTTGTTCTATTTCGTTTTGATTTAATTTTTAGTTTTATTATTGGTCGATGAACATCTAAATAGTCGTGGATTATCGATTCATCGATGAGAATCCATGACTAAAATTAGACCATTTTCTTTTCTATCTCATTTTGATTTCCATTTCTCTTTTCGTTTCGATTTTATTTTCAATTTCATTCTTGATCAAGGAAAGTCTTTAATATTACAAATGTTGGTTGGTTGAGGTTGTTTAACCTTCATTATTTCAAATCTGTAGTGAATGATTATTGAGATCATTTTCTATACTTTGGGGTCATGATAGGTTGCCTTCGATTAATCGACGAAAGTTTGTGATTAAGACGAGATCATCCGCTTTTCTTTTCGTGTTGCACGATTTCTTTAGAGAATGATTCACAATATCATTTCTCCATCGTGTTTTAGCACAAACATCTTGCACGACCTCCTATAGTATGATTTTCATCATAGATCGTGCTACGATGGCTTAGCGCTAAATTCGACCCAATTCATTTGATTAACAACAATTAACGATTGATCACTAACCACTAACTTTAATTTCTATCAATATACTCTTGCTTTACTTTTCTGTCAATATATCTTGCTCATATTATTATTTTTCATATTATTCATCTGTTCATATCATATTCATCATCATATCTTATTCATGCCTTGTTCACATTATTCAAAACACACTAAAACGATCAAAACCCTAAAAAACTCAATTGGTGGACTGTTGGTTACTTTTTCGAGCAACGGAATGTGGACTTTGTACAGAAACCCTAGCATGGAGATCTTGTCCGATTCTTGCTCATGGCTTAGTTTAGGACACCCCACACACACACACGACTTCCTCTTGGGCTACCTTACAATGACACCATTTATTTCGTGCAATCCTGTATAACTTGCATATACCCCGCTCCCATTTTGATGTACGTACTTTACTCGCTTTTGATTGTAGTTTGTTTACTAGGAGCACCCCTAGGGACTAGCATAGACTAAACCATTTTCAAACTAATTCTTGATTCTTCGTCGAGCCATTTTCAAACACCCTCGTAAGTCGATTGCTCATTAGCATTCGTCATCAACCTAATGCACACACTCGCACATTTCATCGTGATTTCATTACTAGGAGCACCCCTAGGGACTAGGACCGATTCACACCTCTTTTCAAACCCTTGTTTTGTCCTCGAGCCATTTTAAAAACAAACCTTTTAAGCCGAGTTCCTTTTGCCTCGCAACCAATCTCTTCGCACGGAAATACAATCAAACCCTTGATCCAACTTCAAGAGGATTTTCACAATCAAATGTCAAAACACATAACAATTATCGAAACTCTTTTCAAGGTGAAAAAGAGGGGGATTGAGCCTTTGATCTCTCTTCAATTGTTTGGGTGCGAGTTCTCTTACTCGTGTGTGAACAATTGACGCCTCTAAATCGCTTCCAACTCGATAACATTCAAACCTATCTTCCAACCACTCATCGTTCAAAACAGTTTTCAAACATAACCTCTTTCCAAGGTGAAATAGGAGGGGGATGGAGTCTTCTTTATTTCTCCTCAATTATTTGGGTGCGAATTCTCTTACTCGTGTGTAAACAATTGTCATCTTTCCAATCAAACCTTTTTCTCAATCACTTAGATGAAAAAGAGAGAGAGTCAAGCCTTTGACTCACTCTTCCGATTACTTGGGCCCTAGGAGCCTTTCTTAAGCTTCGAGTAATCATCATCCAAACCAAACTTTAACACACCAAACTCCTTCTTTAAGTGGTCGTATCCACGAACTACGAACGCTCTGATTCTTCATTCTTGTCCGAATGAAGATACGTAGGCACAAGATTGCGATGATCTTGGCGAGCCACCTTTTATTTTCTCCATTCTTCACCTTTTCCCCCTTTCTTTCCATGGTCGTACCCACAAACTATGAACACTTTGATTCTTCATTCTCTTCCGAATGAAGATAAGTAGGCACAAGATTGCGATGATCTTGGTGAGTTCACTTATATTTTTTCCGCTGTTTCTCACTTCCATATTTTTCCTTCATTCCACGTCTACCTTCTACCTTCTATCCATCTTTCTTTCCAAACCTTTCCCGTATTCAAACTACGAGCGCTCTGATTCCTCATTCTCGTCCGAATGAGCATACATAGGCACAAGGCCCCCAATCCTTGGTGAGCACCATAACCTAAAACCACCCATTTTCCCTTAGCATCGAATCATTTTATCGTACCTTTTCGCATTAATCGTTTAGATGAAAACAAATAAGCTTAGCCAACGTTCATCATAATTCGAATTAAGAGGTTCCTATTGAGTACAACGGACGTGAGGGGGGGTGCTAATACCTTCCCCTTACGTAACCGACTCCTGAACCCAAAATGTGGTTGCGATGACCATGTTCTTATCTCTTTAAAGGTTTTCTCGATATTTTCCTTTCCCTCTTTTGGGATAAATAAAGTTCGGTGGTGACTCTGTCGAACCGCAATTTCTTCCGCACCTTTTGCGCAAGGGTCGTATTTTTTATTTTTCGAGGTGCGACAACTGGCGACTCTGCTAGGGAATATTGTTCCATGCAAGAGATAGTCAATCATATCTTAGTTCGAATTGTGAGCTCGTTAACTTCGCTTATTTATTTTCTTCAAGTTATTTATTTACATGCTTTCCTATTCCTTATATGTGTTACCTTTTGTGACATTTTTGGGCTTCTCTGCTTATGGGTACTTTGTGAGATGGCTCTACACCCGAGTCTGAGAAAAACCCTAGGATTATGATGGTGGTTTTGTAGTAGAGACTTGCGTGGTATCTTCCGCGTGAGGCCGATACGAAAACCCGCTTGGAGTAGATTCCATTGGAAATGTTATTGTTGTGGTGAGTCTTTGCCATGGCATTAATGTTTTCGAGCCTGAATCATTGATCCCAAGGACCATTACCCCGTTCAATCCACGGTGGTTGGTAGTGTTAACTCCTTTTGGGTTAATATGAACGCCCCAATCAGATGAGGTCCCTTGAACGTATTACTTCCTGACAATAATATTTTCAACCTCGATCTATGACTCTGAGAACCCTACTTAGAACCCATGTGTCGATGGTTGTTTAGTGGACGCCTCTGAGGAGTCTTTCTCGTGGGGAAGATACGAAGACCTCACCTACAAGAGATCATTTCAAGGATATTATAGTCGGGTGAGGCTTCTTCATGGCTATAATGTCTTTGAAATATATCCATGACTCTAGGAACCTACCCGTCTTAGAATCCTACCCGTGGATTTCTTTGATCAGAGACCTTGGTTGTTGACCCGTTCCTCTGGCCAACCTCAGAATTGATCGAACCTGCGATCCTGGTTCTTGCATCTTGCATTGCATCTATACATATCATTGCATTGCATTGCATCGGTTATGAATTTTGCATTTCATTTCAATAGCAGAAACTCATTTCACCTTCCTTCATCTCCAGCAAATCAAGTTGATTCCTCGACACAGATACACTACTCAAGCCAATAGCAGACGAATGACGAATCACATCCAACGAGATCATGCTGCCACATGCACAGGCAGGACCAACAATGAACGCTATTGAAGGAGTTGCCGAAGACAAGCTGAATAGTCTTCAACCCTGAACGAGCTAGTTCAAGCATTAATCAAGTCAAGACAGGAAGATCAGTTCCTTGAAGAAGATAGTCATCATGCCATCCCATCATTTGCATTCTTGTATTTTGTCTTTTCTTGTTTAAGTACTGTTTTCTTAAAACATTGTCATTTGTATTTGGTTTTATTAGTGTAGTGATTATACATGTTTTAAATCAGTTATGTCGTATTCACTCATTTTTTCCATTTACCGCAAAGCACCGACACATATTTCTCCACTTCACTCTCTTTATCAAACTGTTATTTAGCAATGATTGGAGGGAGGATGATGAATATAAAATACCCATAATTGCAAACTGTATGCTTTCGGATAAAATCCCGCCGATGATGTACATGCATTGTTTCAATCCCCCAAACACTGGAGAGACAAGGAGTTAATCTCTAGTTAACCACTTCGAGTCTAGAAGTAGGAGTTTCCTTCGGATATTCAAACCCTTACACTCAACCTGGGGTAGGGTAGTGTTCAGTTAACCTGATTATGCACTCGAGACAAACCCCAAAAGACATGATGGTTGTTCATCAATAACCCATGACTTGGTAGTCACAATCCTCCAAAAACAAAATCGAAAAATAAAATAAAACAAAAGCCTGCTAAGTCGAACACCTCAAAAGGAGACTTAGGCAAAAAGCAAGGCAATCCCGATGGACTCGAAAAGCAAAATCAGTCCATGCAAAAGTTAGGGATCAAAAGAAAAAACAAAAGAGGCCCTCAAATCTTTAACCAAAACAAAATAAGATCCAGTGACCGCCATATCAAAATCAAAGGGTCACTAACATCCGTCAAAAGCAAAATAAGGTGACTACCATTTCGAGCAACCCTTTTGGAAGACAAACGTGCAGAATTAACTAAACGTAGGACAAGAGTTCATCACGAAGAAGGGGTGGGTACAAACCAAGTTTTGAGCCTAATATCCTTTGTTTCATGAACCGTGAATCAGACCATGATACAACCCTCAAAAAGACCTAATTGAGGCGAGGTTTATTCTGAAAGCATACTTTTGCAAAGTTGCGTAAACTGACTCCCCACATATTTGCTAATCTTCAGCATTGGTGTCATTCTCCTTGCTATATTTTTCACACACCAGCAAAATCAGCACAACGTTTGGACTGAACGGTCCATTAATCTCACACTGTCACAACACTCCAATAAACTACCTTTTCAAAACTTGCATGAACATTGTATTAAGATTACCATTTGTGAATGAGCAATTTTAACTGCAAATCAGTGCTTGACATCAAAGACACTCCAACAAGGGGCAATCGAAGAGGATTTTAAACTTTCAGTGGTGGCAACCTGAATCAAGACTCCTTCAAAACCCACAATCAGGGGCAAACCTTTCAATAGCTCAATCAGGGGCAAGCCATCTCAGAATCACATCAAAGTTTAACTTCCAAAGAACAAATCACTTCAGAACGGGTTAATTAGGGGCATACCATTACCATGTTCATCCTGGGGTAAGAAAATTGTAGAAAGCAGATTCTCTATGTACTTCAAAGTCGGTCAAAAAGATCTGGCTAGACACTAGCAATCTTTAAATTCAGAGCAAGAGTACAATCTTCATGAGTCGATCACATCGCTACGCTCATTCTCAAGCACAGAGTTGTGGTTCTCTCAAAAACGAACTCACGACTTATCATCAAGTGAATCAAACTCAAGGGTTCGAAAGCATCTTCGTCTGCTTCAATAATGGCGTCTTCAACGAACTGAGTGTCGAGGAAATCCAATCCTCCCACCACCCAAAGTCTAATTCGCATTGGCAACTACATAAAGTCCACCATGCTGGCATCCTCACCAAAACATATCCAATCACTCGTCTACAATCATATGTATCATACGCATCATATGCATCGCATTCGACATCATAAACATCATATACATCATATGCATACGAAAACCAAATCACACTTCCCCAGCACTTGCATCTCCGCGCGTCCGCATATGCATTGCATTTCCATTCGATATGGAATATCATTACAAAATCAAGCATTCATACATGCACAAGTCAAGGTGCTGGATCAAGCTGAGATTTCAAGGCGGTCTTCAGCCCAGCCAGGGGCTTCCTCTTCAATTCCATGGGCGTTCCTCACGAAGTTGTTCAACCTTTTGTTGATCAACCTCAAGGAAATCTTCAGCCCAGACAAGTGCATCTTCTTTAAATCGGTGGGCGTTCCTCACGAAGTTGTTTCAACCTTTTGTTGATAAGAATGGTCTTCTTCAGTGACGTTTTTGCTTCAACCTTTTGTTGATGTCTCCAAATAAGCCTCACTCATCATATATCCAGCAAATTTGACCTTTTGTCAATAACCTTACTATCTGTCATAGCCTAAATTTTGACCACAAGATTTCACATCATTGTTCAAATCATCACCACAATATATATGTACCTTCATGCCTCATCAATCCTCCCAAAGATTGTTGAGTATTCACTTAACCAAGAATTAGGGTTTTTGAGCCCTCTCAAAGCATCCAGGCAAAGTATCAATCAAGAATTGACATGATTTTCAACTTTTTAAAGCTCTCAAACATTCATGAAGGATCAAGAGGCCTCCCACATCAAGAATCAAGCACAGTATTGCAACACTTCAAGTTGATCAAGCCTCAAGATCACCAATGTCACCAAATTAGGGTTTTGGTCGACCAAGGCCTCCAGAGAGAAATTTTCATCTGGGCATGAGCCAATACCTCAAAACAAGATTCAAGAAGCTCAAAAGGACCTCATGAGTCCATTCATAAATTCAAGATAGCCTCTGGGGATGCATTCATAAAAAATCAAGAATTAGGGTTTTAACCTAATTAAATCCCTAAGTTGACTTTTGGAGCAAGGCATGAGCAAAGACCTCAAGAGATGCTTTAAGGACTTCAAATTCATCATATTGATCCATTCACAAGATTTGATTGATTCAAAGAACTTGGGTCACAAGCAATGCAAGGATTCAAATTCATCTGGACCACAAACAAGGGTTTTTTAGAAAAAGTCAACCATGCCTTTGACTTTTGACCAAGACATGATCTCAAACCTTGGTACATGATTCAAGATACTCTAAAACACCTATGGAATCCATCCATTAGGTTCAATTTAGACCAAGGGCTTAATTTCATAAAGGATCACAAAGTTCAAAATTCATCTGACATAAAAAGTCAACTATGACCAAAATCAAGTTTGACTTTTGAGATTTTTGACAAATATCGCCTCTTCAAGTCAAAAACAATGTTGACTTATGATTTGGATCATAATCAATTAAGAAAAATCAAGAAAAGTGAGGTTACTTGCAAAAAGGGCAACTTTGACAAACTTGAAATTTCACTAAGTTATGGAAAAAATGTTCAAGTACCCAACTTCAAAGGACCATAACTTGTGATCTAAGCAACAAAAATTTTTGATCCAATGCTCAAATGATAGGTCTTGCTACATACTACAAGTTTGTCAACTACACCACATTCCAAATCTTCATGGATTTTAAGTTATGGATTTATCAAAATCACAAAAATTAAGAAATGGACATTTTGACACTTAGTGTAAAATCTGCCAAGTTTTTCAGCTTTGGACACCAATGTTCAAAGGCACTTTTCATTATGATCCAAATAGATTCAATACAAACCATAAACATCAATGTTGTAGTATCTAATGTGAGATTTTTAAAAAGTACAAGAGCCTCCCATGATTCAATTTGAGCAAGAAGTTATGGATCTTGCAATATGGCATTTTTCATTCTGATTTCTCAAAGATAGATTATGCATTAAGGCTCGATTTTGTCAAGTTAGTGACTATGCATGCCTTGTCACTCTTCAAGATCATAAGGAATCTTATCAAAACCAACAAACTCTGAACCATAGAGCCACACAAGTCTAGAATGTTATCCTATAGCATGTGACATTCAAGTTTTAAATCCAAAAACTCCAATTTTGTCAAGAAGCATTAAAAGGATGCATAGAGGTGGCATGTATCCGTCCATAACTATCCAAATGAGTCAAGCTCTGTCCAAGAATCAGAAGACTATAGTCCTGCAAGTTCAGCTTAAGTCAATGGCTAGAGGAGAATTTGAACAACTAGCATTATCCATTGAACAATAGGGCGATCCAGACCCCATTCACTATTCCTTGCAAAACAAACCTCCTCTACTATAAATAGAGGTCATTTGTGATGAATTTAAACACACCAAAACATCATAATACATGTTTTCTCTCATTTCACTCTCATGCATCAAAATTTGCTTCTTTAACAAGTGAGATTCGAATTTTCAAATAGGGAGCAATTCTGTCAAAACCAATGGTGTAGACACATCCTATACATCATATAGAAGGGATCCAAACACTTTCCAAACTTCTGTAACACCAGGATCAATAACCTCCATATCACACCTAGGTCTAATTGCAGTTGGGATACCACTGAGAGTTCCAGGAGATTTCCAGCCATTCCAAGCTTCTCAAAACACTCAGTAAGGTCCATTGAAGCTATCCAGATCATTCAAACACATCTGTAACACCTACAACTGAGGATTCGAATTCCTCTTGCACAGGTAAGCCTGAAGCTCTCAAACTCCATACTCTATGCATCATAAATGTTATTTTGAGTTACCACCATGATTCTGCATGTGTATAGAGTAATAACCGTCAATCAATTGCATATTATCTCTCGTGTATAGGATTTCACTTAGTTTTTGCAAAAATTAGGGTTCATCTGTTCATCACAATATATCTCACTTCACACTTAAAATAAATAAAATTAAATGCCACCATCGTGTTCCTTGGTAAAAAAAACGAGCAAGTTTGATGTTTACTTAGTTTGATTTCATTGCGTAATGAGAGAGATAAGTGAGCTTTTGCAAATCAGCCATGGCGGGCACACACGAGGAAGAAGGAGCCATTGGCGCCCTTTTTCAAATATTTGAATTTTTAATTATTTTGATTATTTCTTAATTAATTTCAAAAATTCATATCTCTTTCAATTTTAATCTTTTTCAAGAAATTTTTAAACATAAATCCTTCACACATTTAAATATTATATTCCGCAAAAAAATTCAAAAAAATATTTTTATTTGATTTATATTTAAATATTTTAAAGAATTTCCTTTTAATTGTTTTTTAAACATTTAAAAAAAAAAATTTCTCTTGATTTTTCAAAACCAAATGAGTTTCGAACCATCATGTGAATAAAACATCCATTTTCAAACATTAATCAAAATTCATAACATGTTTATTAAATATATTTGATATTTTGTATCATTTTTATTTGATTTTCATTGGAAAAAATGCATTTTGAAATAAAATTAGGGTTTTTCCTTGATTTTAAATCTTCAAACTTTCTTTTAATAATCATTTTAGGCCTCTAATAGAGTGTAAGACCCAACCCCTTTGTAAATAAGTAAATTTTGGGCCTCTATTATAGTATAAGTCCCAGTGCGATTTTCAAAATAACGGTGCGTCCACTATTTTTCAAATGGGCCTCTCCTTGAGTATAAGTGATCGGTCACCATTTCTACTATGTTTTCGTCACTTATTCGGCATCAATCCATAAAATCGGTAGCACTTTGTTTGTCTTTTCATTGTTTTTCAATTCAATTTTACTTGTCGTATTTTATTCTCGCATTTTATGATTTTTTGTTTTATTTCAATTATGTTGCATTTTATGCTTTGGTTTGGTAGTTTTCAATGGTTTCAGGTCTGAGTGGAAAAGCCCAAAGAACTCGTGCGAAGAAAATGGAAGTTCCGGGTATTTAGAAGAGTTTTTGGAATAAAGCAGAGGATGCCTGGACCTAAAATTCAACAAACATGGAAACATATTGGGCAACCAAGTTCCTTGTCTGTACTATGTTGTAGTTCTCTTCATTAGCTTTCCGACGCTTCGAACGGAGACCAAAACAGACTTACGGATCAAAAGTTATGATCGAAACAATTTCGGTTATAAAATCCAGCAAGCTGACACGGCCGGCAGTGTTGGCTGACACGGCCCGTGTTAGCTTTGACGCTGATTTTCTGAATTTTTCCATATTTTCTCCCTATATTAAGTTGTGGGGGTACTTTGGGTATTTTCAACCGATCTGAATGATTTGATATTATTTAGATGAGTTTTTAGGAAGAGAAAGGGACTTTTTTTACAGTACGGAATATTTTACGCTAAAGTTTGATGCCATCAAGAGTTTTGGAGATTGTTCATGACCGGAATATTTTAAAACCTTTGAGTTATCCAATAATCTTGTAATGTCTTACTTTTATTTTGTAATTTCTTTTCGCACTATGAGTAGCTAAACCCCCCAATGCTAGGGGGGGGGGGGAATTGCATTTGTAATGACTTCTATTTCCATTGTTATATGAGATAATACTTTTTCCTTAATCTTTTGTTATGCAATGTTTTTAATGATTTTTCGATCGGAAAAATTGAAATTGATTTACGGTTGGGGTTTAGGTCGGACCAACTAACCCAAAGCTTTTGCATAATAATATTACAGTAGATATTGCCTAGGAATGGGGATACCCTGTAATAACCGAATTATTCTTGATCAAATATAATGCTTGTGATTCTTTCTTGACAGCTAAGGAATTAGGGTAAAGATAGAATCTCAAAGGTTTTTCTGCTAAGGAATTAGGGAAAAATAACCTTAAGAATCAGTAAGGTTTGTTTAGAGTATTGTTTCATCAAATAAGGATTTAGAGTTTTTGCAGTGCAATTCATACACTTCCCCTAGCATGCTTATCATATCTGTCTTAAGTCAAGTTTATAATTTTGCTTATTTTATTATTATTAGTTATAATTTCCCAACAATCAACCCCAAAGGCATTTTTGTTTAATTGAAATAGCATCTGCACTTATAATTACACGCAGTCCTCGAGAGATCGATTCTGGGGATAACCCCAACTATTACTACATCGGTAAAAATAGTACACTTGCTATTTTTCCGATCAAGTTTTTGGCGCCGTTGCTGGGGACTGCCAATTTATAAGTTCGTGTGTTAATTCAATTGAAATTTCGTCACTCTGTGACTAAAATTTTATTTTTCTGTTATTTTTATTTTTATTTTTATTTTATAACTTTTGGATTATTACTGTTACTACTAATCTGCGTCTTAACATTTTTATGTGAGGAGAACCCTCAGCTAATTTTAATTTTGACGCAGATAGAGAAATTGTGATTATGGCTGGAAATCAACAAGCGGAGATACTTCTGGGCTATTATGGTGGAGCAAATGCACCGGCTGGTAGGTTAACAATTGTGAACTAACCAGTAAACGTGCCAAAGTTCCAGTTGCATCCGAGCACCATCACTAAACTTGAGAGGAGACCTTTCACCGGAAGGGTTAATGAAGATGCCAACAAACATCTGCAAAGATTTCTGACTATGAGCACCACTCTCAAGATTGAGGGGCACACCGAGGAAGCAAAAAGGTTAAAAATGTTTCCTTTCACTCTTGCGGAAGATGCTGAAGAGTGGTTTTATTCTTTGCCTGGCGGGAGTTGTGAGGGATACCCTTCTAGCCTTCTTGTTTTAATGATGTCAACAAATGCATTAGATTGTAATTTGAGCGGTATCACTTCACGTGTCGGTCATGTCCATATTGTTCAAGTGTCTAGATGCCTAAGATCTTATTCCTTCCAAAATACATGTCCACAAGTGATCTAATAGTGTCTAGCATGTAGGTCTGACCCTGGTCTGGTGAAAAAAAATTCAAAAGTTGAATTTTCTAAAAAAATCAGCCTTATGCGTCGACCTCAGCATTCATGCGCTGACCTCAAAATGGTCATGCGCTTACCCGTGGATAATGACTCAAAACTAGCACTTTATGCGTCGACGCATAAAGCCCATAGGTCGACGCATGAACTTATTTTTTGCCCTTTCCACTTAAATTCATTTTTGTTATTTTCTGTTATTTCTTTTGGTCATATTTTATGATATAAATAGTTTTGGGTCTTCATTTTTCATATAGAACAAGAAACGTGAAAAATATATGTCAGTTATCTCTTCATCTTCACTTTCTTCATTGTGTAAACAAACAATCACACATAATCATCTTTGTTTGTGTCACCCATTGTTAGAAGTGATAACGTTCAGAATTTAGGAAGTGTTATCTTCATCTTCTGGGTTGAGAGTTTGGCAGGTGTTTCTTGAATCAAATCAGTTGGGTTTGTCCTCGAAGAATCGAGGAGATTTTGGGGGTTTTAGCACAAAATGTTTGTTCTACAGGGATTCGGCTGGGCGAAGGTAACCGACGATTGGCGCAACTGTTTCGGTTTAGTAGCTGTAATCAGAGGATCGTAGAAGAAGGTTTGGGTTCGAATTCTTGGAAGATTTCAATTGACTGAGTGAAGGTAACTGAAGAACGAAGTTTTCTTTCGGTTTAGTAGCATGGGACGGTAATTGAATCAACCAAATTCGGAGCACTTGATTCATCTTGAATCAAGGGAAGAGAAAATTCTGCATCAACGATCGAAGACGTTCGGGGTTTGTATGTTCATATTTTTCTCTTGTAATAAACAATTTGCAACAGCAACATATATATATATATATATATCTCAATTCCGTTTGCGGAGTTGGGGGCAGACGTACCCAAAGCGAGGACGATTGGGGAACTGCCTAATCAAATCTCTGGTGTTCTCTCTCTTTCCCTTAACTCTTTTACATTTCAGTAGTGTTCGATTTCGTAACGTTGCAAACTATCGTAATTTCTGTCGTGGAATAATTGTCCGCTGATAAACTATTTTGTTAAATCAATACAATTCGTTGAATTGTGTTTTTGGAGCAGCTGCACATTATTCTCTATAGAAATTCTGCACATAGTGTGTTTGCGCACACTACGTGTTTGATAATTTGTTTTCAAGCCAAATTCGAACACTGTGCTTTCAATTGTTTATCAATTAACCTCATTGGATTGGAATAAACATCAAGCAAGTGATTAATTTATTGTCTGCGTTTGTAAGTGAAATATTCAGAACTGAATTTTTCTCCTTCATACTCATCCAAAATATATTCGTGCATATCCGATCCTTTTGGTAGAAGGTTCGTTGTAGACGTTTTATCCAGCGGCGGCTTCCGTTAAACAAAAATTTTTTAAAACAGAATTTTTGTAGTCAATTTGCGTGTAAAACTCAAGGGATCTATTCAACCCCCCCGTTCTAGATCCATAGCCATCGTCTAACAAGTGGTATCATGAGCTCCGGTTAATTCTGGTGCTTCGGTAAAACTTCTTGGATCATGGCGAACGAACCTAAGGGGGCTTATAATAGAGCTCCAGTTTTTACAGGTGAAAACTACAGCTACTGGAAGGATTGTATACGCGTTCATATTAATTCCTTAGATCGGAAGGTTTGGAACGTGATTTTAAACGGTCCCATGGCAATTACTATGACTAACGCGGAAGGCGTTGTCGTTCCTAAACCCGAAGCTCAATGGAATGAGGAGGACGAGAAAAAGTACAGTTATGATTGGAAGGCTCGTAATATGATCATCTCTTCCTTAGGAGTTGACGAGTATTATAGAGTCTCTCATTGTGAAACGGCCAAAGCCATGTGGGATGCTTTACAAGTAGCTCACGAAGGCACAAATGATGTTAAGTTGGCTCGTATTAATACACTTACGCAAGAGTTTGATTTGTTTTACATGAAGCAAGGGGAAACCATTGCGGATATGCAAAAACGATTCACTCACATTATCAACAAATTGCATGTCCTTGGTAAACCAATTCCAAATGAGGTTTCTACTAATAAAATTCTGAGGTGTCTTAGCAGGGAATGGCAACCAAAGGTTACCGCTATCAAGGAGGCCAATGATCTTGCTACATTAGACCTCACCACACTCTTTGGTAAACTCGATGAGCATGAGCAAGTGCTCATTAGCTTGGATAAATATGAGAAGAGTATAAAGAAAGAGAAAGCAAAAGATATGGAAAAGAAGTCGATAGCTCTTAAGGCTTCTTGTTCAAAGTCCACACATCAAGAGCAAAGTGATGATGAAGCCAAAGATGACAAGGATGAAGAATCTGGTGATGATATGAGCTTATTTGTGAAGAGATACAATAGATACATTCGCAAGAATGATATTCAGCACTCGGACAGAAATCTTGTCAAGTTTCAGAAGCAATCTAGAAGTGAAGGACATAAAAATGGCAAAGTAAAGGGGACGTGCTACAATTGTGGAAAATCCGGGCACTACAAGCCAGATTGTCCATCCCTAAAGAAAGACAAAGATAAGGACAAAGACAAGAGTCGCTCAAACAAAAAGTCCAACAAGTCTCGACGAGCATACATCGCTTGGGAAAGCGATAGCGAGTCGGAGAAAGATGACTCATCAAGTGACGGAAGTGAATCCGTCAACCTTTGTCTCATGGCACGTCACAACAAAGGAAAAGAGGTAAAACACTCTAAATATGAAAACTATCAAAATATGTCTCATGCTGAATTGAAAATCGCTTTTGACACATTACAC
This sequence comes from Lathyrus tuberosus, assembly GCA_022829125.1. NCBI lineage: Eukaryota > Viridiplantae > Streptophyta > Magnoliopsida > Fabales > Fabaceae > Lathyrus > Lathyrus tuberosus. Next base: position 4,540,998 of record JALAZF010000469.1, on the reverse strand, counting down.
CACGAAGCTAAGGAAGCATTTCAACGCTTAGCTTCGAATAAAAAGATTTTTTCCTATTTGGAGAAAAAGGTTTCCGATTCCCAAAAGGAATTGGAAGATCTTAAAAACTCTATGGTGAATGTATCAAAAACTAATATCGATAAGGATGAATATACATGGTTTGACCTTGGGGGCTGTGGTACTTGTCACATTTGGCAAAGAGAGGTGAGAACCCTCAAAGCCAAATTGGACAAGGCTTTCATGCCTAAGATTACATTTGCTATTGATCAATCACATTATCGTGAAACAATGAATAATCCGTATCAAAAATACACGTATGTGATTCGAGATAGTGATAGCAAAGGTAAACTCCAAACAAATCGTGATTGCTTATATTGTTGTAAGCCCGGTCATACTATTGCTAAGTGCCGCTTTCGGAGATATCTTGTTCCAAAAGGCATTTATCAATGGCTGCCCAAGGGCAATATTGGTTTCACTTACCATAAAGGACCCAATGAGAATTGGGTACCTACTCTCCCTTGATTATTTTTGTAGGTGCAAAGTCTTGAGACCACTGAAAGAAGATGGGTTCTAGATAGTGGCTGCTCAAGACATATGACCAGAGACATATCTCTTTTCATCGACTTTGTGGCGAAGAAAAAGGGGTTTGTCACTTACGGAGATAACAACAAGGGACAGATTCTCAGTAAAGGTAGTATAGGTAATCCCTCATCTATTACTATCTCTGGTGTACTTCTTGTGGAGGGCCTTAGACACAACCTTTTAAGCATTAGTCAACTATGCGACAAAAATTATAAAGTCTCTTTTTCAAAGGATTGTTGCGTAGTTGAAGATTGCGACAAGAAGAATGTGTTTAAGGGCTTGAGGGTGAATAAGGTCTATATGCTAGACTTAAACGAGGTATCATTGGATGGAGACAAGTGTTTAGTCACTATGAATGAAGATTCATGGTTGTGGCATAGACGCTTGGCTCATATCAATTTTGACTTGCTTAATAAAATTGTCTCTAAAGACCTAGTCATCGGTTTGCCCAAAATTAAATTTACAAAGGATCATCTTTGCGATGCATGCCAAATGGGGAAGCAAACAAGGATCTCTTTTAAATCTAAAAACATTGTTTCAACTATGAGACCTCTTGAGCTCCTCCATATGGATCTCTTTGGACCATCTAGGGTTAAAAGCCTAGGTGGTAACTACTATGGGTTTGTTATAGTCGACGATTTTTCTAGGTTTTGCTGGACGATTTTCTTGGCAAATAAGAGTGATACTTTTTCAGCCATTGAACGATTTGCTAAGTTATCTCAAAACAAGTTAAACACAAACATTGGTTCAATCAGAAGTGATCATGGGGGCGAGTTTGAAAATCATTTATTTGAAGCATTTTGTGATTCCAACGGAATTGATCATAATTTTTCCGCACCACGTACTCCTCAACAAAATGGGGTAGTGGAACGTAAAAATAGAGTTTTGGAGGAACTTGGAAGGACTATGATCAATGATAGTGGATTACCAAAATACTTTTGGGCAGACGCCATAAGTACGGCTTGTTACGTTTTGAATAGGGTGCTCATCCAGCCTATTCTAAACAAGACACCGTATGAGCTTTTAAAAGGGCGTAAGCCGAATATCTCTCACCTTCATGTATTTGGTTGCAAATGTTTTATGTTAAACAATGGAAAAGAGACTCTCGGAAAATTTGATGCCAAGGCTGACGAGGGTATTTTTCTTGGATACTCTCAGTCAAGTAAAGCTTATAGAATCTATAATAAAAGGTTACGTGTAGTTGAAGATTCAGTTCATGTTTCTTTTGACGAGTCTTATCCGAGAAATGTCGGAGAAGGTAGTTCTTTTCATGGTGCAGGTGTACCTACTGAAGACATACTCAAGGACACTGATAAGGGAATTGATCAGCCTGAAGCAGTGCGTATTGAGGAGGAAAAGGATCACCAACCAGTGAAAAGTGAGGATGATCATCATTCTAATGAAGATGAAATTCCTCCAGCTTGGAAGTCTTCAAAAGACCATCCAATTGACAACATTCTCGGTGATATCTCTAAGGGAGTAACTACTCGCTCTAAACTTAGTAACTTTTATTATTACTCTGCCTTTGTCTCCCAAGTTGAACCTAAAAACTCTAAGGAAGCGTTACTCGATGAGCATTGGTATTTATCAATGCAAGATGAACTAAATCAATTCTGGAGAAATGAGGTTTGGGACCTTGTCCCCCCTCCGCGAGATCATCAAGTAATAGGCACCCGATGGGTGTTTAGGAATAAACTTGATGAAAATGGAGTAATAACGCGTAACAAAGCTAGGCTTGTAGCGCAAGGCTATAACCAAGAGGAAGGAATCGACTATGAGGAAACTTATGCGCCGGTTGCCCGACTCGAGGCCATACGCCTTCTACTTGCCTATGCTTGCACAAAGAACTTTAAATTATTCCAAATGGATGTTAAAAGTGCATTCCTTAACGGATATATAAATGAAGAGGTTTATGTAGCCCAACCTCCAGGTTTTGAATCACATGAATATCCTGATCATGTCTATAAACTTAAGCGAGCTTTGTACGGACTTAAACAAGCCCCTAGGGCTTGGTATGAACGTCTAAGCAAATTTCTACTTGATCAAGGGTATTCAAGAGGAAAGGTTGACACAACCCTCTTTATTAAATGTCAAGGAAAACACTTAATTTTGGTGCAAATTTATGTTGACGATATTATATTTGGGTCTACTAACATGACCTTAGTCAAGGAGTTTTCTAGTTTGATGCAGGGGGAGTTTGAAATGAGCATGATGGGGGAGCTCAACTATTTCCTCGGATTACAAATCAAACAACTTGAAGAGGGCACATTCGTGAGTCAAACGAAATATTGTCTTGAGTTACTAAAACGTTTTGATATGCTGAACTGCAAAGCAATAGATACTCCTATGCCTACTAGTGTTAATCTCGATCGTGACGAAAAGGGTAAGGATGTTGAGGCACATCCTAAGGAATCCCACCTTAAGGCAGTTAAGCGCATACTTCGATACCTATCTGGCACTCCGAAGTATGGAATGTGGTATTCCAAAGGTGGTGCTTGTTCTTTAGTTGGCTACTCCGACTCCGACTTTGCCGGGTGCAAGTTGGATAGGAAAAGTACTAGTGGCACGTGTCACTTTTTCGCAAACTCCTAGGTGAGTTGGCACAGCAAGAAACAGGTTTCCGTTGCTTTGTCAACAGCCGAGGCGAAATATGTTGCCGCCGGTAGTTGTTGTGCTCAAGTCTTATAGCTTAAACAACAATTACTCGATTTCAACCTAAAACTTGAACGTATTCCAATTTTGTGCGATAACACTAGTGCGATTAATCTAACTAAGAACCCTGTACTACATTCACGCACCAAGCATATCGAAGTACGCCATCATTTTCTTAGGGATCATGTAGAGAAAGGTGATGTTATCTTTGAGTATGTTGACACTAAGAATCAACTTGCTGACATTTTCACAAAACCGTTAGCTACAGAGCCTTTCTTTCATATCCGTAGGGAACTTGGCATTCTCGATATCTCGGATCGTGCATAACATCTTTTAGTATTATGATCTTCACATATATGTATATGTATATGCTTGTTTTATTTTACTAACAATGCAAAGAGAAATTCATTCATATGTGAGGGATCTCTCCGTCATGACGGTCAAGGTAATATCGTTCCTACTTATAGAGGTTAATCAACATTTGGTGCCATGTTACTTACTCTAATCTTGATGTTTATTTCATTTTGTGCACTTATCATTCATGTGAATGTTTGGTTCTGTGTGTATATGTGTATTTATCTACTTGAAACAAGAATTATGCAAAAATCTCATTTTTTCACTTCCATGCGTCGACGCCTAATTTCATGCGCTGACCCATTAAACTCACGGGTAAGCGCATAGCCACATGGTCATGTAATTTTCAAAAATTCTCAGGAAGCATGCGCCGACGCATAGGTTTACAGGTCGACGCATAGAAAATTTGTTCAGACTTCTTTATGTTCTCTGGGTTGCGTGCGCCGACCTATAAGTGCTTTGCATTCCCTATATTTTCTGATTGCACATTAAACTATGATTATTGCATGTCATCAAATTAGCTTTTGTGGTCAATCTCTCCCTATTCTACTCCTTTAAACCTCATTAATCTCAGTAAATCTCCACTAAACCCTCATCAAAACCCTAATAATTAGCAAAGGGGGAAGGCTCTATATATCTACTGCAAGGCAATCAAAGGATTTCACACATCTTCTCTCCTACCTCTGCAACTATCAAGTTTGAGAATCTTCCTTGAACCCTTCTTCAACAATGGCTTCCAGAAGAAATGCTGGTACAAGAGGAGGAAGAGGATCCACATCACAACAAAGACCAATAAGAAGCTCATCCACTCAACGTGTAACGTTTGAATCTTTAATTTCTGAAAGGTTAGCCACTCCGTTTGCGGAAATATTTTCTAAACGGGCTGTTATTAGACAACATGGATTTTATCCGTTGATGGGTCAAGATTTTCACATTCCTGAAATTTCTGAACTCATCAACTTTCAAAATCTGAATGAATTTGTTGAATGTGATGACGCGTACAGTGAAGACTTGACTAGGCTGTTCTATTGTGGATTGAGAGGAAAATTTCATGGAGCTGAATTTAAATTCTCTATAAATAATACAGAATGTCAGGTGACAAACGATGTATGGTCTACATTGTTTGTGTTGGATACTACTGAAAACCTCCCAAAGGTTACTGATAACACCTTTGTTCAGGGCTATGAATTCAAAACTGCTCTGAATTCAATGTTGAGGGAACCATATCCAGCTGATTTTGTGGCAAGTGAAGCATTTCCTAAGAGTGTCACCACAGGTCACTTGAAATTTAAGGAACGTATTCTTCAGTGGATCGCTGCTCGCATCTTGAGACCTAAGAAAGGAGGCCTCTCAAGAGTTGAACAAGCAGAGGTGCATCTCATCTACATCCTGAGGGAAAAGATTAAAATCAACTGGCCTTACTACTTTGCTTCTAGAATGTTTACAACTCGCAGCTCTAGAAAGTATTTCGCACTTGGATATGCATCTGCTGTGGCGAATTTTCTGAATCACTTTGACATTCCTATTCCACAGATTGGTCATATTCAAATTACTGCTGAACAACAGTTTCTGGCCAGAGCTTTGTCCATGATGGGTTACTATTGGAGCTCCCGTGAGCGAAGGTTCATCTATAGACGACGAGCTACCCATCCTGAACCTGTCCATCTTGAAGCAAGTGGGGATGAAGGAAGTCAAGATAATGCAGATCATGTTGGTAATGATGAAAATGTGGTGGTACAAGAAGACGTTGTCATGCAAGACAATCCACCGGAAGAGGAAGACAATCAATAAGACAATGAGGCATGGATGGGATATCAACCAGAAGAATCCTATGCAAATCAAGGCTGGGATCAGTGGAATCAACAAAACTATTGGACCAACCTTGGCGCTGCATATGTTCCTCCATCTTATGATGCTGACTCTGAATGGCAGATTCCAGAAAATTCTGCTCCACCAACTCCACTGTATCAACATTATTCCCAATCCAATGATGAAATTTTGGCAAGACTGACTGAGTTATCTCTGCAACATCAAGAATTTCAAGCGCAGCAGGAAACTCGATTCCTGACTCAACAAGAACAGCTTACCAACCTGTCTAACCAAATGTCATCTCATGCCACCAATTTCAACAATTTTGCAAATGCTGCTATGACAAGGTTCAATCAAATGGATACAAACCTGACCCAGCAAAATCAAAATTTAGCCAATAGCCTTGGTAACCTCAATAGCGCCTTGATTGAACTCAACCTTCAACTAGAGGAGTTTCCGCCACCAAGCCAATACCACAGGGGACGAGGTTATCCATTCAGGGGGAGGAGACCATAAATCTTAGGGCATCATGTTTTGTTGTGCATGAATGTGTGTTTTGTTGTTTGCTTTCTGTTATGTTGACATGTACTAAACTTTTCTGTTATGGTTTACATCTTCTGAAGTGAATGTTTTTGCTTTAATATTGTTGTTCCGTATTTAATCATTACTCGTTTACATTAGCGGTATCATATGTGGATACTGATAATTGTTTTGTTGTTGCAAATATTTGATGATCCATTCCATATTATAATATCCTATTTTGACCACTGCCTTCTCGTCTTTTTTGATGTTGTCAAAGGGGGAGAAGAATGAATACAAGCTACAGAAATGTTGAACCGGATGCTAAAGTGTTAAAGACAGGGGGAGCATTGATCATCTCAAATTACATCTCTCATGACAATCAAGGAGGTGTTGCCATCATCAAAAAGGGGGAGTATGTGAGGGATACCCTTCTAACCTTCTTGTTTTAATGTTGTCAACAAATGCATTAGATTGTAATTTGAGCGGTATCACTTCACGTGTCGGTCATGTCCATATTGGTCAAGTGTCTAGATGCCTAAGATCTTATTCCTTCCAAAATACATGTCCATAAGTGATCTAATAGTGTCTAGTATGTAGGTCTGACCCTGGTCTGGTGAAAAACAATTCAAAAGTTGAATTTTCTAAAAAAATCAGCCTTATGCGTCGACCTCAGTATTCATGCGCTGACCTCAAAATGGTCATGCGCTTACCCGTGGATAATGACTCAAAACTGGCACTTTATGCGTCGATGCATAAATCCCATAGGTCGACGCATGAACTTGTTTTTTGCCCTTTTCACTTAAATTCGTTTCTGTTATTTTCTGTTATTTCTTTTGGTCATATTTTATGATATAAATAGTTTTGGGTCTTCATTTTTCATATAGAACAAGAAACGTGAAAAATATATGTCAGTTCTCTCTTCATCTTCACTTTCTTCATTGTGTAAACAAACAATCACACATAATCATCTTTGTTTGTGTCACCCATTGTTAGAAGTGATAACGTTCAGAATTTAGGAAGTGTTATCTTCATCTTCTGGGTTGAGAGTTTGGCAGGTGTTTCTTGAATCAAATCAGTTGGGTTTGTCCTCCAAGAATCGAGGAGATTTTGGGGGTTTTTGCACAAACTGTTCGTTCTACAGGGATTCGGCTGGGCGAAGGTAACCGGCGATTGGCGCAACTGTTTCGGTTTAGTAGCTGTAATCAGAGGATCGTAGAAGAAGGTTTGGGTTCGAATTCTTGGAAGATTTCAATTGACCGAGTGAAGGTAACCGAAGAAAGAAGTTTTCTTTCGGTTTAGTAGCGTGGGACGGTAATTGAATCAACCAAATTCGGAGCACTTGATTCATCTTGAATCAAGGGAAGAGAAAATTCTGCATCAACGATCGAAGACGTTCGGGGTTTGTATGTTCATAGTTTTCTCTTGTAATAAACAATTTGCAACAGCAACATATATATATATATATATATATATATATATATATATATATCTCAATTCCGTTTGCGGAGTTGGGGGCAGACGTACCCAAAGCGAGGACGATTGGGGAACTGCCTAATCAAATCTCTGGGGTTCTCTCTCTTTCCCTTAACTCTTTTACATTTCAGTAGTGTTCGATTTCGTAATGTTGCAAACTATCGTAATTTCTGTCGTGGAATAATTGTCCGCTGATAAACTGTTTTGTTAAATCAATACAATTCGTTGAATTGTGTTTTTAGAGCAGCTGCACATTATTCTCTATAGAAATTCTTCACATAGTGTGTTTGCGCACACTACGTGTTTGATAATTTGTTTTCAAGCCAAATTCGAACACTGTGCTTTCAATTGTTTATCAATTAACCTCATTGGATTGGAATAAACATCAAGAAAGTGATTAATTTGTTGGCTGCGTTTGTAAGTGAAATATTCAGAACTGAATTTTTCTCCTTCATACTCATCCAAAATATATTCGTGCATATCCGATCCTTTTGGTAGAAGGTTCTTTGTAGACGTTTTATCCAACGGCGGCTTCCGTTAAACAAAAAATTTTTAAAACAGAATTTTTGTAGTCAATTTGCGTGTAAAACTCAAGGGATCTATTCAACCCCCCCCTTCTAGATCCATAGCCATCGTCTAACAGGAGTATCACCACTTGGCAAGAGATGGAGACAACAATTTTGAACGAGTACTTTCCCGCCTCTGTGTACATTCGAAAGAGGTATGATATAGTAAATTTTAAGCAGAAGGATGGAGAGTTACTCAGAGATGCATATAAGAGATTTAAGAGATTGTTGGGTGCATGTCCTACTCATAACATGGATGCAACCGAACAGATGCAGAACTTTGTCAATGGCCTCAAGTTGAAGACTAAGCAACTAATTGATACAGCTGTCGGTGGCTCATCTAATTTTACAACAGCCACTGGTATCAAAAAGATCATTGAAGCCATAGCCGCAAACGAGCATTTGGAGTTGTATGATCGCAGTGTGAGCCAACCAGAAAGGATGATTGATTTGAAGCTTACTGAGCAAGTGGTAAAGATGGAAGACTAGATTGCAGCTGAGGTAGAGAGAAGACTTAAGAAGATGAATCTTGGTACCCAGACTGTGGCACAGGTTCAACCGGTTCAAGCGGTAAATTGTGAAATTTGTGGGGGACCTCACTTCGCCGTGCACTGTGTTGCTACAGCACAATAGGTTGAAGAAATTAAATTTTTGAGGCAGAATAATCCCTACTCCAATACTTATAATCCGGGGTGGATAAATCTTCCAAATTTCTCCTGGACGGACCAGCAAGGGAATGTTCCAAAGCAAGGACCCATCCAATATCACCAACCATACGAGCAACAATATCAACAACCGCAGCAACAATTCCAACAACAGATACCGAGAAAAGCAGATTGGGAGATAGCTGTTGAAAAGATGGCAACTCACAGTATGCAATTCCAGGAAGAGACGAGAAATAATCTTAGGAACACTACAACTTCTATCAAAAATCTTGAGGTTCAGATGGGTCAGATAGCACATCAACTTACCAACGCTCAAACACCAGGTGCCTTACCGAGTGCAACAGTGACGAACCCAAGAGATAATCAGAATATGAATGCCATAATGACTGGAAGTGGTGAGTCAAGTGAGAATAATAAAAAGGAGGATAAACTGGAGATTAAGTTACCTTACCCTCAGAGATTGCGACCTAAGCATCAAAAAGAGAAGGACTTTGAAAAATTTGCCACAACGTTCGAAAAGCTGGAGGTTAATATGCCATTCTTTGAGGCGCTAGAACAAATGCCGTTGTATAAAAAATTCATGAAAGAAGTGATCACGAAAAAGAGACCTAGTGAGGAAGAGCTGAAAACTGTAAAGGAGAAGTGCAGTGAAGTACTACAAAATAGGAGAATCCCCGCCAAACGGAAAGATCCTGGTTCTGTATCAACCCCCTGTACCATAAAGGACATAACTTTTAAGAGAGTCTTGATTGATTCAGGTGCTAGCGTGAGTCTCATGCCCCTCTAAATTTTCAAAAAGCTGGGTATAAAGAAAATAAGTGAAACGGGAACAAATCTGAAGTTTGCCGACCTCATAACCAAGCGGTCATACGGCTTAGCAGAAGATGTGCTTGTGACTATTGATAACTTCACATATCCAGTAGACTTTGAGATTATTGATCTACCTGAGGATGAGGAGACGACTATCATACTGGGTCGACCATTCTTGATGACTAGTCGGTGCAGTGTGGATATTGAGGCTGGTACTTTAACCTTGAAATACTTTGAGGAAGAAGTAACCTTGAAAGTGTTGGAACTCGAGAAGCAAGGTCAAGAGAAAAGTAATCACCCCGCAGTTGGAATGATCCGAACAGTGGGAAAAAGCAAAAGCTCAAAACCACTTCTTGAAAAAGTCTCTGGAATAATCCATCAGGTTGCACCATCTGAGTCATCTATTGCACATAGCAAGACTCCAAAATCCAGTCAAGAAGTCAATAAGAGGAAGAAATATCAAACGAAGAAGAGAAAAAAACATCAAAGGAAGAGTGTGGAAGTTGGATGTGAGTTGAATCACAATGTAGCTCTTATTCCTGAATCTGACCGGTGCTCTGTTGCGGAAAGGTTAAGCAACAAAACGTGTAAGCTGAAGTACCCTCCATAGCATTGGGGAGTAACCCGTCGAGCCATGCGACGTTAAACGAAGCGCTTCGTGGGAAGCAACCCACGAGTTTTATTTCTAATGGTTTCTTCTATTTTTGTTGTGTTTCAGGTTTAATTAGGTACATTCAGAGTCTTCACAGGAGGGCGGAGGGATCTCACGAAAAAAAAATTTCAGTAAGCTGACACGGCCGCCCGTGTCAGCTGACACGGCTTTCCGTGTCAACCCTACTGTAGCGAAAAATTAATTAATTAAAAAAAAATTTACAATAGGCTGACACGACCCCCCGTGTCAGCTGACATGGCCCGTGTCAACCCTAATGTAGCGAAATATAAAAAATAAAAAATAAAAAATAATTTTTTTTCGTGGATTGAGAACAGAATCCTGACACGGCCCGTGTCTGGCAGGCGTTCAATTTTTATAACTTTGAACCTCCGTAGTGAGGCTTTGTGAGTTCCCCTCTCTAGCTTATTCTAAAACATTGAGGTCAATGTTTAGTTCAAGTGTGGGGGGGGGGGGGGTGTAAGTTCCTGGATTGGCTGGAATTTTGGTAAAACAACAAGGTGTTCAATGTTGATGTCATGGTGTTGATGTTGCATCATTGAGTCTTAGTACTGGGCTGTACAAAGTTGTGAAGGTTAACAATGTTTGATGTCATAGGCTTGATGTCATAACATTGTGCTTAACACTGGGCTGTGTTAAGTTTTCAAGTTGCTGAAGTTGGATGTCTGATGTTACATAGGTGATTTTGTAACATCAGACCTGCAGAACTGAACTGATAACAGTATGGGCTTGTTGTTATTAGGGCACGCATATTAGGTGGAATTGTGGAGAGTTGGATGAGAATATCTTGGGCTAGATATTTTCTGTTACATGGGAGATTTGATTGCAGGTCTGTTGGAGAATTAAAAGGTTGAAGATTTAAAAAGATTTTGGGGATAAAATCTGTTTTGAAGATTCAGTTTTAATTAACAAATCTGATCAAATATTGTGACAAATCCAAGCCCAATTCAAGGAGCTATATAAAGCGCACAAGATCAAGGAAGAAAGCACAGAAAACATTCAGAAGATCAGGAGCTAGAGGCTTAGTGTCTAGAATTTGTTTAGAGTGCTTGTATTTACACTATTCTAGGGTTTGAATAGGTGTTGTATTTTATGTCCTCTCTAGAAGCTGTGAAGCAATAGAGAGTTGTGTAACTTGGTCGAAGCTAGGAAGCAAGATCAAGGATTCTCAAAGAGGGTGTTCTTTGAGTATTTTAGGGATTGAGTAGTGTTCTCATATCTAAGTGGTTTCTTAGGTAGAAATTCACTAGTAGAGTATAAGTTTAGGAGATTGTCAACGGGTTGTTGAGTCTGTAAATTATATCTACAAGTAGTGAATTTCATCCCTGGCTTGGTAGCCCCCAGACGTAGGTAGTTAGACCGAACTGGGTGAACAATTCCTGTGTTATTTTGTTCTGTTATTGCTGTCCATTGCAGAGTGTGTTGTTGTGACATCGCACCTTAACATCACACGTCTGGTACCAGAATTTCAATTGGTATCAGAGCAGGCATCCTGTCTGGCTCTGTGTGAGATCTGGGGAAGATACTTTCTGGTGTGAAGATGGACAAAGAGGTTGGAGGATTTGTCAACAGACCCCCTATATTGGATGGCTCAAGCTATGAGTATTGGAAGCCTAGACGACTACTTTCTTAAAGTCATTAAACAGCAGAGCTTGGAAGGCTGTCATTAAAGAGTGGGAAGCTCCAGTTGTGTGTAAGAAAGATGATGCTGGCACGGATAAAGAAGGCACCTCTAAGCTAAAGCCTGAAGAAGAATGGACCAAGGAAGAAGATGAGCTTGCCCTTGGAAATTCAAAAGCCCTAAATGCTATCTTCAATGGAGTTGACAAGAACATATTCAGGTTAATCAACTCATGTGAAACTGCCAAGGCTGCTTGGGATATTTTGAAAGCTACTCATGAAGGCACATCTAGAGTTAAGATGTCACAACTTCAGCTTCTAACATCTAAGTTTGAAAGCCTGAAGATGAAGGAAGATGAGACTATTCATGACTTCCACATGAGTGTTCTTGAGCTGTCAAATGCATCCAGTGCTCTTGGTGAGAAGATGACAGAAGAAAAGCTTGTAAGAAAGATCCTCAGGTCCCTTCCTAAGAAGTATAAGATGAAGGTGACTGCCATTGAAGAATCATAAGACATCAACAAGATGAGAGTTGATGAGCTCACTGGGTCTCTTCAAACTTTTGAGTTGGGCTTGAATGAGGAAGAACCAGAAAAGAAGCCAAAGAGCATAGCCTTGGTGTCAAATGATCAAGAAGAAAAGGGAAGGAGTTATGAGTCCCAGGAGGATCTACCTCAGGCCATAGTCATGTTGGGAAGGCAGTTCAACAAAGTGTTCAAGAAGAAGAACTATAACTACAAGCCTAGTGTCAAGAACATCTCTTCTGACATCAGCAAGTCAAAAGAGAAAGATGAAGAGAAGACTGCCCAAGATAAAGGAGTTCAGTGCTTTGAATGTGAAGGGTATGGACATGTTAAGAAAGAGTGTCCCACATTCTTGAAGAAGCAGAACAAGGGCTTGACAATTTCCTGGTCTGACTCTGATAGTGAAAGTGAAAGTGAGTCAGCAAAGCATGTTACAGCTTTGACAGGAATTGTTGAATCTGATGATGATAGTGATGGAGAAGTCACCTATGATGAGCTAGCTTCAACTTACAAAGAGCTGTGCTTAAAGAGTGTTGAACTATGTCAGGAGAGGAATCAACAGAAGAAATAGATTGCTCAGCTAGAGAATGACAAAGCTGAATTGGAGAAAGAAGTCTTATGTGTCAAAGCTCATCTTAATCATATGACTAAATCTGTTAGAATGTTGAATAGTGGGACAACCACTCTTGACAAGATACTACAGTCATAAAAAGTTGCTGGAGACAAAGCTGGGATAGGTTATGTGGCTGAGGATACGGGAACTTCAGAAGCAAGCACTTCAGGTTCAAAGAAGGAAGTGTCACAACCTTTGTCTCAACATCAGCCAAAGAAGCAGGATCCTACACCTAAGAAACCTGATGTTTCTCAACCTAAGAAGATTGAGAAGAAGACTGGTCCTAATCAGAAGAGAAAGCAGCCACAAGGAGCTAGTCAGTATATGCCCCCACAATACCACAAGAGCATGCAAGCTACTCAGTTCAAACAGCACATGTCTCATCAGATGTCTGAACATCAGTGGTATGGTTACACCAATGTTGTTCCTCATGTCTATGGAAGAAGAAAGCCACACCATCATGGAAGACAATCCAGGAAACAACATTCTCAGCCTCCTTATGGAAGAAGATACCAGCATAATAGAAGGCAGGCCAGTTATGGTAAGAGGAGACCACATTATGGATGGTAGCCTCAGCAATCTCATCATGGCAGAAGATTCAGTGATGAAAGGGTGAGATGCTTTTATTGTGGAAGGTTTGGACATATACAGTACTCTTGCTATAAGCTGCATGGATACCCTCAGTCTCAAAACAGATGGAGGGAACCTATGCCTAAAGTTGTTAAACAGTGGGTACCTAAGGAGAAGGTAAAGTGTCTATTAGCTCAGGTGGGTGACAATCAGTTTGAAGAAGGAACATGGAACTTTGACAGTGGATGTTCAAAGCACATGACTGGATCCAAGACTCATTTCATAGAGATCAATACTTGTTCTTCAAATGATGTTATTTTTGACAATGGAGAAAAAGGGGTAGTAGAAGGTGTTGGAAGAGTGAAGTGTTGTGATGGACCTGACCTTGACAATGTTCTTCTTGTCAAAGGTTTGAATGCTAATTTGATTAGCATAAGTCAACTCTGTGATGAAGGGTACAAGGTCAGCTACACTAAGGATGAGTGTTTGGTGACTAATGACAAGAATGAGGTTGTTATGAGGGGAGTCAGATCCAGAGATAATTCTTATCAATGGATACCTCAAGAGTTCAGCTCATCAAGTGATGTTGAGGATGATGTCATGACATCTGACTGTGACATCAGAAGGATCACCAAACAACTTAGTGTTATGCAAGTGTTCATAGGAAATCTTGAGGAATCTAAGGTCATAGAGGATGATCATTCAAATATGAAGAGTAATGATGATTCCTCTGAAGATATGGGTGCTGACAATAGTAATCTTAAGAAATTTTGGAAGCAAGATGATAAGAAGACTGATGACTCACAAGACAACCATCACAGGTTGACAATCCTTAGGTTGGAAGATGCAGATGTTAGAGCTGATGTTAAAACATCTCAAGTCAAGAAAGGTACTTCTAGCCTTAAAATAAAGAAGAGTGATGATGAATTAATTGCAAAAGTGGTTCCTGGGGTTGCTAAACGACTAAAATCAAGGAAGAGGAAAGCTATTGAGTCACCTCCAAAGATGAGAACTGATAAGCAGAAGATCTATGTGGATGGTACTACAAAATCCAGGAGTATAGTGTTCATCTCTTCCAGAAATAAGAAGACCAGAGATAAGTCTGATGGTAATGTTCAGGACATCATTAGAACTTCTGAGAAAATTCAAAAGGATTCGCTTGATAACATTCCTTTAAAAAGGTGGATGGTTGTTTGTCAAAAAGGGCTTAATCTGGAGAAAGAATTTGACAAAGATATTCTGGATATGGTTGAGTTTGCTAAGATATGGTTCAGAGAGGGTGTGGGAACTTATGGTATTCAGGTGTGTATGAATAAGTTGCTCTGACTGTGTTTTATTGGGAGCTTCTTGAAGGACTTCTTTGTGCAATGAGTCCTTTGAATGGTGATGAGAAGCTGATGTCCCAAAAGATGTTATAACATCATGGTTGCTGATGGTTATATCTGGAAGATGATTAAGATTGGACATATGGAGTTGGATGCTCTAGCATTTTTGGTCAGAAGAGGTGGAGATTATGGTCATCTGTTTAGTAGTTTGTTCTGGCAAAGCATGACTACTGTCTTGGAAGACTTCACCAGTTTCAACAACTACTGGTGGTTGTAAGGATAGAGGAATTGTGATCTCTTGAAGAGACTGGATCTCAGTAAAGCTTATAAGTAAGCTGAGAATTTGTGGAGTTTGTGACACAGTGGTGGAGCATATGCAATACCATGGTGTGTGGTGTGTCCTAACTGATGATTAGAACATTTTCTCTGTTGGTTATCCTTGGTGAAGGATGTATTCGTTCTGGATCTGAAGCTTGGTGCTTACATTATACCTAAGGAGCGTCTACATAGTCATACGGGAGAATGATGAAGTAGAAAGTCTGCCTTGGATGGTGAAGATGAATTGTATGATAGCCTTTGGAGAAAGGGACAGTGGTACCAAAATGCATGTACTCAGAAAATGTGCTCAAATGTTCATCTCCATCTAGAGCATTTGTTAATCATGACAGGGGGAGTACTTGTCTATGGATTTTGCAGCTAAGGTGCATTTATTGTGAAGAGTGCATGTTGACCAAGCTTATGGAAATTGGTTGCCTCTTATGAGGATATATTGTCAGATAGCATGTTTTGGTGTGGCCTTGAATGGTTTTAGTCATATGAAGCAAATTGTTTGAATCTTGTGCGCACATGCTTCTGAGGAGATGTCTGAAGACAAGATTGAATCATGGCCTTGAATCGATTGTACACTTGTCTTGGTGTGTGTTATTCTAAGTGTGAGGAGTTGAATTAGAGTTCAGTGGAAGGCATTGTGTGTGTGCTTCAGATCTTGTGGATGATTGTGTGAAGCCTTCATAACTAGATGGATGAAGAATATGTCTGGATTTTCAAAATGTGGATATTGCTGACAGAAGAAGTATGGTTTTGTACAGGGTGTCATAGGACTTACTTGTTGAGGTTTGTCTAATTATGGCTAAAAAGGGGGAGAGTTAATAAGTTAATAAAATGCCATAAAGAAAAGATGTTGATGCTGCTAAAAGAAAAAGGTGTTTAGTTGAAAAGTGTTGATGCAGTTATTAAGGGCGGGAGTAGACAGTGTAGACTGAGCTGCTAGTGAAGATTTCATAGTATTTGAAGAGTGCAGCCAAGCAAACATCAAGGGGGAGAAGTGCTGCACATTGTGAGCTACTGAACAGCTGTGATGCTGGTTCATGTTTTTGAGGGGGAGCCCCAATTGGCTGTTGTCAATAATGAAGATGGTGCTGCAGCAGATCAAGTGATAAAGACTGAAGATTGTCAAAACTGCTGCTGTTGAAGTTTCAAGATATTGAAGATATTCCGCTGCTGAAGTCTCTGAAGATGCAGAGATTGTTTTAGCCAAAATTAGCCAAAGGGGGAGATTGTAAATTCCTGGATTGGCTGGAATTTTTGTAAAACAACAAGGTGTTCAATGTTGATGTCATGGTGTTGATGTTGCAGCATTGAGTCTTAGTACTGGGCTGTACCAAGTTGTGAAGGTTAACAATGTTTGATGTCATGGGCTTGATGTCATAACATTGTGCTTAACACTGGGCTGTGTTAAGTTTTCAAGTTGCTGAAGTTGGATGTCTGATGTTACATAGGTGATGTTGTAACATCAGACCTGCAGAACTGAACTGATAACAGCATGGGCTTGTTGTTATTAGGGGACGCGTATTAGCTGGAATTGTGGAGAGTTGGATGAGAATATCTTGGGCTAGATATTTTCTGTTACATGGGAGATTTGATTGCAGATCTGTTGGAGAATTAAAAGGTTGAAGATTTAAAAAGATTTTGGGGATAAAATCTATTTTGAAGATTCAGTTTTAATTAACAAATCTGATCAAATATTGTGACAAATCCAAGCCCAATTCAAGGAGCTATATAAAGCGCACAAGATCAAGGAAGAAAGCACAGAAAACATTCAGAAGATCAGGAGCTGGAGGCTTAGTGTCTAGAGTTTGTTTAGAGTGCTTGTATTTACACTATTCTAGGGTTTGAATAGGTGTTGTATTTTCTGTCCTCTCTAGAAGCTGTGAAGCAATAGAGAGTTGTGTAACTTGGTCGAAGCTAGGAAGCAAGATCAAGGATTCTCAAAGAGGGTGTTCTTTGAGTATTTTAGGGGTTGAGTAGTGTTCTCATATCTAAGTGGTTTCTTAGGTAGAAAGTCACTAGTAGAGTATAAGTTTAGGAGATTGTCAACGGGTTGTTGAGTCTGTAAATTATATCTACAAGTAGTGAATTTCATCCCTGGCTTGGTAGCCCCCAGACGTAGGTAGTTAGACCGAACTGGGTGAACAATTCCTTGTGTTATTTTGTTCTGTTATTGCTGTCCATTGCAGAGTGTGTTGTTGTGACATCGCACCTTAACATCACACGTATGGTACCAGAATTTCAGGGGGGTTTATTGCTTTCGGTATTTTTATTTATGTTATTTCATCTTCTACCGTTGATTGGTGTGTTTTGTATTTCGTGTGTTACAGATTGAAGGTATTTATGCCGGATGAATGATGAGGCTTGTAGTTAGTGGATGAGAAGACACAACCCATACTTGATCTCCAGGAAAGCCCTGAAAGTTGGTACTGCTGAAGTGAATGATTGGACGCGACTTTCTGACACCAGACTGATACGGGAGTACTGTGCACCCGAGACGGAGATGAAGCTACATCACACTAAAAGTACCTTGAAACCTGTAAGCTATACCAAACATGTTGAGGGTCATAAAAAGCCAAACACATTATCATCATGAGAGTTCTTCAGGTATGTCTCTGTCACTTTTAGTTTGCATACTTATCTGTTGGAATTTCAATGCACACTATACACACTGAGGCACTTGTTTGTTTTTAACCCCGAGCCTTTCCAGTCATCCCTTTTTATGTTATCCTTCGTTAACCCCATCGAGCCTTCTTCCCTTTATTTGTTTATTAACCGCATAATTAAACCATGAGCCCAAACACTCCCTCACCCTGCTCAGATAAGTGTTGTTGATTTTTGATCTGTGAAAATTTCTAAGTTTGGGGTTGGGATACCTATAAGAACTAGGTAAGCGCAAAAAGAAAAAAAAAAGAAAAAAAAAGAGAAAAGAAAGAAGAAGGCACTTACCTAGAGGAGGATTCAGTTTGAAGAATTCAAAAAGTAAGCTGAAAGAAACAATTGAGTAGAAACTAAAGAATCCTAGCAAAATAGTGCCCGATACCCTTGATTGTGAAACATAACAAATAACACAGGATAAGAATGACGACACTGAGTCTGAGCCAAAAAAAAAAACCACTCGTTTTTCTCTTTTGTTTGTTTATCCCACCTTGTCCCTAAGCCCCGTTACAACCATAAAAGCCCTCAAAAAGTGTGTGTTGTGTGCGTATGAGATGAAAATAGATGTTATTCAAGCTTACGAGTTGACTTTGCATGCTATGATTATTGAGTGTAAACACTTTAACCTGAGAGATTTGGTGAGAGTGTGAAAAGCTGACAGGTAAAGAGGTACTTTGATGTGGAAGTGTAGCGGAACGTTAAAAAAAATCGAGTAAGAAGGAAACGTTGAAAGGAAAGTGGAAAGAGAGTCGCGAAGGATCTCAACGGTATTGTGGTAAGATAATTTTGATTAATTTGGGGGTGACCTTTCTGCTATCTCGAGCATTACTTGAGGACAAGCAATGAGATAAGTTTGGGGTTGTGATCGGTCACCATTTCTACTATGTTTCCGTCACTTATTCGGCATCAATCCATAAAATCGGTAACACTTTGTTTGTCTTTTCATTGTTTTTCAATTCAATTTTACTTGTCGTATTTTATTCTCGCATTTTATGATTTGTTGTTTTATTTCAATTATGTTGCATTTTATGCTTTGGTTTGGTAGTTTTCAATGGTTTTAGGTCTGAGTGGAAAAGCCCAAAGGACTCGTGCGAAGAAAATGGAAGTTCCGGGTATTTAGAAGAGTTTTTCGAATAAAGCAGAGGATGCCTGGACCTAAAATTCAACAAACATGGAAAAATATTGGGAAACCAAGTTCCTTGTCTGTACTATGTTGTAGTTCTCTTCATTAGCTTTCCGACGCTTCGAACGGGGACCAAAACAGACTTACGGATCAAAAGTTATGATCGAAACAATTTCGGTTATAAAATCCAGCAAGCTAACACGGCCGGCAGTGTTGGCTGACACGGCCCGTGTCAGCTTTGACGCTGATTTTCTGAATTTTTCCATATTTTCTCCCTATATTAAGTTGTGGGGGCACTTTGGGTATTTTCAACCGATCTAAATGATTTGATATTATTTAGATGAGTTTTTAGGAAGAGAAAGGGACTTTTTTGACAGTACGAAATATTTTACGCTAAAGTTTGATGCCATCAAGAGTTTTGGAGAACGAAGATTGTTAATGAGCGGAAGCAATTGAAGATCGTAGTCATCCAATAATCTTGTAATGTCTTACTTTTATTTTGTAATTTCTTTTCGCACTATGAGTAGCTAAACTCCCCAATGCTAGGGGGTGTCCCTGAATTGCATTTGTAATGACTTCTATTTCCATTGTTATATGAGATAATACTTTTTCCTTAATCTTTTGTTATGCAATGTTTTTAATGATTTTTTGATCGGACAAATTGAAATTGATTTACGGTTGGGGTTTAGGTCGGACCAACCAACCCAACGCTTTTGCATAATAATATTACAGTAGATATTGCCTAGGAATGGGGATACCCTATAATAACCGAATTATTCTTGATCAAATATAATGCTTGTGATTCTTTCTTGACAGCTAAGGAATTAGGGTAAAGATAGAATCTCAAAGGTTTTTCTGCTAAGGAATTAGGGAAAAATAACCTTAAGAATCGGTAAGGTTTGTTTAGAGTATTGTTTTATCAAATAAGGATTTAGAGTTTTTGCAGTGCAATTCATACACTTCCCCTAGCATGTTTATCATATCTGTTTTAAGTCAAGTTTATAATTTTTCTTATTTTATTATTATTAGTTATAATTTCCCAACAATCAACCCCAAAGGCATTTTTTTTAATTGAAATAGCATCTGCACTTATAATTACACGCAGTCCTCGAGAGATCGATTCTGGGGATAACCCCAACTATTACTACATCGGTAAAAATAGTACACTTGCTATTTTTTCGATCAATAAGCCCCACTTTTCTTTCGTTCAATAATCATTTTGGGCCTCTATTAGAGTGTAAGACCCAACCCCCTTATGTACATAAATAAATTTTGGGCCTCTGCTAGAGTATAAGTCCCACAATGTCTTTCGGTATCGTGGTGCGATCACTGGTTTCAAATAAATCATCTGGGCCTCTCCTTGAGTATAAGCCCCAATCTTTTTTTATATAAACTTTGTTTTAAACAATAAACAACCTCCATGGGCCTCTCCTTGAGTTGTAAGCCCCATACCTCTCTTTTCAAAATCATCTGTCTATTTTAAATTGGTACTTGTCGCTCCCGGGATTTTCATCCTAGTACAAACGCGAAAGTGGCACCGAAACAGAGTCGCCAGCAATGTGTATTTATCCCATGAGAGGGAAAGGAAACACCGCATAAACCTGAGAGAAAGGAAAAGCATGGTCTTACGACCAAGAGAACTGGGTTCGGGAGTCGGTTACGCGAGAGGAAGGTATTAGCACCCCCACGCGTCCATCGTACCCGATGGGATCCACGCTTGCTTGTCTCGATCAAAGGGTGATAGAAAAGAATACTGGAAAAGGAACGAAAAGAGAACTGGAAAAGGAACGAGAAACAAATGTAGGGAAAATAAAAGAAGTGCTCGCATGGGCCCTACCCCACTGCCTACGTATCTCATCGGGAGCATGAGAATCAGAGCGACGTAGTTCCCCTCACTAGGGATGAATTGTTTGTGTTTTTTAGAGAACGGCTTACGTTCTAGCTCAGGTGTTGCAGGCTCGCTGGTCCGAGTGCGTTACCGTCTTGCAAGAGAACGAGTAGAAGCGCGTTCGTGCGTTGAGAGTGAGTGAGGTGAGAAAAGAATTCCCGAAGGAAAGACGTTATTGTTTGTTTTTGCCTTTTAGAAGTTTTTTGGATTTGTTTGCATACGACAGTGTATCCAAATCTTAGTCATCGGAATGTGTACATTCTCACATTCCAAGATGGAATGGGTAAGAAAGCACACTAAGAGTGAAGAAGACCTCCACACTTAGCTCCAATTGTCAAGGTTCTAACACACTAGCATACTTGTGTTTATTAAGTGTTTTTGTTGATTATGAAGTGAAGAAGTGTTTTTTTATTATTTGCACCTTCAACAAGTATTGCATTTAAGTCCCTCATACAAGATCAAATGTTTAACACATTGACCCAAGATGGGCTATATGCTACACATTCTAAGATTACAAGAGAAGACCCCTTATAATCTTTTCTCTATATGAAAGGCCTAAATGCAATAAATGCCTACCTTTATTATGTGTTTTGAATTTTCTTTGAGATGAGAAAAGAGACTCAAGAGAGGAGAAAAGGTAAAACCTATATGGACTAAGACTCAATCCTAATTGAAGATTAAAGGGAGTGATCCTAAAGGTTTGTGAGGTTTCAACCTAAAATCTAAAGAAAGAAAGAATTAAACAATTCACTTCCAAAGTAGAAGATGAATTGTAATTCAAAAGGGAAAGTAATGAGTTATTAAAAGAAAGCACATAAGTGCTTAGCAAAACACAAAATGGAATTGTAAAAGAGAAAGGATAGAAGTTGAATGTGGATTCCTTATCCACACTCAATTGAAACTTACCAAAGCCCCTACATGGTTAGCACAATCACTTACAAGTAAAGTAAGAAAGTATAATGAACAAATCAAATTCAAACAAGTTGACAAACAAAGTAAAATGAGATTGAATGCTATACATGCTTCCAAGTCAGAATGTAACTCATATTTACACAACCTAATGTTATCCTAAATGAGCATACCAAATCATGCAAACAAAATCTCAATCCAACAAGAAGCAAAGAAGAAAAGGTGAAGTGATGTGAATGTGGTTCATACTTGTGAAACAAGTGACTTAAGGTGCAAGATAAACATCAAACATGCAAAGATGAAACCCAAATGTCACAATCAGAAGTCAATTAACATGCTATACATCCTCAAACAAAACCACAACTCATGGCACAAGTGCCTTCATGATCAAGCAAACCAAACATGAGGCATGCATTCACAAAATGAACAAGTTAAACTTCATGCTTCAAACAAATAGCAAACATGCTTCAAAAATTATGACTTTCACCAATCAAACACCTTAAACACATGCCATTAACATATCAAGTCCACAAGCAATGAATCAGAACCAAAGTCACTCAACAATTAGGTCAAAGTCTCATGGAAGTTTCATGCATTCATGCTCAAAGCAACACATCAAAAGTCATCCAAAAAAGACTTAAAAATCATCTCATAAATCTCAAACCTACCTCAACATATTTTGACCACAATGCAAAAAGAAAGGCATCAAAATCATTTTTTATGATCAAGAACAAAAATGCACAAAATCATATGTCACATTAAGTATGCATACAAATGGAAATTCAAAAGAAATAATGGAACAGGGGCAAAATGGTCATAAAATCAGAAAATAAAATCATAGAAAATTTCCTAAATGTTTTAAGAATACACATGAATTTTTGTAGAATTTTCCAATATGTTTTGGTATTTTTAAAAATTAAAAATCAAACGTGTAGAAAGAAATAAAAATGAAAAATAAATGCAAAATGAAGGGGGGTATGAACATAGCAAAGTCACAGTTCAAAATCATTGGGCTTCAATACATGGGGGTGTAATTATCAATCTGGTTAAGTCCAATTAGCACGCAAAACACCATAACTAGCGTGTTCTTCAGTCAACATAGTCAAAGCAATCCAAGCCATCAGATTAAGTCATAGTCAAACAAAAGTCAAAGTACACGGATCCAACGCACGCGCATGAGGTCACACACAAATTACCATGTACTGCATCACACAATGTTTAAGTAAATTCAGAAATGGTGCACATGATTTGCACGTGAATTTTAATGTGCTGTCAACTTTTGGACCACACGATCACACACATCCAACGGCCATGATTTAAACTGCAACCAAAACCCTAACTAAAAACCACCGGCCGGAGAGGGACCTCCGGTCACCTTCTTCGGTCACACGCCACCGTCTGCAACTTCACATGTCCCAGAAATGCCCAACTATTATACCAAAATGAAGCTGAGCTCACGTAGATTAAGAATTCACAATTGTTTTTCACATACCAAGCACACACATAGAGAACAGAGGAGATTAAATCATGCCCTAAGTTTTGGATCTAGGCTTCTAAGAAGCTCTATCAACTAGCCGGAGTAAGCAGAGCTTCTATCAAGCTTAAGACAGCAAAAATAAATCAAAACTAAAGAGAATCGAATGAAGAAGAGTGCATGACGAAACCTGAAAATGTGGAGCAATTGGAGATGTTGAGAAAAACCAGAGGAAAGCTTGATATGCTGAGCTTCTAGATCTTCAAACTTAGCAAAATAAATGCTATGGATTCGTAAATAGATGAAGGATGTTGACGCTTGCAATGGTCCTGAACTTGCAGAAATGGAGTTGTTCTTGTTGCTCTTGATTCAACAATGCCAAACAATGATAATGCAGATGAAAAGTGGAAGAAGAGTGTTGAAATCGTGTGGAATCAGAGAGAAAGTAGAGAGAGTTTGAGGTGTTCTTGGAGAGAAATGTGGTTGTCAAAAACTGAAAAATGAAAATGGAGTGTGTGATTTCTTTTATAGTGTGAGCTTACCACGGTTTAATGAGTTGAGTTAGGGTGAGTCAAGGTGGTTAACTGAGTCCACCCTAACTAACTGAGTCAAGTTAGTTAGGGGGCGAGTGATCAAGGCTGGGTTATGGTGAGGTTAATCTCATGACAGTTATGGTGAAGCAGCAAGAGAAACGAATGGCAAAGGCTGTTGCATTAGAAACTTGCTCAGCAAGCTTGTTTTTTCTATTTCCATGCAAGGCACGTGCTAGTGTATGAGTTTTATGTCATGTGTGCTTGGTTTAAAGAGGAAAGCTGAGGTTAAGAAGTGTTTGTGGTGTGTGTGAACCAAAATCATGCAACATGCTGTCAATGTATCCATGCCAACATAGGGTAGTTTGTGGAGGTTTTTCTCTCTACTCAATGGCTGCATTAGGGAGTTTATGGGTTCATTGGAAAGAGGATGCATTGGAGCACAATATTGATTTGGAAATTGAAGTGGAATGAGGTCTCAAACATGTCTAAAAATGACCTCAAACAGATGGAAAAAAAAGCTGGTACATGGGTGCGCAGACTTGTGGCATGACCTGGTTGTGACCTGGTCAAATTTCAGTTGCAATGACCATTCTTTGAGCCATCATAACTCCTTAACCTTTGATCAGATGAAAAATTGATAAACACCAACTTTGAAGATCTCACATAGAGGAACAACTTTGATGTTGAAAGATTTTCCATTTGAAGCCTCTAATCATGAGTAATTGATCAATACATTTAGCCCACCAAGTGTTTGAGAAAATGACTGCGCGCGTGCCCTGAAAATCTTGGTCATGACCTAGTTTTGGACCTACTTTGCTCAAACTTTGGTCAATCATATCTCACTCAATTTTTATCCAATGGAGATGTTCTACCCATGGATTTGAAGCTTAAAACAAGATCTTTTGTTGTGGCCGAGTGGAATTTTCATTTGGTGCTTCAATTTTAAATGGCCTTGGTTCAAACTCTGATGCAAAATGGCCAAAACTTGCCTTTTTTAGCAACCCTACTTCATCCAAAAATGGCAACTTTTCACATCTTGATTTTTTCATGATTCCTTTGGAGTTTCTTGACCAAATTTTGTACATTGGACATATGTAACATGAATTTCATGAATTTGGCCTCAAAAAGTCAAGAGTTGACTTTTTCCTCTGATTATTTGACTTGGCCCCAAATTCCCTGATTTTTGATCTTTCTTCCAATTGAACCACTTCTAAAACCAATTGAAATGCAATTTTCCACATACATACACTTAAGGACATATGGAATACCATGACATCAAGTTTTGTTCAAAAATCAAAGATTCCTTGATTTAATGGGAAACCCTAGTTTTGACCCCCTTTGGTTAGGAGGAAATTGCACATCTTCCAAATCCAAATTCCTCAGAGTATATTGTGTATCCTCTTAAAGGATGATGAGAAATGCCACTTGAGAATGATTTTGGATCAATGAGCTATCTCTTTTGAGGGTTTTCCTTCAATTTTGAACATCTTGCATAGTGAAAGATGTAGTGCTTCAATCTCCCATTGAATCTCACTTCCTTGAGGTTTTGGAAGATCAATTGAGATAGTATGAGACATGAGAGACCTCTTGACTTGCCTTGAGGAAACTTGATTTACCTTTTTGTGCTTTAAATGATTCCTTGATTGTCCACTTTCCACCTGATCACATGCCCTGATGGTAAGAAGGATGCCATGCTTCATTTTTCTATGTTAAATGCCATGTAATGTTAATGAGGTGGATATGATATGATAAATGATAATGCCATGCTATGATGCCAAAAGGGGAGAGCAAATTTTGGGGTATTACAGCTGCCCCTATTCAAGCGCTGTAGACCTGAATGCCTGAAAGCAATTGCTTTCGGACTTTCAAGGTATATAGTGATTGAATACCAAATATAACCAAAAATTTGCTCTGGGTGATGAAGAAGAAAAGGGATATAAACCCAACGAGACTGCTGGATTGAATCTTCGATGAAACGTCGGAGAGATCTGTCTTTTGAACGATGCCAGATGACTACTGGCTTGCCACGCTGCTGGTGGACTTTAAAACTGTCTTTTATGCAATTCCAGACGACTACTGGCCTGCCACACTACTGGTGGACTTTGGAAATGTCTTTTTGAACGACGCCAGACGACTACTGGCTTGCCACACTACTGGTGGACTTTAATAATGTCTTTTATGCAATTCCAGACGACTACTGGCCTGCCACACTACTGGTGGACTTTGAAAATGTCTTTTTGAACGACGCCAGACGACTACTGGCTTGCCACACTACTGGTGGACTTTGCAGCTTCGTGCCACCCGAAGACGGACTTTTGCCAATCCACTGTTGGACTTTTGGAATATGCCACCCTTAGATGGACCTTTCGCCAATCCACTGTTGGACTTTTGCCACCCGAAGACGGACTTTTGCCAATCCACTGTTGGACTTTTGCCACCCGAAGACGGACTTTTGCCAATCCACTGTTGGACTTTTGCCACCCGAAGACGGACTTTTGCCAATCCACTGTTGGACTTTGAGAATATGCCACCCTTAGATGGACCTTTCGCCAATCCACTGTTGGACTTTTAGAATTTGCCACCCTTAGATGGACCTTTTGCCAATCCACTGTTGGACTTTTGCCACCCGAAGACGGACTTTTGCCAATCCACTGTTGGACTTTTGCCACCCGAAGACGGACTTTTGCCAATCCACTGTTGGACTTTTGCCACCCGAAGACGGACTTTTGCCAATCCACTGTTGGACTTTTAGAATCTGCAAAATTGCATTACTCTCTGCATCTGTGTCAGACATCTATGCTGACTCTGCTGAGGAACAATGATCAATGACTTGACTTTAGAGGTTCCTGAGAGGATAATATCTCTGCTGGATAATGAATGAACAATCCGTCTGCTCCGAATTATCAAGTTTGCCAAAAATAAATTGGACTTGAAGATATGAGGGAATGACGACTCTGCCAGGAATTATTCCATCTGTTTGGGGGAATGAATTCTGGTCACAGCGACTCCGCTGTGGGTGAGAATTTCTTTGCATGGCGTCTTGCTAAGGAAATGAGCCATTAAAACTCTGCTTGGGGATTTATTCAAACCAAGACCCTTTGTAGGGGTTATCCACCTTTTGACCCGGCTGGGGAAAGACTGTGCCATCCTTGTTGAGGAATAGATTCTGCCGATCTTATAAACCTCTGCGGGGAGAACGACAACTCAGCTAGGGATTATTGCTGACAAGATTCGATGCTGACATTTGTCGGGATACCATGACCAGAGATACGATCTTGCTGGATATCAGGGCTACTCTGCCAGGGATATGCAAATCCTGGTTAGAACATTCCCCTGCAACTTGCTAGGAAAGAGTCCTTTGGGGAAACTCAAAGCAAATCCACAGTAGTCTGCCGCAGAATATGACTGTCAAGCTTAGGATAAGTACCACAATGCCCCATGTTAGGCGAGCTTTCCTTTAGACAATTCCGTTGGGGATGACGAGTTTATAACAAACTCTGCTGGAGGAAACTGCTTTAAAACGTCTCGTGCTGGGGAATGCCTTTTGAGAGGATTTTACAGAAGACCAACTGTCCTCAAACTCTACTGGGGATGATCAACACTTCATGCTGGGGAACCAAACAATTTGTCCCCGAAGAGGATGTCATAAGAGGATCTTACAGAAGATTTAGCCTCTTCCAACTCTTGTGACTTCGCTGGGGATAATGACCATCAGTTTCGGTGTCGACGAGACCACTCTTTTGGGGAACCTGTTACCGTTATCGACACAGAAAAGCTTGTAGTTGTTGGAAAGACTGAATAAGAGAATCGACTTAACAAGATACAACGGTACCCAGTTGAACTTAATTCACTGAGATCGACCCGATGAACGCCGATCTCCTTACCCATAATTGCCCCAGTCTTTTGCGTGGGGTGATTTATTGCTGGTCTTGTGCTTAAAATCATCTGCACCTGCTACCTGCAACAAAAGAATATACCCACATGCCCCGAATATTGCGTGGCTAGAATCCACCATCCGGGAGTATTCAACATTCGAAGTAATTTCAAATGTTTTTTCTGCGCATGTTATTGTAAGGCTGCCATGTTTTCAAATGCAATGTTTTATCAACAATTAGGACGTTTTTGCAAACAAAGCAATAAAACAAAAATAGAAAGCTTTTTATTGAAATTCAATTTATTGACTGAGAGCCCAGAATAGGCAATTACATCTGGAAGCAATCCCTGGAAAGAGGTGATCGCTAAAAATTGAGAAAAGAAACTATCCTAATGGCAATGTGAAAACGGAATTCCACTGAGTTTCCATTCTGTTATGACCAGTATGTCTTCAAAACTCCCCGACCTTGCCTTCTGAGGAATGATCAGACCGATTCCTATTCTTCAGAACGTCAGTTGTTCAAACGGTAATGGGTACAGATAACTCAGACTGTAGTCATTCGCTTAAATCCCTCTTTTGTGTGGACCGCCCTTTCAGGTTTTCGATCCACCAGGATACCCTTTTTTGCCTAAGTTGCCCTTTCGGGTTTTCAACTTACCGGGTGTACAATTTTTTTCAATTATATCCCTAATTTTTGCCCGAACCTTATTCTGTTTTTGGTTCGCCGGGATGCCCTTTTTTGCCTGGATTTTTTTTATTCTTATTATCCAGCGGGTCTATTCATGCGAAGTATTTTTTGACTACGTCCGAGTTGACAGGGGATGAAAAGTCTTCGCCATCCATGGTTGTAAGCAATAAGGCTCCGCCTGAAAAGACCTTTTTAACCACGAATGGACCTTCATAGTTGGGAGTCCATTTGCCCCTGTGATCTGTATTGGGAGGAAGGATCCTTTTGAGTACCACATCTCCGACTTTATAAACCCGAGGACGCACCTTCTGGTCAAATGCCTGTTTCATTCTGCGCTGATATAGTTGCCCATGACATACAGCCGCCAATCGCTTTTCCTCAATAAGGCTCAGCTGATCAAATCTGGCTCGTACCCATTCAGCTTCATCTAGCTTAACATCCATCATGACTCTGAGGGACGGAATCTCTACTTCAACCGGTAGCACTGCCTCCATACCATATACGAGTGAGAATGGGGTTGCCCCAGTGGACGTGCGTACCGACGTTCGATACCCATGCAAAGCAAATGGTAACATCTCATGCCAATCTTTGTACGTGACAACCATCTTCTGCACAATCTTCTTGATATTTTTGTTGGCCGCTTCGACCGCGCCATTCATCTTTGGGCGGTACGGAGAAGAATTGTGATGTTCGATTTTGAAGTCCCGGCATAACTCAGCCATCATCTTATTGTTCAAATTAGAACCATTATCAGTAATGATTCTTTCGGGAACTCCATATCGGCAAATGATATCCCGTTTTAAGAAACGAGCGACCACTTGTTTTGTAACATTGGCATAGGATGCGGCTTCAACCCATTTGGTGAAGTAATCAATTGCCACCAAGATGAAACAATGACCATTGGAAGCTGTAGGCTCAATCTTTCCGATCATATCAATGCCCCACATGGCAAACGGCCAAGGCGACGACATGATACTCAACGGATTTGGAGGTACATGCATTTTATCTGCGTAGATCTGGCATTTATGGCATTTGCGGGCATATTTGCAACAATCTGACTCCATAGTCAACCAATAATATCCCGACCTTAACAACTTTTTAGCCATTGCATGCCCTCCGGCATGGGTACCGAAAGAGCCTTCGTGCACTTCAATCATCAACAAGTCTGCTTCATGTCTATCCACACATCTAAGCAGGACCGTGTCAAAATTTCTTTTATACAGCACGCCATCTTTGTTCAGGAAGAAACTACCAGCTAACCTTCTCAACGTCTTCCTGTCTTTGGACGATGCCCCGGACGGGTACTCTTGACTTTTCAAGAAACACTTAATGTCATGAAACCATGGCTTGTCATCAGACGTTGCATCGACCGCAAACACAAATGCTGGTCTGTCAAGGCGGGATACCTCAATCTTAGGTACATGGTTCCATCCTTGCACTTTGATCATGGAAGACAAAGTGGCCAAAGCATCAGCGAACCTATTCTCATCTCGAGGAATGTGGTACAGTTTCACTGTTGTGAAAAATGTCAGCAATCTCCTCGTATAATCTCTATACGGCACTAGATTTGCTTGGTGCGTGTACCAACTCCCTTTCACTTGATTGATTACCAAAGCTGAATCACCAAATATATCAAGGGTCTTAATCCGTAGATTAATCGCCTCCTCGATCCCCATTATACAAGCTTCGTACTCTGCTTCATTGTTGGTGCATCCGAAAGTTATTCGTGCAGTGAAAGGCATATGAACACCTTCCGGCGTGATAAGAACTGCTCCAACTCCGCACCCATTCATATTGACAGCCCCATCAAACATCAGACTCCATTTGGATTCAGGGTCTGGCCCCTCCTCCGGAAGTGGTTCCTCGCAGTCTTTAGCTTTGAGAAACATGATATCTTCATCAGGGAAGTCAAATTTCATGGGTTGGTAATCATCAATCGGCTGTTGCGCAAGATAGTCGGACAAGATACTTCCTTTGATGGCCTTTTGTGAAGTGTACTGAATGTCATACTCTGTCAAGACCATTTGCCACCGTGCAACTCTGCCTGTCAATGCTGGTTTCTCGAAAATGTACTTGATAGGATCCATTTTTGAAATTAACAAGGTCGTGTGCCTAACCATATATTGCCTCAATCGCTTAGCGGCCCATGCCAGTGCACAGCATGTCTTTTCAAGCATTGAGTATCGGGACTCACAATCATTGAACTTTTTGCTCAGGTAGTAAATAGCATGCTCCTTCCTACCTGTCTCGTCATGTTGACCGAGAACACAACCCATGGATCCTTCAAGCACTGTCAGATACATTATCAGCGGTCTCCCTTCAACTGGAGGCATTAGAATCGGAGGTTCCTGCAAGTATTCTTTTATCTTATCGAATGCCAATTGGCAATCGTCATTCCACCTGACCGTTTGATCTTTCCTTAACAATTTAAATATTGGTTCACACGTGGCTGTTAGGTGAGATATGAACCTTGCAATGTAGTTCAATCTACCCAAGAAACCACGAACCTCTTTTTCTGTTCTCGGTTCAGGCATTTCTTGTATTGCTTTCACCTTGGCAGGATCAACCTCGATTCCTCTTTCGCTCACAATGAAACCTAACAACTTTCCAGAACGCACCCCAAACGTGCACTTGTTTGGATTTAATCTCAGACGAAACTTTCTCAACCTTTCAAACAGCTTTTTCAGGTTGACCAGATGTTCCTCTTCTGTTCTCGACTTGGCAATCATATCATCTACATAACATTCGATCTCCTTATGAATCAAGTCATGAAACAATGTCACCATCGCCCGCTGGTACGTTGCCCCTGCGTTTTTCAACCCAAAAGGCATTACTTTATAACAATATGTACCCCACGGAGTAATGAACGTGGTCTTCTCCATATCTTCAGGTGCCATCTTGATCTGGTTGTACCCGGAGAAACCGTCCATAAATGAGAACACTGAAAACTGAGCTGTATTATCGACCAGCACATCAATATGAGGTAGTGGAAAATCATCTTTCGGGCTAGCTTTATTAAGATCTCGATAATCCACACACATTCTCACTTTTCCATCTTTCTTCGGTACTGGCACGATGTTGGCTACCCATGGAGGATACTTTGTCACAGCAAGAAACCCAGCATCCCACTGCTTCTGGACTTCCTCCTTAATCTTTAAAGCCATGTCGGGGTGAGTCCGACGAAGTTTCTGCTTGACTGGCGGACATTCTTCTCTCAATGGTAGCCTGTGCACGACAATATCTGTATCCAACCCCGGCATGTCTTGATACGACCAAGCGAAGACGTCAACATACTCGCGCAACATTTCCGTCAAAGTTTGCTTCACATCTGCTTGCAAGCTGGCACCAATCCTGATCTCTTTCTTGGCGTCCTTGGTACCAATATTGATGATGTCTACAGTCTCCTGATGAGGCTGGATGACCCTTTCCTCCTGTTTCAACAATCTGGCCAGTTCTTCAGGGAGTTCACAATCTTTCTCATCCCCTTCTTCGGCTTGATAAATCGGATTGTCAAAGTCATACATGGCCATATCAAAATCGTTATCAGTGGTATCCGGAGGATCAAGTCTGCATGAACGGGTTCATGCCTTATTTTAGAATTTATTTTTAAGTGAAACAAAAGAAAATGAAACATTGCCATTTTATATTTTTTGTGCAAAAATAAAAACTGAAAGACAGAGAACAAAATTTGATTGCAAAACGTCCTTTATTAATGATTAAACATTGCAAATGCAACCATGGTGGCCCTACAAATGAATCTATACGCCTTGGGCAGAGCGCAAGATTTTGACATGCATTATGGTTAGAAAAACAAAGAAAAATTACTCTGTCTGAAGAGTAACCCGGATGACTTCTTCAACGGACCAGTTTTGCACTTGTTGTCCCGGAGCACGAGAGCGTACCCAGTTGTCCAGGTCACAATTACTGTCAACACTATCCTCTGTGGCTGCACAGGACTGGTCCATGTAGATAATTCCCCCACTATTGAAAGTAATGGGTCCCCTGCTCCCCGCATCTGAAGTTGTAGAGGGATGATAACCAATACCAAATTTGTCTTCCTTCATTGGGGTCTCTATCAACCTGCCCCAACCTTGGGCGTTGCCTGCCCTGACGACTTCGACAGCTTGTTTGTAAGATGAAATGGAGGTACCAGTCCCAACTGGTACAGAAGAAGACTCAGGTGCATCGTCAATATTGACTGCTTCAAATGATTGGCACAGCATCTCATGAATTTCCCCATCCATTTCAATGTACTTGAACGTGGACAAGTGACTCACAAAGATGTCTTCCTCCCCACACACTGTCACAACCTGCCCTTCAAACTCATACTTCAGCTTTTGATGTAGAGTAGAAGTAACAGCTCCGGCTCCGTGAATCCAAGGGCGTCCCAATAGGCAGCTATATGCAGGTTGTATGTCCATTACATGGAACGTGGATTTGAATACCTGTGGTCTAATTTGTACGGGCAATTCCACCTCACCAAACACAGATCGTCTAGTTCCATCGAATGCTCTGACCACCA
Organism: Lathyrus tuberosus; assembly: GCA_022829125.1. NCBI lineage: Eukaryota > Viridiplantae > Streptophyta > Magnoliopsida > Fabales > Fabaceae > Lathyrus > Lathyrus tuberosus. The sequence goes on along the minus strand of JALAZF010000469.1, from coordinate 4,508,247 downwards.
ATTCACTAGGCCTTAAGATCAAACCATCAACCTCCAGCTTCATCAATGCCTTCTTGGGCAATACATTGAGTGATGAACCAGTGTCTACCAGTACATGAGATAACACTGCGCCCTTACACTCCATCGTGATATGCAAAGCCTTATTATGGTTTCTTCCTTCAACAGTCAAATCTCTACTTGTAAAGCCCAAGCCATGGCTAACATTAACATTGGAGATTACGCCCTCGAGCTGATTAACAGTAATTTCTTGTGGCACGTACGCACTCTTCAACACTTTCAACAACGCCTGTCGGTGCGCATCAGAGCACATCAATAGTGACAAGATTGAAATCTTTGAAGGGGTCTGATTCAGTTGGTCCACAATCTTATAATCGCTTTTCTTGATTATCTTCATAAATTCTTCCATTTCCTTATCAAAAATAATCTTTGTCTCTGCTTCAGGTGTAGGCGCACTTTCAACCACCTGTTTACCCTTAGCCTTTGCTGCAGCTTCTACCTCCTTATCACTTCTCAAGGTTTGGGGTGCGAACAACCTTCCACTCCTTGTAAAGCCCCCTACACCCCCTACATTGTCAATATTTGGGCTGACTGACGGCTCAACTTCCTGCTTTTTACCTTCGTAATATACATCTGCCCCATAGTGCCATGGGATAGCTTTCGTAGACGTGAACGGAATTGGTCCTGGCACCGTGATAGTGACAGGACTGGGCCCTTCTGGCGCAACACTCGCCACGGGAACTGCATTGACCGGCATTTGAATCTCAGCGGGAGTGTAATAGATGGTCACGGTTGATATCTCATCAGTGTCTTTCACGACTCTGTCGAACTGTAGACATCCTTCATCGATCAGATTCTGTAAACCCATCTTCAACTTATCACAGCCGTTCTCCTGATTCACACACTCAGAGCAATCTTGATTACAGCCCGGGAACACCAGTCCCTTCAATAAACGATCTTTTACAACCAACAAAGAGGTTTTCACTTGATGAACGTCTAACACCAAATTCAATCTCCTCCCATCTTCAACAGCGTACACATTTGCTGCACTATGATCAGGCATGGGATGCTGAGTAATATTAGGAGCGGGAGAGAAATTGATGGCTTTAGCATCAATCAAATCTTGTACTTTATGATGGAAAGCCCAGCATTTTTCAATGGAGTGCCCCTGAGCACCTGAGTGGAACTCACAACGAGCATTAGCATCGAAGTTAGGTGGCAGGTTTCCAGCAACCGGAGCTTTCATAGTACGGAGTTCTACCAACTTTAACTCGAGTAGCCGGGGCAACAGCGCGGCATAGGTCATAGGGAGAGGATCCATCTTACGATCCCTCTGTCTAGACCTTTGCTGGAAAAAAGGTTGTTGCTGTTGAACTTGTTGTTGGGGTTGTTGTTTCTGAACAGACTGTGTGGGGATTGTCACAGCATCTACCTGATAATAAGCTCGAGAACGCCCTCTGCCTCGTCCTCTAAACACAGCATTCGTATCACCTTCTCTTCTTTTCTGGTTACTAGCAAACGGTTTCTTCGTCCCCGAAGAGCCAGCCCCACTCACATCCTGGATCTTTCCAAGCTTTAACAGACTTTCTATTCTTTCTCCCGCAATCACAATATCAGCAAATCCAGTCGACGGACAAGCAGCTAATCTATCAAGATAAGCCCCTTGCAAGGTGCCCATAAACATATCCGCCATTTCTCTGTCTGACAAGGGAGGTTGAACCTGGGCAGCCATTTCCCTCCACCTCTGTGCATATTCTTTGAAACTCTCCTTGGCATTCTGGGACAATCCCTGCAATTGGGTGCGGTTGGGCGCCATGTCGATATTATACTGGTATTGCTTCAGGAACGCTTCTGCCAGATCTTTCCAATTCTTCACAGCAGCCCTATTCAACTTCATGTACCAGGTCAAGGACGCCCCAGCCAGACTGTCCTGAAAATAGTGCATCCATAGCTTCTCGTCATCCGTATGGGCTGAAATCTTCCCAAAGTAAGCTTGAAGATGCGTTTGGGGACACGCATTGCCGTGATACTTATCAAAAGTAGGAGGTTTGAATTTAGGGGGAATTCTGACTCCTGAGACCAGCCCCAAGCTGGTAACATCAATACCCATAGAGTTCTTGCATTCTATGGCCCTGATCTTTTCTGCTAACTCATCATACCTTCGATCCCCTTGATTACCCACATCAGCATCCAGCAGAGTAAATTGGTCTTCCAGAGTATCTTCAAGAGTAACACCAGCATGCCTACCATTTCCATTACCCCGATTGTTACCACCAGGAGGAGGGTGGCCACCGGGAGGAGGAATGCCATGTCCCTGTGAATTGTCATGATGATCACCTTCGGGCCCATTGTCGGGACGCTCTACCAGAAGCCTCAGTCTCTCCTGATTTTACGCCATGCCAGTCATGAGGGTCATGAACTGGTCCATACGCGCCCTCATTTCCGCCAAATCACTTTGCACTTGATCCATGATTCTTACTTGGTTCCTTCGCGTCGAATATCGGTGAATATGATTCTCAGCTATACTGCCTGAAACCAAATAAAGGTTAGAGACCCCGCAACGAGTACCTGAAAAGCAAGTAACAAAAAATGCAAAATGATATGCAATGCCATGCAATGCCATGTTTGTCATTTCCGAGGTGCTTTATACCCTGATTCCAATCCAACCACAGAAATCTGAAGACCAGAAATTGTGATATAAAGAGACGTGTCGTGGTCATGTGCTTGTGTGCAGCTATCTGATAAGGAATAATTCTGAATAAAACTGCTCATACTCATTCAACAAAGTATTCAAGTACATTTAAGAAAGGCTCATCCGTAACTGCAATACAAGGAAGAATGGATCCATCAACAAGCCTGATGGTAACCATTAATAACAAAATATAAGGAAAAGAACATCAGTCTGACAATTCCACACCCTTCAGCTTATCACTCGAGTATTTGATCTCCTCAAAAAGTATACGGGTACGCTGGTGATTCGGCTTTTCAATCATTTCTTTGATCAAGACATCCCTTTTCTCAAGAGCTTCAGTTAAAGAACCCATGTGCAGCATCAGAGCCTCGTCATCACACACTCCTTTGTGTCTCTTTATGCCGGCTTGCGTCTTGAGTATCTCCCTTTCTATCATGACTTCTTCAAGCTCTTTCTTGGTATTCCTCAGCTCACCTCTAGCTTCTTCTAGCTGTTCTTGACTCTTACCGAGGCTTTCCCGATACTTTCTCCTCTGCTCATGCGCCTTTTCAAGCTCTTCGTCCTTAATCTGCAACCGTTCCTGTAATTCAGCATTCTCTATCCTAACTTCGTCCCAAGCGTGCTGAAACTTTGTTAACTTTTCTTTGGTCTGTGCTAACGCCTGTTTGGTTTGCTTGTGGGCTTGAGTAGCATCATCAGCACCTTTACTAATCTTCCGGAAATGTTGGGCTCTTCCAGCAAAGTCTTTTTCTTTTGCAGTTAGGATTTGTTCAGCATCTTGGGCTTTCCGCTCCAGCTCTTTGTTGGCATGTAGAGCATTCTGAAGACGGCTACTCAACTCGGAATTCTCTCCTTGGAGCTTTTTCCCCAAGGCTTGCAACTTGTCAACTTCTTCCACCGTAGCAGTGCTTCTTGCTTTCTCATTCTCCGGATACAAAAGGGGTGCCTTACCAAAAGGCAAGAGAAAATCTTCAACTCTTTTCTTTACCCACTCTTCATATGCTGGATAAACCCGGTTGTTAGGCTTGCCTAGAGTAACTTTCCCCTTTTTCAGTATGCTACCCCAGCTTTCAGAAGCTTTCTGTGCTGCTTCCCAACCATCTGATGTATGAAAATAGAGGGACTCCTCCACATCTCTCTTAATAGGCGGACCTGTCAGGGCATACCCAAATTGTCGAATGGCCAAAGAAGGATTGTAGTTAATCCCACCCAGTCTTCCTATCAGTGGAACGTTAGGGAACTTACCACAGCGGTGGATAATATTCTTACCAATCAGCCCATGATCCACCCATACGATGTCCTTGGCCACCAATCCCATTAAACGTTGTTTCCACTCCAGAGAATCTTTGGAATCCACAAAAGCTCCTGATTGTGGTAAACGGCCCGCAAACCACTTATAGAACAAAGGTGCACAACAGCGAATTATCCCTCCTCTTTTCTTTTCATTTCGGTTGTACAACGAGTAGTGAAGATCTCCTAGTAGCGTTGGCACCGGGTTCCTCATCAGGAATATTCGTATAGCGTCCGTATCAATGAAATCCGGCTCGTTGGGAAACAACACTATGCCGTATATACAAAGGGCTAGCAAAGCATTAAAAACAAGCCAATTCTCGCCTTTAGCTGCTTCCTGGGCCTTCTTAATCAGATATTCCAGCTTGTAACCACGAATCTTTCCTTTGTTGGAGACATTGTCACTTAACTCTGATTTGCTCAAATAAAGAGCACCAGCCAACTTCCCAAAGTCAAGATCCCCCACCGATCCAAAGAAAGGGGGCTCCTCCTTGATAGCAATCCCCAACATGTTGGAATACTCCTCCAAGGTAGGAACTAACACATAGTCTGGAAATACAAAACATCTCAGAGGCGGATCATAGAACTGCATCAACGTATGGAGACCTCTGGCTTCATAATCACTGACATTACGGACCATAGATAAAATCCACCCATATTTCTCTTCAAAAGCTTCTCGTGCTGCAGGACTCGCCATTCCCTTCAGCATAACAATAGGGCCCAAAGTAGGCGTAAGGAACTTATAGCTGATGATATTCTTCCTCTCTTTAGTGTTCATCTTTGCAGGGACCTGATGACTGGAATCAAGGGTAATATATGCACCTGGAAATGAATAAACATGTATGTTAGGATATGATAATGCAATGCAGAGGGAAATGTGATCAGGGAATCAGGTGTCTGTGCTGAACTGTGAACGGTGTCAGTGTAGCTCTGAGACTAATATAGAACCGTAGATAAGAACCATCTGAATACAATAGGATGAAACTTCCTTTTTGTGCAATGATGATAGAAAACCGGGTATGTAGGAGGTCATGGTTACCTGCAAACCTGTAAACAACCCGCCCTTCTCACATGTGGGTACTAGGATGTTCAATATCCCGGGCTCTCAGGTCTAGAAATGATGATACGTTCACCATTTCTGGTTTGGCATCATCATCAATCGAGGAGGCCTCAACTGATTCTCCAAAACAAAAAGGTCCTCAGCTTCTGGCACTGAGGTCGAGAAGCAATAGTACATTCATCCCTCAGGGTACAGTACTATCGCCAATCGAGGAGTGCCTCCACTGATTCTCTTTCAAAAGGGATGTCCTATAGCAAGTTCCCAGCATTGGGTCCTCGGATCGAGAATGTGCAATGGGTTTGCCACGGAATGTGGTCTGCCACTGTCACAACTCGGGAGGAGTGCCGCAACTGAGTCCTCGGGAATGGTCACCAGAGTCGACAGTTCCTCAAGAGAATAACCACTGGCCTGCATAACATGCAGTAGCAGAAAGCTCCTGATAGAACCTCGTCTGGTTGTGGGTCTCATGAACAACAATACGTGGTCACCACCACGCAAGCGTCATGACTATCCACTCTAATACCTATGTATGTACTCAAGCCTTGGTAGTGGGCTTATCTCTCAGAACACCCATCCCGCCAAACAGAAAACAACACAGTCCAGTATAGCATAATATATCATGTGAAATGAAAATGCTAAAATGCGGTAAATACAGTAATGTACAGTAAAGCAGTAAATAACCATACAATAAAACAGTAAATACAGCACAACAGTAAACACCCAACGAAAGAAAAACAAACAAGCGCTAGGATTGACTCGCTAAGGAAACCAGAGATTCTGGGTTGTCCCCAGCAGAGTCGCCAGCTGTCGCTCCCGGGATTTTCATCCTAGTACAAACGCGAAAGTGGCACCGAAACAGAGTCGCCAGCAATGTGTATTTATCCCATGAGAGGGAAAGGAAACACCGCATAAACCTGAGAGAAAGGAAAAGCATGGTCTTACGACCAAGAGAACTGGGTTCGGGAGTCGGTTACGCGAGAGGAAGGTATTAGCACCCCCACGCGTCCATCGTACCCGATGGGATCCACGCTTGCTTGTCTCGATCAAAGGGTGATAGAAAAGAATACTGGAAAAGGAACGAAAAGAGAACTGGAAAAGGAACGAGAAACAAATGTAGGGAAAATAAAAGAAGTGCTCGCATGGGCCCTACCCCACTGCCTACGTATCTCATCGGGAGCATGAGAATCAGAGCGACGTAGTTCCCCTCACTAGGGATGAATTGTTTGTGTTTTTTAGAGAACGGCTTATGTTCTAGCTCAGGTGTTGCAGGCTCGCTGGTCCGAGTGCGTTACCGTCTTGCAAGAGAACGAGTAGAAGCGCGTTCGTGCGTTGAGAGTGAGTGAGGTGAGAAAAGAATTCCCGAAGGAAAGACGTTATTGTTTGTTTTTGCCTTTTAGAAGTTTTTTGGATTTGTTTGCATACGACAGTGTATCCAAATCTTAGTCATCGGAATGTGTACATTCTCACATTCCAAGATGGAATGGGTAAGAAAGCACACTAAGAGTGAAGAAGACCTCCACACTTAGCTCCAATTGTCAAGGTTCTAACACACTAGCATACTTGTGTTTATTAAGTGTTTTTGTTGATTATGAAGTGAAGAAGTGTTTTTTTATTATTTGCACCTTCAACAAGTATTGCATTTAAGTCCCTCATACAAGATCAAATGTTTAACACATTGACCCAAGATGGGCTATATGCTACACATTCTAAGATTACAAGAGAAGACCCCTTATAATCTTTTCTCTATATGAAAGGCCTAAATGCAATAAATGCCTACCTTTATTATGTGTTTTGAATTTTCTTTGAGATGAGAAAAGAGACTCAAGAGAGGAGAAAAGGTAAAACCTATATGGACTAAGACTCAATCCTAATTGAAGATTAAAGGGAGTGATCCTAAAGGTTTGTGAGGTTTCAACCTAAAATCTAAAGAAAGAAAGAATTAAACAATTCACTTCCAAAGTAGAAGATGAATTGTAATTCAAAAGGGAAAGTAATGAGTTATTAAAAGAAAGCACATAAGTGCTTAGCAAAACACAAAATGGAATTGTAAAAGAGAAAGGATAGAAGTTGAATGTGGATTCCTTATCCACACTCAATTGAAACTTACCAAAGCCCCTACATGGTTAGCACAATCACTTACAAGTAAAGTAAGAAAGTATAATGAACAAATCAAATTCAAACAAGTTGACAAACAAAGTAAAATGAGATTGAATGCTATACATGCTTCCAAGTCAGAATGTAACTCATATTTACACAACCTAATGTTATCCTAAATGAGCATACCAAATCATGCAAACAAAATCTCAATCCAACAAGAAGCAAAGAAGAAAAGGTGAAGTGATGTGAATGTGGTTCATACTTGTGAAACAAGTGACTTAAGGTGCAAGATAAACATCAAACATGCAAAGATGAAACCCAAATGTCACAATCAGAAGTCAATTAACATGCTATACATCCTCAAACAAAACCACAACTCATGGCACAAGTGCCTTCATGATCAAGCAAACCAAACATGAGGCATGCATTCACAAAATGAACAAGTTAAACTTCATGCTTCAAACAAATAGCAAACATGCTTCAAAAATTATGACTTTCACCAATCAAACACCTTAAACACATGCCATTAACATATCAAGTCCACAAGCAATGAATCAGAACCAAAGTCACTCAACAATTAGGTCAAAGTCTCATGGAAGTTTCATGCATTCATGCTCAAAGCAACACATCAAAAGTCATCCAAAAAAGACTTAAAAATCATCTCATAAATCTCAAACCTACCTCAACATATTGTGACCACAATGCAAAAAGAAAGGCATCAAAATCATTTTTTATGATCAAGAACAAAAATGCACAAAATCATATGTCACATTAAGTATGCATACAAATGGAAATTCAAAAGAAATAATGGAACAGGGGCAAAATGGTCATAAAATCAGAAAATAAAATCATAGAAAATTTCCTAAATGTTTTAAGAATACACATGAATTTTTGTAGAATTTTCCAATATGTTTTGGTATTTTTAAAAATTAAAAATCAAACGTGTAGAAAGAAATAAAAATGAAAAATAAATGCAAAATGAAGGGGGGTATGAACATAGCAAAGTCACAGTTCAAAATCATTGGGCTTCAATACATGGGGGTGTAATTATCAATCTGGTTAAGTCCAATTAGCACGCAAAACACCATAACTAGCGTGTTCTTCAGTCAACATAGTCAAAGCAATCCAAGCCATCAGATTAAGTCATAGTCAAACAAAAGTCAAAGTACACGGATCCAACGCACGCGCATGAGGTCACACACAAATTACCATGTACTGCATCACACAATGTTTAAGTAAATTCAGAAATGGTGCACATGATTTGCACGTGAATTTTAATGTGCTGTCAACTTTTGGACCACACGATCACACACATCCAACGGCCATGATTTAAACTGCAACCAAAACCCTAACTAAAAACCACCGGCCGGAGAGGGACCTCCGGTCACCTTCTCCGGTCACACGCCACCGTCTGCAACTTCACATGTCCCAGAAATGCCCAACTATTATACCAAAATGAAGCTGAGCTCACGTAGATTAAGAATTCACAATTGTTTTTCACATACCAAGCACACACATAGAGAACAGAGGAGATTAAATCATGCCCTAAGTTTTGGATCTAGGCTTCTAAGAAGCTCTATCAACTAGCCGGAGTAAGCAGAGCTTCTATCAAGCTTAAGACAGCAAAAATAAATCAAAACTAAAGAGAATCGAATGAAGAAGAGTGCATGACGAAACCTGAAAATGTGGAGCAATTGGAGATGTTGAGAAAAACCAGAGGAAAGCTTGATATGCTGAGCTTCTAGATCTTCAAACTTAGCAAAATAAATGCTATGGATTCGTAAATAGATGAAGGATGTTGACGCTTGCAATGGTGCTGAACTTGCAGAAATGGAGTTGTTCTTGTTGCTCTTGATTCAACAATGCCAAACAATGATAATGCAGATGAAAAGTGGAAGAAGAGTGTTGAAATCGTGTGGAATCAGAGAGAAAGTAGAGAGAGTTTGAGGTGTTCTTGGAGAGAAATGTGGTTGTCAAAAACTGAAAAATGAAAATGGAGTGTGTGATTTCTTTTATAGTGTGAGCTTACCACGGTTTAATGAGTTGAGTTAGGGTGAGTCAAGGTGGTTAACTGAGTCCACCCTAACTAACTGAGTCAAGTTAGTTAGGGGGCGAGTGATCAAGGCTGGGTTATGGTGAGGTTAATCTCATGACAGTTATGGTGAAGCAGCAAGAGAAACGAATGGCAAAGGCTGTTGCATTAGAAACTTGCTCAGCAAGCTTGTTTTTTCTATTTCCATGCAAGGCACGTGCTAGTGTATGAGTTTTATGTCATGTGTGCTTGGTTTAAAGAGGAAAGCTGAGGTTAAGAAGTGTTTGTGGTGTGTGTGAACCAAAATCATGCAACATGCTGTCAATGTATCCATGCCAACATAGGGTAGTTTGTGGAGGTTTTTCTCTCTACTCAATGGCTGCATTAGGGAGTTTATGGGTTCATTGGAAAGAGGATGCATTGGAGCACAATATTGATTTGGAAATTGAAGTGGAATGAGGTCTCAAACATGTCTAAAAATGACCTCAAACAGATGGAAAAAAAGCTGGTACATGGGTGCGCAGACTTGTGGCATGACCTGGTTGTGACCTGGTCAAATTTCAGTTGCAATGACCATTCTTTGAGCCATCATAACTCCTTAACCTTTGATCAGATGAAAAATTGATAAACACCAACTTTGAAGATCTCACATAGAGGAACAACTTTGATGTTGAAAGATTTTCCATTTGAAGCCTCTAATCATGAGTAATTGATCAATACATTTAGCCCACCAAGTGTTTGAGAAAATGACTGCGCGCGTGCCCTGAAAATCTTGGTCATGACCTAGTTTTGGACCTACTTTGCTCAAACTTTGGTCAATCATATCTCACTCAATTTTTATCCAATGGAGATGTTCTACCCATGGATTTGAAGCTTAAAACAAGATCTTTTGTTGTGGCCGAGTGGAATTTTCATTTGGTGCTTCAATTTTAAATGGCCTTGGTTCAAACTCTGATGCAAAATGGCCAAAACTTGCCTTTTTTAGCAACCCTACTTCATCCAAAAATGGCAACTTTTCACATCTTGATTTTTTCATGATTCCTTTGGAGTTTCTTGACCAAATTTTGTACATTGGACATATGTAACATGAATTTCATGAATTTGGCCTCAAAAAGTCAAGAGTTGACTTTTTCCTCTGATTATTTGACTTGGCCCCAAATTCCCTGATTTTTGATCTTTCTTCCAATTGAACCACTTCTAAAACCAATTGAAATGCAATTTTCCACATACATACACTTAAGGACATATGGAATACCATGACATCAAGTTTTGTTCAAAAATCAAAGATTCCTTGATTTAATGGGAAACCCTAGTTTTGACCCCCTTTGGTTTGGAGGAAATTGCACATCTTCCAAATCCAAATTCCTCAGAGTATATTGTGTATCCTCTTAAAGGATGATGAGAAATGCCACTTGAGAATGATTTTGGATCAATGAGCTATCTCTTTTGAGGGTTTTCCTTCAATTTTGAACATCTTGCATAGTGAAAGATGTAGTGCTTCAATCTCCCATTGAATCTCACTTCCTTGAGGTTTTGGAAGATCAATTGAGATAGTATGAGACATGAGAGACCTCTTGACTTGCCTTGAGGAAACTTGATTTACCTTTTTGTGCTTTAAATGATTCCTTGATTGTCCACCTTCCACCTGATCACATGCCCTGATGGTAAGAAGGATGCCATGCTTCATTTTTCTATGTTAAATGCCATGTAATGTTAATGAGGTGGATATGATATGATAAATGATAATGCCATGCTATGATGCCAAAAGGGGAGAGCAAATTTTGGGGTATTACAGTACTAAGAGGAGCATTATTCCCGGTGAAACTGCTCTTAGACCACTTGGGCCTCTCTTTGAGTTATAAGCCCCAAACTTTCTTTTTTAAATCAAATTCAAATTCAAAGTTTTCTCAAAACTTTCTTCAATTTCCCAAAACCCTAATCATACAATTGTAGTTAATACAACCAATCACAATACACTCGGGCCTCTCCTTGAGATGTAAGTCCCAAACCACCTTCTCAATGCATACTTGTATATACCTGTTAATTCAAATATCTGTATATACTTGTACATACCTGTGTAGAGTTCCCTCAGCAGTTAGGTCATCCTCAGTTAACACTCAGGTTAAACAGTAGGATACTTATGACTTAGTTTAATCAACTAGTTTATTCTTATACAAAGAAATCCATTTCCTCAGCGAAAATAATTCCCGGTGAAACCTCTTTTGAATTTCTTCAAACCTCATAACTGTTCAACAACTAAAGGATTAATTTCCAGTGAAACCTTTCTTGAAATTTTCTTAGGCTTGGACCCAGAGGCTTCTTAAAAGTTCCCCCAGCCTCCTCTTGGGCTTAGTACAAGGACCAACATGCTTCCTAGAAGCATCCCAGCCTCCTCTTGGGCATAGTACAAGGACCCAAGGCTTCCTAAAAATAAAGGATAGAATTCAGTCATCTCTACTAGTTCAATCCTCAGGAAAATCAAAACTCTAGAACATCCAATCAGTCAAGAATTGATCTTTATTTCTAGAACCCTCCGCCTCCTCTTAGGCATAATACAAATATCTTTCTTCAACTAGAGTCTGCCTCCTCTTAATAAACTTGGGTAGTCTCAACCTCCTTTTGGGCTTCATACAAGAAGACTTGGAAAGTCTCGCTCCCATAGTCTCCTCTTGGGCTTAACACAAGAATGCTCAGACTTACTAAAAACATAGGATAGATCCTAATCATCTTTACCAATACATCGATTCCCAGAAGAGTTAAAACCTCTAAGGTATTCAAACTCATCTTTAAATCCCTCCTGACCCCCAACAAGGCTTGACTTTCACCTTAAAATCTCCAGCCCGGGCCAGGTTACCATCAACAAGTCCCCAAAAGACTGATAGCCTCATGGCATTTGATAATTCAACTCTTCTCAAATCACCAACAAGAGTTAGTTTCCTTTGGATTCCCCAACACAGTTTAGACCTTCTCCTGGATTCCAATAATCCTCAGCAAGAGCCAGCCTCCTCTTAGGCTTCATATAATGATATTTTCACAATCAGCCTCAATCTTGGGCTTTGTACAAGACAAATATAACACTCCCCAATTGAGTCAGTCTTCTTTAGAACTACACTCAAACTCTTCAGCTTCACCTTCTTGGGCTTCAAACAAGATACTCAAATAAAATATCTCTAGTGGAGTCAGTTTTCAACTTTTTTTAGCTTCAACCTTGGGCTTTGATCAAGGCACAAAATACATCATCCCCACATATGAGACCATGAGTCCTCTCTGTAGGAGGTCATCTCCTCTATACATCACATATCAAAATAAACAATCAAAACTTTTTCCAGATAATTGATGTAAGTGGCACACTTGTTGATTCAAAAATCTAAGCTGGAGTCCCTCCTATATCATGGCTAAAATTTCTCTTTCATCTAACTGCTATAAGTGGCAAGCCTCTGGATTCTACACATCCAAGCCAATGTCCCTCTCTTAGCATGAAAGATTCATAAAGGAAAAGTGGCATTGCTCTACACTGAGATAAAGCTTCTTCCTTCATGACATTTCTCTATAAAGGAAGATATGGCACTGCTGGATTCCACACATCCCAGTTAAAGTAACTTCCCTTATAACTAATTACTCAATATTTGTGATGAATTGGTGAAATATCTCCTTTAGAGATGATAAATTCTCTCTCAATCAACTGTTAGCTTCAATCTGGTGCTTTGAACAAGACACAAATATTCAGTCAGCTTCAATCTTAGGCTTTGAACAAGACACCAAACATTTTTTCTCCCATAGAATAGGAGGAACTACGATTACTCTGATTTCCCAAGTCTCTTTACTGGAATACGTAGGCATAAGATTGCGAAATCTTAGCGAGCACACAAATTAAAAAATCTTAGGTCAAACACCTTCCCAAAAACATTAGAAAACCCAAAAAAATAGCAAAAACATTTCCTCAGTCCTCACGAAGGAGAAACTTTCCCCAATCAACAGCAGATAGACATAAGAAATCATTTCAAATAGTAGAAAATATATGCAAATAAAGGTTCCTATAGATTACTATAGATACTCTAGGTGTTAATAGCTTCCCTTTGTATAACCAAACCCCGATCCCCGATCTATTCGCATTTGTTAAAGAAAACACTTGCACGTAGAGTTAGTTTAAGATATCTTCCCCTTCCTTTTAAGCTTCATAGCATAAATACAGAAATCAGAAAGTAGCACCAAAAGCGGTTGTGGCCGCGTCACAAAAAAATCGACTCTACAGAAAAATGGCGACTCTGCTGGGGATTTTCCTCATAGAATTAGATTTCCTAAGAGGTTTAGGCCTTGCATTGCATTTATTTTTATGCTATTTTTATTTGCTTTCATATCATTTACTGTCATAATATCTGTTTATTTGCTATACTTGTTTAAATTTATGCTATCTAGGAATGCGATTAATACGCATGTGGTGAGTCCGAGAGCACATTAAGATAAGTGGTGGCAGATTCAGGAAGGATTATAGGGAGTGAGTCCCGACCAAGCTAACTTGAAAGTCCACTGAATCAGTGGAGGTACCCTTTTGGAATTACTGATGTTGAACGAGCAAGTCGTGAAAACATTACTTTTTCCAATAGGCGCCCTTGAAATTGAGGATTAGTAGACATTTACCCACTTAAACCTCTGTTAGGACGTAGTGCGGTGACTATCGGGAATAGTTGACACACAAAAGAGATTCATCTTAGGGATATTACAGCTCTCATGAGTCAGTCAGTTTGTTGTTAATATTCTCGAGAGGGGTCAATGATTTTGGGAACCTTTGATAGAACCCGTTCTACAGGTACAAAAATGGACCCTAGTACACACCTTGGGGATGGGTAGATCCGTAACTCCATGCTCATGACGATGAATCCCTAAACCCATGTTTTCAAATTTTTTTGTTTGCTGTATTCATGCATCCATGCATTTCATTCATTAAAAAAGTTTTTAAACAAGAAAAAATATTTTTCTAAAAGAAACAATCGTTGCAAATATCAGAGGTCGTGTAATAGATTTGTAGAAGAAAAACGCATAAGTAGACCTTCAAAATTCCAAAACTGGAAGACCTAAGGAAATTGGGAAGGATGATTACTAATCCCAAAGCTTTCAGAGCTAAGCACGGAGGACTGTTGTCTCTTTTAAAAGTCAACATGGTGGAAGGAGTCTTGTCAACATTGGTTCAGTTCTATGATCCAGTATACCACTGCTTCACATTTCTGGATTATCAGCTCACACTGACACTGGAAGAGTACTCTCATCTGGTTGATTTACCTATCACTGATCAAGATCCATTTTCTAGACTGGAAGAAATTTCAAAAGATCAAGCCATTGCAAGGGCTACCTCTTTCGAAGAGTCAGATATCAAAACTCACATGACCACCAAGGGAGGAATCCAGGGTTTACCAGCTAAATTCCTGATGGAGAAAGCCCTATACTTTGCCAGCATAGGAAACATAACTGCTTTCGAGGATGTCTTTGTTTTACTCATGTGTGGGTTATTCCTCTTTCCCAACATTGACAACTTCGTTGATATTAATGCTTTCAAGATATTCTTAATTAGGAATCCAGTCCTAACTTTGCTTGCAAATGCTTATCATTCTGTACATTTAAGTAATTTGTACAGTGGAGGGGTGATCACATGCTATGTACCATTACTCTACAAATGGTTTATTTCCCACTTACCCAAGTCTACTGCTTTTTGGGATCTCAATAGTGGTTGCGATGGTCGCAGAAGATTATGTCACTCACTCATTCTGACATAGATTAGTACAATTGGATCTATGATGGACTAAAAATTATTGACAAATGTGGAAGTTTCCCCAATGTACCCCTCATTGGTACTAAAGGAGGGATCAACTATCACCCAATTCTAGCTCGTCGTCAACTTGGATACCCGATGAAGAATGTACCACATAACATTCATCTGGAAGGTCTTTTCTTCAAGGAAGGAAAAAATGACAGAGCACTAAAGAAAGAAATTATGCATGCTTGGCAACATGTTCATAGGAAGGGAAGTGAGTCCTTAGGAAGACCAAATTGCGTCTCTGCAGAGCCTTACCTATGATGGGTGTAAACTAGAGCCATCAAATTGAAGATGCCTTACCCTCGTCAGGAAGTTTTTCCCTGAAAGAATCCATTCCTTACTTCATGAATGACACGGAAAAGCTTCAGATTGCTTTCAACAAGTTCCAACGCGAGAAGAACTCTTGGAAGAATAAGTACCAGATTATTAGTTTGGAATGCACAAAGATCCAAGAGATTTTGAAAGAAAAGGATGCTCTGATTGAGATATTGGAGCAGCATGCTATAGAAAGTCAAGAGGAACAAAGAAATTTGCTCTCTCCTTTCACATGGCAAAGGATCATCGACCCGACAACGATTGAAGGGGCCTGATCAAAGAAGAGAAAAATTCAGCAACCAACATCTGAGCTTTCTTCAGGAATGCCTTAGGAGCCATAGGCTTGGTTTTCCTTCTCGCACTTTGTAAAATAATGTACTTTTCCTTGTAAGATATTGCATTCCTTTGAATTCAATAAAAGGTTTCTACCATTGTATGATATTTGCAACATAATTGTTAAGAGTTCTTTTGAAAACAAAAACAAAAAGATCATTCTCATTCTTTACATATCATTCATCATTCTTACATAAAACGTCTTTGTCATTGAGTCTCACACATATGGCGCGCTTTAGAGTCAAACTCTCTCATTCGTACAATACTCGGGCCAATCGGCAAAAGAAAATGGAAGATCTAGAGGAAGAGAACAGAGAACTGAGAGAGGAAATCAACGCTTTGAAGGAGAGTTTGGAGAAACTCCACAACACGATTGAATCCCTGGCAGCAGCTCAGGATCAACCACCTCAAAGAACTGCAATCTCGGAGATTATGTTTACACCAACATTTGAGACACCTGACAGTCATCCTCAGTACAACATGCCCAAAGGTTTTCCCAGGGGCATGCCTTTCAATTTTGTACATGAAGGATATATACCTCCAGTCACTAAAGACCTAGAAGCCATAGCAGGAACCTTCAGACCTGAAGGTTACAAACTTCAGGTAAATGAAGACGCAAGAGTTACAACAAAGACTTATGTACCTGAAGGTTACAAACTTCAGGTCACTGAAGCGCCAAGAGTTACCGCCGTAATGTCTATACCACAACCTGTGATACATACTATCCCAGTGGAACAGATTCTGCATGCCACTTCTGGAAGAAATGAAGAAGTATACGAAAGGATGAATGAATTCCAGGAACAATTCTTGGAAATGCAGAAAGAACTGCATGCCATTCGTAGACAGGACTTGTTTTGCAAAGACGCCGCTGACCTCTGTTTGGTCCCTAATGTAAAGATACCGCACAAATTCAAGGTGTCTGACTTTGAAAAATACAAGGGTAACTCTTGCCCTCAAAGTCATTTGGTAATGTACGCCCGAAAAATGTCTACTCAAACAGAAAACCAACAGCTACTTATCCACTACTTTCAAGACAGTTTAACGGGTGCCGCACTCAAATGGTACATGGTGTTGCGGTGAGAATCAGATATCAAGCTATTAATTAACTTGAATCACAAACCTTTGAAATTCACCACCGAGCTTTGATTTATCCAAAGGAAAGGGTAAAGATCGAAAGAAAACCCTTTTGCGCCATGTGAAGACACAGCTAAGAGATCGGGGATCGGGGGTTGGTTATACTAAGGGAAGGTATTAGCACCCTAAGTATCTGTAGTACTCTACAGGAGCCTCTTGTTTGAATTTGTGTTATGTTATGTTTGCTTGCTAAGGAATCTATGCTAAAGGATAAGGTAAAGACCTAAGGTGAAGACCAAAGTGCTAAAGGTAAGGACCTAATGGCATGGATGAAGGCCTATGGTAAAGACCAAGGCATCGAGGGTGAAGGAAAAGACCTATGGGGTATATACTAAGTTTGCTCGCCAAGACGACGTATCTTGTGCCTACGTATCCTGACTAAAGAATCAAAGCAACCGTAGTTCACCTAACTAACGGTGGATTGAGGAACCATTGACTAGGGCCAAAGTTCCAAGGGGAATGAGTATGAGCTCATATAGAGTTGAAGAACTCTCTAAGTCTAAGTTATAAGGGTGAGTGAATACTCATGGTGATGAGAGTCACATAGAGTTGAAGAACTCTAGCTTATTTCTAAGTTTTGAAGGTAAATGGCTCTAAGGAGGCCCAAGGTGAAGGAACATCATAATGATGATGCTCACATAGAAATGAAGAACTCTAGATGAATCCTAAGTCATGAGATAAGTGGCTCTAAGGAGGCCACAGGGAGAAGTGAGTAACTATGAGGATATTGCTCACAAAAGGGGAAACCTAATGAGGTTAAAGGGAGAAGAGGCCCTAAGAGACCAAGGGTGGATCCTAATGAGGATAGGGGATGGCTCTAAAGAGGCCAAAATGTGACACAAGTGGTATAAGTGAACAAAAGAATGTGACAACATCTTAAAGTTCATGCATTCAAGGGTGACAAATTCAAGACATTAAACACTCAAAGGTGGTTTAAACATGACATTCAAGGTTTCAAGACATAAACATGTCATGTATTTGATCAAACAAACTCATATTACAAGGCAGACGATTTAAAGAGATCTCATGGTATTTCAAAGGATATTTACATGTAAAAACACATTAAACATCAAGGAATAAGTGAAACAAAACATATAATGTCATAACATCATGGGGGGTTCAAGTAACATGCATTAGGTCTCATTTTATCAATATGAACAAGAAAACATGGCAAAGAAATCAAGAGAAATCAAGATGTTTTTATGAAACCCTAAAAAAGCCTTTCACTTTCAACATTAACAAATGTTACAAAAATAATTATTTTCACCAATTTCTTTTTATCATCAGAAAAGAGACACATTAAGGAACATTTTTAAAAAAGAATGGATCAAAAAGAGTGAAAAATGAGCAAGTTATGAATGTTTGAAAACAAGGTACAAACCATAAAAAAATAACATGGAACAAGTAATAAAAAGAAATGGAAATGTCCCACATGGGACTTGAACTCACGCCCTAGGGCTTAGAGCTCAAAAGCCTTGCCAACTGAACCAAGAGCGCGCTGTGAACATATGAGGCAAGCATTCAATAAAATATCAAAACAAGTGTCACAGGTGGAAAAAAATAAAAAGGAAAAGGTCTGGGGCAAGGGGGATTCGAACCCCAGACCCTTCGCTTGCCAATACACACAAACCTCCTCCATGGACCAGTGGTACTACACTCTCATCCAAACATAACATACTTCAAAATGTTTTTATTTTAAAACCCACACCAAACGGCCACCTCAGCGAAATGTTGGACTGATTGGGGGCCACACCAACTTCTTCTTCTTCCCTCGTCCTCTTCTCTCTCGTGCCCTAACAACAACAACCATGGACAAGTTTTTCTTTCTCTCTAACTCCTCCATTTCTCAACCAAATCCAACAATATAAAAACTAAAAATGGAGCTCATCTTCCCAGGATTCTAAATATATCATTTATTCAACCTAACAACCAGTGTATAATACGTAACATGCATCACAACAGTGCAACAACATAAAATTTCAACATGTTATATCGTGCAAGTTTTCAACCAAACATGGCAACCTTTCATCCAGAATCATTAAGCAATAAACGCACTACATCTTTGCATTCAAAAAGCAACAAGACTATGCATGTACGTGATGGTTTGAAAGTTCAGAATTCTTACATATTGAAGAAAGTCCAATGCTTCTTCTATAGCACTTGCAGAGAAGAGAAACAACCTTCTGGAACCTTGTTGACCTTTGGAGAAGAAAAGCAGATGATTAGAAGCTTTGAAAAGTGCTTCAAATACAGAACCCGATCCTTCTTGTAAATGGAAACTAAAAAATGGAAGATGGTGGTAGGGATGTTACAGTTATGTTTCAGGTGCTTGAAGCTTCTCTACAAGGTGTTTAGAGATGGTTTGTAGAGTTAGAGAGAAAATGCACGAGTGAAACAAGTGTTTGGGGAGTTCTTGCAGATATGCAAGAACATGTGAATGGAAGGATGTAGAGAGTATTTAGCCTTCTTTTGGGGTGAATCTTGTGTACTTTGGAGTGTAGAACAATGCCCTATTTATAGGAAAGGCTGAGGGTTAAAGGTATGGTCAGAAATGGAAACTTGCCAAATTTGCCCTTTTGAAAAGTTTCCCTCGCAAGTGAACTGGCTTTGCTGAACCAAGAGTCTTCAATGCTCTAGCCATAGGCTTTGTTTCATTGTGGACTGATTTGATTGGGTCAGAATCCAAGTTACAAGGAGAAAAGTGGACTGCCATGCTTTGTTGAAAAGTTTCTCTCACTTGATCCACTTGCATCTACTTGCATTTCCTTTGCATAAACTATGATTTTTTAATGTGCAACTTGATGAATCATGGCAGAGGTCCAAATGTGGTTAACTGGTCTCTAAACATCAGAAAAGTGAAAGTTTTGGTGATTAGGAAGAGTAATGCATCATTATGCATCATGTGTGAAACTTGGAAATCAAGAAATGACATCAAACTTCAACCATTCGAATCTCTCAGCTCACTCAATAGATTGAGGAGTTCTAGTACTTTTTGGAAAGCTCCAAATGTCCTCTAAAACTTTCATGTTCACTCCAAATTCTGGATCAAAAAGGATCTTGGTGAAAAGTGGAGGTGAAGTCAGCTGGTTTTTAAGGCACAATGTAGTGAAATTTCACTAAGTCTTTAAGTGTTTTAAACTTCCAAGCCTTGTAACTTAACAACCAAGCCTTAACTTGAGAAGGGTCCTCTAATATGTTTTGAAGTTCATGATGAGAGCTTCAATTTGAGCTTTGAGTCACAATATTTGGATGTGTGGTTTGAAAGTTATGACCTTCCCAATTTTGCACAAGGAGTGAAATCTTCTTTACTTAGAAAGATTTGAGAACAAAACCTTGCCTTTTTTGCAAGAAACCTTTCAAATGGTGACCTCTCATGCTCTAATTCAAGGATTGAACATGTTAAGGTAGAATGTGACTTGAACACTTCATATTGGGCAAGTAACAACCAAAGTCAGAGGTTTAACTTTTCAGTCGAAACCCTAATTTCCTCAGGAATTCCACAAGATGATCTCTGATGATCTTACTTCTTCAATCTCTTCCAAAGACCATAGATGGCCTCTAAGGATGTCTAGCATCATGTGGAATCATGTCCCAAGGCTTGGGAACATGTCTTGATCAAAATCAAAGGCAATGGCTAACTTGTCTTGACAAAACCCTAGTTTGAGGTATGGTGAACTTGTGGCTCAAGGTACTTGTAAAAGGGACCAAACACATTTGATTTCTTGTGGAGTAAGATCTCTTGGGTGTATGCAATTTCAAATGGTTGCATTTGGGAGCCTCAGTTATCTTTCTTGAACAAATGACTTCTCATAAGAATCTCACCCAAACTGGTGAACACTTGTGATGATTGTATGGAACCAGAGAATGCCTTAGGAGACCTTGAAACACATGAGAACTTGGTTAATTGCTCTTGTCCTCTTTCTTGTGTCAATCCTGATTTTTCACAAAAGAAACAATCTAGCAAAGATATGGGTTAGTTAACAATGGATAGATGATTGAAGCCTAAATGCAAGTGCAAGATGTTATGACATCTAAGGGGTAAAATTTGGGATATAACAGTTGCCCCTATTTAAATAACTTTACCGGATGACACGAAGAATGGAAATCCTTGGGGCATCAAGGTGAAAGGTATTTAAATATAGCAAACCGAAAATTTTTCCCTTAGATGGAATGCAGATGCTAAGGACAGGCAACAGACATGCAAATGCTGACATACCATGAACTTCTAGTATGATGATATGATGCCATGATGGTGCAAAGATGAAGACAACCAAAGGTGAGCTTTACTGGGGAGGGATGAAGGTTAATATCCACAAGGAGGACTCACTGGGGATACAGACTGATCAATAAAAGAGACTCACTGGGTAGACTCTGAGAAACACTAAGGATAGAAAAATGAACGGGAAAATCCCACAGGTCCTCACTAGAGATAGGATCCAGAGAGGTGTTCTCCACGGGGGAAGATTCAGGGAGATGGGGGACATGTTCATAGGTGACCAGACGACACTGGGGAAATAAAGCACATTCTTACTGGGCATGAAACTAGAAAGAAGACATGATCTCCACTGGGGATCACTTTGAAATAAGAGGATAGACATTCTACAAAGATTTTATGGGGATTTCTTATACTGAAGAGTTCGAACGGGATCTTCAAGAAAATCCAGAAAAGACAGAGACAAACACAAGCTTTGCGTGCGCCAAATGATGAAGATCACAAGGACTGTTAAAGAGATATTGATAATGATTGAACCTCTGCTGTGAACAAGATTAAAGTGCCAAACAAATGATTGGAATTGGGCACCAATATGATTTGCATAGGATACCAATTTGAGTTGGTTTGTCAGTAAAGACTGGACTTAAGGCACCAATATGAGTTGGGCCTAGATTGAGGTTCACAGTTGACCTAAAATTTTGGTTCATAGGTGACCGAGGGTTTAGTTCATAAGTGACCAAGGTTCATAGTTGACCTGAGATTTCGGTTCATAGGTGACCGAGGTTTTGGTTCATAAGTGACCAAGGTTCATAGTTGACCTGAATGATGTTTAGGTTCACAGTTGACCTGAAATAAACAATGCCAGCAATTACTGGACTTTAGGTTCATAGCTGACTTGAGGTTTTGGTTCATAGCTGACCAAGGTTCATAGTTGACCTGAAGTTTTAGGTTCATAGCTGACCTGGGATTTTAGGCTCATAGCTGACCTGGGATTTTGGTTCATAGCTGACCAAGAAATAAACAATGCCAGCAATTATTGGACTTTAGGTTCATAGGTGACCTGAGGTTTTGGTTCATAGCTGACCAAGGTTCATAGTTGACCGAGATTTTGGTTCATAGGTGACCAAGGTTTTAGGTTCAAAGCTGACTAAGGTTCATAGTTGACCTGAATGATGTTTAGGTTCACAGTTGACCTGAAACAAACAATGCCAGTAATGACTGGACTTTAGGTTCATAGGTGACCTGAGTTTAGGTATCTGATAGGTCAGTACTGGGGTTGCATAAATGAAGATTAGACTTCCTGGGGAATATGGATAATGAGCAAAATATGGCGCACGCAGGTGAAGACCAGACGCAAGCTGGACACAGATAAGGATCCAAAGATCAACAAATGGAAGTAAATAGAGGTAAATGATTTCACAAGCAAAAGCACACCCAGATGCAAAGATGCAGGATGATATGGTATGATGTGAATGTTCGATGATATGCAAGAGACGACTCTACCGAGAGGCGACAGACTGGGGAAAAGTGAGTGGACGGATAACGCATCCACTTCCAGGAGTCACACTGAACCTGAGGAGAATAGCCACTCTAGGGATTGAATAGGGAACATTTTTTTCTTACTGGGGAAGGTAAAGACTTTCCACCTTTAACAAAACATCTGTGGAAGATACTGGGGAGAAATCCTTTGTATCGTGGTAGTCAATCATTACTGAAATGTCCGATCCAGGAAACATTGTTGATTTGAATTTGTATCATTGGGAAATCATACGCCAGATGGTTTAACAGTACTTTTGTCACAACCAAGACTTTTGAGGGAGGCAAATGATTTCAATAAATGGTCCCTAATGCCAAAGCAAATTATATTTTCATTGTGTTTTCTCAAGAGATTTTTCAAAATATTTTCCGCTTTCAAAACCGTTATTAATGAATAAGTGAAGTTTTGCATAACAAGAAATTAATAGAGAAATGATAAATGTCAAACAAAGAATAGTTCAAAAATCTGATTTTATTAGAATGGTAACTTGCCATTGGCGAAGCTCCATGGAACATTACAATTGGAATAATGGCAATTTGGGAAGAGGTTACATCGTATTCAATGACCACTACCATCCCTAATGACTAAGAGACCCAAAAATGAACTTTGCTGCTGATGAGGGCAAATGAACTGACTTTTCCTTGACGTAGGTGACAACCCTGTCTGACACAGTGAAACGCCTTTGTCCCTAACTTTTGCCTGGACCGCCTTTTCAAGTTTTCAGTCCACCGAAACGCTCTTTTTTGCCTAGGCCGCCCTTTCGGGTTTTCAACCTAGCGAGCTTTTCTTTTTATTTGATCCCTAACTTTATCCTGAGTCTCCTTCATAGGTTATGACCCACCGGGATACCCTTTTTTTGCCTAAGTCGCCATTTCTGGTTTTCGACTTACCGGGCTTTTTAGGCGTAATATTTTCGTACTGAGTCAGCATTCACAGGGTGCGAGAGTTGTTCACCATCCATTGTTGTAAGAATTAAGGAACCTCCTGAGAACACTGTTTTCACGACAAATGGGCCTTCATAGTTGGGCGCCCATTTTCCGCGTGCATCCCTCTAAGATGGGAAGATCTTCTTGATTACCAGTTCTCCTTCACGAAATTCATGAATACGGACCTTCTTATCAAAAGCTCTCTTCATCCTTCTCTGATACAAATGACCGTGACACATGGCAGTCAATCGTTTCTCATCAATGAGGTTCAGCTGATCATATCTTTCTCGGACTCACTCCGCTTCATCAAGCTTGGTCTCCATCAGAATTCTTAACGATGGTATCTCTACTTCAATGGGGAGAATAACATCCATCCCATATACTAGAGAAAAGGGAGTTGCCCCTGTCGAAGTTCGAACCGAAGTTCGGTATCCATGCAAGGAAAATGGTAACACTTCATGCCAATCCTTATAAGTCTTGACCATTTTTGCAGGATCTTTTTGATGTTTTTGTTAGCAGCTTCGACAGCTCCATTCATCTTCGGGTGGTAAGGTGAGGAATTATGATGTTCAATCTTGAAATTGTCACATAACTCCTTCATTGTTCTATTGTTCAGGTTTGTCCCATTATCAGTTATGATCCTGTTAGGGATTCCATAACGACATATGATATTATTCTTGATGAAACGAGAAACCACTTGCTTGGTCACATTGGTGTAGGAAGCAGCTTCAACCCATTTTGTGAAGTAATCAATGGCCACTAAGATGAAACGATGCCCGTTTGAAGCTTTCGGCCCAATAGCCCCAATCATATCAATGCCCCACATAGAGAAATGCTAAGGAGATGATAGAACATTCAACAATGTTGGAGGTACATGCACCTTGTCAGCATAGATCTGGCATTTGTGACATTTTCTGGCGTATTGGATGCAGTTAGCTTCCATAGTCAACGAATAATACCCAGCCCTTAAGATTTTCTTAACCATGGCATGCCCATTGGCATGGGTACCAAAGGCTCCTTCGTGAATATCATGAATCAACAGGTCTGCTTCTCGTTTATCAACACATCTTAGCAAAACCATGTCATGATTCCTTTTGTAAAGTACATCGTTGCTGAGGAAGAACTTGGATGATAATCTTCGCAAAGTTTTCTTGTCAAGAGTGGAAGTATTGGCAGGATATTCTTGAGTCTTCAGAGAATTCAAGATGTCGTGAAACCACGGTTTCCCATCTACCTCTTCTTCAATTGACTGACAGTAGGCTGGTTCAGTTTTGCACTCGATACTGATGAGCGGTGCTTCATTAACAAAGTTAACTTTCCACATTGAAGCTAACATGGCTAGGGCGTCAGCTATGTGATTCTCTGAGCGAGGAACATGACGGAAAGTAATCTCGTCAAAGCATTGGATCAATTTCACAATGTAAGCGCGATACGAGATCAGTTTCTCATCTTTAGTCTCCCATTCGCCTTTGACTTGATAGATAACTAAAGCAGAATCACGCATGACTTCTAGGATCCTAATTCTGAGATCAATTGCAGCTTCCAAACCCAAGATACATGCTTCATATTCAGCAATATTGTTTGTGCATCCAAAGTCTAACCTTGCTGTGAAAGGAGTATAACCATCATTAGGGTTTATCAACACAACCCCCACACCATGTCCTTTGTAGTTGGAAGAACCATCAAACATCATCTTCCATCTAGAACCAGGTTCAGGACCTTCATCAGGGCCTGGCTCTTCACAATCCTTTACCACCATGATGTCTTCATCAAGAAAATCAAACTTAAGAGGCTCATAATCTTCAACAGGCTGATATGCAAGATACTCTGATAAAACACTTCCCTTGATAGCCTTCTGAGTGACATATTGGATATCATATTTTGACAAAAGCATGTGCCAACGGGCAAGCCTTCCTGTTTGGGCAGGCTTCTCAAAGATATACTTTATTGGATCCATTTTCGAGATTAACAAAGTAGTGTGACATATCAAATACTGCCTCAAACGTCTGGCGGCCCATGCTAAAGCACAACAAGTCTTTTCTAAGCGTGAATAACGGCTTTCGCAGTAGGTAAACATTTTGCTCAAATAATAGATGGCATGCTCCTAGCGACCTGTTTCATCATGCTGGCCCAAGACACAGCCCATGGATCCTTCCAACATAGTCATGTACATGAAGAGAGGTCTTCCAAGAATAGGAGGAATCAAGATCGGTGGTTCTTGCAGGTAACTCTTGAGTTTGTCAAAGGCCTGCTGGCAGTCAGAATTCCACTCTACAGTCTGGTCTTTGCGAAGCAATTTGAAGATTGATTCACAAGTAGGAGTCATGTTGGAGATGAATCTGGAGATATAGTTCAAACGTCCCAGAAAACCTCTTACTTGAGTCTCGGTCTGCGGGGCTGGAATTTATTGAATAGCTCATACCTTATCGGGATCCACCTCGATTCCTTATTGACTGACGATAAAACCAAGTAGCTTCCCTGATCTTACACCGAAAGTACATTTGGTAGGATTCAACTTTAGGTGATATTTACGGAGTCTCTTGAATAACTTCAGAAGATGGTCCAAATGTTCCTCCTCACTCTGAGATTTAGCAATCATATCATCCACATACACTTTGTAGCGAGTAATTTTGGACGTGGTTCTTAAGCACAGTCGCTCTAAGGGGTGACTACAGGTTGATTCATTTTTTATCCTATTAAGCTGAATAAGGAAGGGAAATAGATGTCTCCAATTAACCCTGCTTGCATACTGAGTTTAAACAGCGGTCTGTTAGGTTACGGATGCTTTGTGGTCGTGGGGTCTTCTTAAGGTTATTAACTTAGGTACACAAGTATCATTATCATTGACGGGACTATTCATGGGGAATTTGGGTTAGGATACTGCTCTAGATGGATTGATATATGGGAATTTGGGTTTTTTGATTATTGTGCTCGCTAAGATTTCTCTTTCAATCTTATGCCTACGTATTCCCGTTTACCGAAACAGGGAAATCAGAGCGATCGTAGTTCCTCCTAAGCTATGGGAGGAAAAAGGTGTTTTTGTGTCTTGTTCAAAGCCCAAGACATGAAGCTGAAGGTGATTTGTATCTTGTTCAAAGCCCAAGATATGACGCTAAAGGGGTTTTGACTTTAAAGAGAACTTGTCATCTCTAAAGAGGGGTATTTGGTCTGTTGATCCCAACTGCTGGGTGACCAGTTTTATAAAGGAGAATTACTTTAACTGGGATATGTGAGTCTAGAAATGCCATAATTTCCTTTATAGGGGATTTTCCACCTGAAGGAGAAAACTATAACTCAGTTTAGAGCAACGCCATCTTTCCTTAGGAATTTCTCATGCTAAAAGAGGGACATTGGCGTGGATGTAAATAATCCAGAGGCTTGCCTCTTACAGCGATTAGATGGAGGGAAAAGGGAGTTATCTCAACCGGGGTTTTCTTATACAAAGCCTAAGAGGAGGCTATTGGCCCAACAAGAGGGTGTTTTTATGTGTCTCGTACGAAACCCGAGAGAGAGGCTAAAAGGGTTGGCTCAACAAGAGAGTCTTTTTTGTGTGTCTTATACAAAGCCCAAGACGGAGGCTAAAAGTGGTTGACTCAACGAGGGAGTCTTTTATACTCAACAAGAGAGTGTTTTGGTGTCTCGCACGAAGCCCGAGACAGAGGCTAAAAGTTGTTTGACTCAACAAGGGAGTCTTTTGGTGTATCTCGTACAAAGCCCGAGATGGAGGCTAAAAGTTTTTGTATCTCGTACAAAGCCCGAGATAGAGGCTAAAAGTATTTTGTATCTCATACGAAGCCCGAGATGGAGGCTAAAAGGTGGTTTGCTGTTTCAGTTGAGTGAAAGGTCCAATACATATGATAAAAGAGAAAATTAGTTCTTATATGAGGAAGAAAAGATTAACTCTACTGGGGGGGAATCATTGTACAAAGCCCAAGAGAAGGCTATCTTACTGCTGAGGATTCTTGAGATCCTAAAGCAGGTCGAAAGGTGAGGAACTCTCTTGAGAGAGATCAGGTTTCTTCCTATGCTTGTAGGGTACTTGAGAATGTCTTTGAGACTCAAGAGGTTTCAGACTGTCCAAGTCTAGAGTTTCATCTTTTGTACTATGTTGAGAGAAAGTACGCTTTCGGTGTAAGGGACTAGACTCTTTTGAAAGACTGCTCTATTAAGATGATTAATTTATGTTCCTATACCTCTAGGAGGTCGTCAGGACAATTTGTACAAAGCCCAAGAGGAGGCTGGAAACTTTTAAGAAGCCGAGGGACCCTTTTGTATGAAGCCCAAGAGGAGGCTGTAAAAACTTCTAGGAAGCCGAAGGGTCCTTGTACAATGCCCAAGAGGAGGCGGGGTGCTTTTAGGAAGCCTGTGGGTCCTTGTATAACGCCCAAGAGGAGGCGGAGATGCTTTTAAGAAGCCGATGGGTCCCCAAACCCCGAGAAGTTCAAGACAGGCTATTCACAGAGAATAGATCAAGCCAGGAAAGTTTGAGAATTTGGAAGAAACTCAAGAGATGCAATTCACGGAGAAGAGATCATCTCTGGGGAGTAGAGTTTCTTGACAATTCCTAAGGAGGACAGCCAAAGAGAAGACTGTATCTGGTGCTCCTATGGGGGGTCTAGCTTGTCTATTTCTAAGAATGATCGAAACGGCTTTACGTAGTGCTAGACGTAGTTGCCGGGGAAACTCTAAATATCTATACTAGTATTACACAGTTGATATGAGTTTATGAAAGGAGACTTACAGTGAGCAGCCCCACAATACAGTTATATTTATGAAAGCAGTAAATGAAAGCGGGTAAACACTTACTCGGTTGTAGAGCTTCCATGCTGTTTGGTTAGTTGTTCAATAAAGAAAGATTGAAAACAACAGTATATCGCAGAATCAAAGGAGAAAGTGCTTTGAAAAGAAAATAATTGGGGCTTACAGCTCAAGGAGAGGCCCAAGGTTTTATCAGTGATCGCACTGTCGTTTTGTACAGGGACTTATACAAGTGACTGAGGCCCAAAAGGTTTTCTGTACAAAGGGATGGGTCTTATAGTCTCTCAAGAGGCCCAAGAAGTTTTTAAAGAAAAGAAATGGGTCTTACTACTCGAGGGTAGGCCCAGGGTTATTATTTTGAAAGCGACGATCGCGTCGAGATTTTCTTTTAACACAGAGGGACTTATACAATAAGTGAGGCCCAAAAAGATTTTTGGTTAAAAGGGGATTGGGTCTTACACTCTATTAGTGGCCCATGAGTTTGAAATGGGTCTTACTACTCGATGGTAGGCCCAGTTGGTTTGATTTTGAATCGGCGATCGCGCCGATATTTTTGAAAATACAGTGGGACTTATACAATAAGTGAGGCCCAAAATTTTGGTATTTCCAAAAAGGCTTGGGTCTTACACTCTATTAGAGGCCCATGAGTGTTTGAAAAAGATTTGTCAGGGTGAAAATCAAAGAAACCCTAATTTGTTTCCTTTTATAAGTAAATATTAAAAGAAAATCAAATAAAAATGACAAAAATACCAAATAAGTTTGAATAAACTACTTGTGATTTTTGTTTAAGGTTTGAAAAATGAGGTTTAATCACAAGAGATATTAAAACCTACTTGGTTTGAATTTTTCAAAAGGGATATTTATTTTTAAAGGTTTAAAAACAAATAAAAAGGTATTTATTCACAAAAATACTAATTACATTAAATAAATAATATAAATCTAATTTTTTTGTGGAATAAAATATTTCAACATTTTTGTAATTTTTTTCAAAAAGAACCAATAAAAAATAATTAAATTTGAGAGAGTTATTAATTTTCCTAATAATTAACAAAACATGAAAATATTGGAAAAAATAGCAAAAATATGAGAAATCACAAAATGGCATGGGTGTGGTTTGAACCCACGACCTCAAGGTTATAGGGCGCGCGCCTTACCACTGGGGTGGTGATACATCCATTGTTTGAAGTGAAACCACAAATATACAAGTCATGCCTTGGTTTTAGGCTTGGTCCAAGGCAAGGCAAGTTCAGTTTTGGCTCAGAAACGGAAAGATCATAACTTTCTCAATTCTTAATGGTTTGAGACAAAATTTATATGCATCTGGACCAGAATTTCAAAAGGAATCCAATGGTGGTGGTAGTTTTTTCAGATCATGCTCCCTCCTCAAAACCCGATAGTGGTTTTGAAAATGACCTATAATTGCATTTTCTATGCTACAACTTGGTACAGGCATAGATTACATGGTGAATTAGCTCAAACACAACATATACAACATGTATAAGATGTGTATGATCAGTGGACTTCAAAGCATTGCATGATTCAAAGATTCCAAGTTGTGAGGCTCACCTCTCTTTTGAGATTTTGGAGCTTTTGTGCAATCTGTCAAGCCACTTATTCCAGAAATGATTTGATGCCTTGGACACCCTCAAATGATCCCTTGGAAGCTTTTAGGATGAGTGGAATCAGTTGGTACCTGCAAAAACACAAACTGTCCCTTCCTTGCAAAAGGGGTTAAAAGTGACCAAAATAGCAACTCTCTCAAATGGTGTTCCAGATGTGGGGAGCCATTTGGGATAGTTCAAGGATGATATTTGGAGTGTGTTTGAGGTTTTATCTGGTTTAGAAAGTGACTAATTCAAGACATGGCTTGAAAAATGCAAAAAAGTGCTATTTTGAGGTTTTGAGATGTGACTTTGTGATTTTGTGATTACAAGTCACTTGTGATAGTTTGCACAGCTTACATATGATATATATGAGGTGTGTGTGTGATTGGTTTGGTTGAAATGGTTCCCAAACTCAAAACCCGATAGTACCTTGCTTTGGAAGGCAAAATGAGAGTGAAAGAGGAGATTTTGAGGAAACCATCTGTGTGATTGGTGTGCTTAAACTGAGCACAAATGAGCTCTATTTATAGTAGAGAAAGTTTGTTTTAGGATCAATTGTGAATGGCAACTGCAGAATAGGTTTGGCCAATGTTGAGCAATGAGAATCCAAGTCTCCTCTAGCCATTGACTAGAGGTTAGGGCACAGGCTGCTGGTTCCCTTGGTCTTGGAAGAATCTTGACTGAATTCAGTTGTAAATGTGTCAGTCCATGCCACCTTGGAGCTTCCATTGAATGCATGAATCCAAAATTGGAGTCTTGTCCCTATTTTAGGCAATTCTAGGTTTGGCATGCTACTTCTTGTTCCAAGGACTTTGGAGGCTTGGATCAGTGTTTATCCCCTTTAGATTTGATCCTCAGAGGTGTCCAAGAGGATAGGATTATTTGGAATTGCACAAATTTGGCAAATCGAGCAAAAGTGCAAAATCTGCCTTGCCTTGACAGTTTTCAGCAAGGCAACTTGCCAATGTCATATCTCATGACTCAAGTTGAGTTTGGTGATGTTCTTGGCCAATTTGGAAAGCCCTCATATGATACAACAACTGTTTGATCATAATTGGTTTTGATACCTTTTGGATCCAAGTGAAAAATCCCCCTACATTTGGAAAAAAGTGAAGGCAGATTCTGACTTAGTGAAATTTTCACTAAGTGTTGGAAAAAAGTGACATTTTCACTTTTCTTGATTTTGATCATTCCATAACTCAAAATCTATGAGGAATTGGAAGGAGTTCTGTTTGAAGCTTTTGTAGAGGGTAATGAGATCTACTAATCAAGCTTTGGATGGGGAAAAATGGCCTTGTGGTTTAGGAGTCATGATCCTCCAAAGTTGCTACCCTTGCCACTTTGTTCATAACTTAGAAAATTTTCTAAGTTTTTATGGTTACCCATTTTACAAGTTATCCCACTTTTCTTGATTTTTCTTGATGAATGATGATCCAAATCATACATTAACATCATTTTAGGGTTAAAAAACCATGTTTGTGAAAAATTTCAAAAAGTCAAAGTTGACTTTTGTGCACAATTGACTTTTTATCAGATGAATTCCAAACTGTGCAATCCTTTATGAAATCATGTCCTTGACCTAAATCAAACTTGATGGACATGTTCCAAGGGTGTTATAGGGTGTATTGAATCAAGTCCTAGGGTTTGGGAGCATGTCCTGGTCAAAAGTCAAAGCTACAGTTGACTTTTCTCGCAAAACCCTAATTGTGATCCAGGTGAAGTTGAAACTCATTTCTCAAGCTCCTTGGATCAATCCATTATTGCAAATGGATCAATGTATCTATTGGAGACCCGCAAATCCTCTCTTGAGGTCTTGGCTCATGTTTTGTCCCAAAAGTCCACTTAGGGGTGAATTAGGTCAAGAAACCCTAATTCCTGATTTTTGATGAATGCATCCCCTGAGGCTAAATTGACTTGTTGATTGGGTTTATAATGTCCCTTGGAGCATCATAAGTTGTATTGTGAAGCATTGGCTCATGCCCAAATGAAATTTTCCATCTGGAGGCCCTGGTCGACCAAAACCCTAATTTGGTGACACTGGTGATCTTGAGGCTTAATCCACTTAGAATGCTGCAACTTTGTGCTTGATTCTTGATATGGGAGCCCTCTTGATCCATTGTGGTTGTTTGAGAGGCTTAGACAAGTTGAAGATCATGTCATTCCTTGATTGATCTTTTGTCTAAAAGCTATGCAAGGGCTTGAAACCCTAAGTTTGATTGTAGTGGATGCTCACCCATCTTTGGGGAGACTTGATGATTTGCCCAATGATGGGAAATCTAAGTGGTCAAAATTTGGGGTATGACACACTTCAATTTCTTTATGGATCATGTCATGGAATAAGGTTACCATAGCCCTCTGATAGGTTGCCCCTACGTTTTTCAAACCGAAAGGGCATGACATTGTAGCAATAGGTTCCCCAAGGAGTAATGAATGTGGTCTTGTCCATATCAGCAGGATTCATTCTGATTTGGTTAAAACCGGAGAAACCGTCCATAAAGGAAAAACCTACAAAACTGGCCGTGTTATCCACAAGAGTGTCGATATGCGGCAGAGGGAAATCGTCCTTTGGACTGGGTTTGTTGAGGTCCCTATAATCCACACACATTCGCACTTTACCATTTTTCTTCATCACAGGTACAATATTGGCCACCCATTCAGGGTATTTTGAGACTGCCAGAAATCCTGCATCAAGTTGTCGCTTGACCTCATCACTAATCTTGAGAGCCATGTCAATTCTACTTCTTCTGAGCTTCTGTTTCACTGGCGGGAATTTGGGCTTGAGTGGTAGTTTATGAACTACAATATCTGTATCCAAACCAGGCATGTCCTAATAAGACCATGCAAACACATCGGCATATTCTTCAAGAAGCTTCACTAACCTTTGTCAGACTTCTGCCCCTAGCATTGCCCCAATCTTGACTTCCTTCTTGTCTTCATCAGTACCAAGATTGATGGTGTCAATTTCTTCCTCATGCGACTGAAGAGTCGTGTATTCGTACTCGCACATTTTTGCCAACTCATCTGGGACCTCATAATCTTCTTCTTCCTCATCCTCAGCTTGATAGATGGGTGAATCAAAGTCAATAGTGAAAGTAGAGTCATTGAATACAATAGGTTTGGGATTCATTCTGCATGATGGAGGGATTTATTTTATTAAAATGCACAAAATCAAATGCAAGAAGAAAATGTTTTTTGTAGTTTTTGAAAAGATTGCCATTTTTCCTTAAAAGCAAAAGCAGTAAATAGAGAGAAAAGAATTTAACAAAACATCAACTTCATTGATTAATAAGAATTAAAAGCGGTGGCCCATACAAAATAATCTGATAGCCTCGGGCAAGGCTACAGAATTGAAAACAACAACAAAAGCAAACAAATTACTCTAGCATAGGGTACAAAACAGGGATTTCAATAGCCTCCCAATTGCTCAATGCGGCGTCACACAGAAAAACCAAGTGGCTAATGTCCTCGTCTTCAGCGTCTTCAATGATGACATGAACTTGATGTCTTCCACTAACAAATACTTCCTAAATCATCTTCAGTCGCCTCGTTACAGCAGCAGTTGTCTCACCACGAGTTTGTTTGTAACCCAACCCTTGGTATTTCTTCCTCTCTTGAATCTCAATGACTTTGCCCCAGCCTTCGGGCACACCTTCTTGTAGGGCAGATAACATGCTCTTGAAAGAAGCAAAAGATGGATTATTCGAGGCCACTGGCTCTTCATTATCAATCATGACAGCATTAGCTATCTCAAGAGCTTGGAAAGAGGTTTCCAAAGCATCTTCATCAGCTTCAATGTAACGGAAAGAGGACAGGTTACTAGCCATTAGATCTTCTTCACCATGGATAATGTCCAATTTCTCATCTGTTACAATTTTCATCTTTTGATGCAAAGTCGATGTTACGGCACCGGCTCCATGGATCCAAGGTCTACCCAACAAACAACTGTAAGTAGGATTGATATCCAAGACTTGGAAAAGGATGTTGAACACTTGAGGACCAATCAGAATAGGCAGCTCAATCTCTCCCATTACTGATCTTCTCGAGCCATCGAAGGCCTTGACAACTAGTGAAGTGGGTCTCATTACAGCTCCTTGGTAAGACAACTTTTCAAGGGTCCTTTTCGGCAAAACATTCCGTGATGAACCGGTATCCACAAGAACTCTGGCCAATGTATCCTCTTGACACTTTATGGACACATGT
Source organism: Lathyrus tuberosus (assembly GCA_022829125.1). NCBI lineage: Eukaryota > Viridiplantae > Streptophyta > Magnoliopsida > Fabales > Fabaceae > Lathyrus > Lathyrus tuberosus. Next base: position 4,474,250 of record JALAZF010000469.1, on the reverse strand, counting down.
AAGGCAAGATTATGGTTTCGAACTCCTCGAGGTAATTCTTCATCACTGAAACTGAGCGTATTGCAGGGTGTGATGTTAGAAATGATGTGATCAAATTGCCCGGCAGTAATATCTTGGGCCACGTGTGCTTGGGCTAGAATTTTCTGCAAGGCTACTCTGTGGGTAGGAGAATTCATCAGCAGAGACAAAATTGAAATCTTGGATGGCGTTTGGTGAAGCTGGTCCACTACTTTGTAATCACTTCTCTTGATAATTCTCAGAAACTCATCATCATCTTCCTTCGTAACCACCTCTTTTTCCTTATCTTTGGAGGGTACAGGAACAACAGTCTCCTTGGGCACATTTCCTTTGAATAGAGGAGTGTAAACTCTGCCACTGCGAGTCATTTTCCCAGTCCCCACTATGTTGGCCACCTCTTCATTTGTGGCTCCCACCTCATTCCTTGGAACCACTTCTTCATGTCTTTTATCAACCACAGTATTCTCATAAATCCATGGCACGACTTTTGAACCTCTGAAACGGAATGGAACGGGTTGTTGGATGTTGCTTGGCTTTGAGTGATTAGCAGTGGAAGCAACAATGGATTCAAAATTGTTGAAGATTGGTACTGGCTTATTAAACACAGGAATCACAGAACCAGACTTTGGTATGTTGAACATAGGCACTTGTTCCTTTGATTTCGGCAAGTTGAACACAGGCTCAATTACCGCAACTTCATCCTTCCTCTCTTTACTGAACACCTACAAAAATCCCTCGTCAATCAACCTCTGAACATCATCTCTGGCCAATTGGCAACCCTTGACACTGATATTACATTCTTCATAATCACCATGACAGATTTTTACCAATCCAGCTTTGAACAGTTTAGCATGAAAGACCTTGATAGGAGTTTTGATCTTCGATGCATCCACTATTAACACCTCATCATTCTCGTCCTCAATGGCATTGGTATTTTCGTGTGTGGGCAATGGATTACTTTTCACGTTTGACTAATTATCTGCGAAAGATAGGACCTTCTTTTCCATCAACCTTTTCACCATATGTTTCAATGCTAAGCAACCCTCCAAGTCATGACCGGCTCCCCCTTGATGAAAAGCACAATTAACATTTGGATTGTGGAACAGCAAAGACTTCTCTGTGGGTGGACCCAGAGGTCTGGTAACAATCAGTCCTTATTGCACTAATGAAGGATAGAGCTCAGTGTAAGACATTGGTATGGGCGGAAATATGATCGTTCCCCCTTGTCTTCTATGGGGATCACCTGACTGAGAAGTTTGTCTTTGTTGTTGTTGATAATTCTGAGCATTTGGTGCTTCCTGATAAGCTGGCTGTTGTTGATACGTTGGCGCCTGCTGCACTACTTGATGATTAAAGGTAGGTGTCACAGCTGCTATGTAGTGTTGTGGAGCATAATGCATGGGATAGATCGGTTGTTGAGCAAAATTCGGAACCGACTGCTGTTGATACATTGGTTGTTTCCACATTGGGTTCCTTTTATTCCCTGTCATGATGGCATTAGTCTTTCCTTCTTTCTTCTTGTGGAAGTGGCTAGGAGGTTTCTTGGTATTGGTAATGTTTGAACTGCTAGAGGAACTGACCACTTTTCCGCCTTTCTGCCCAGCTTCTACTTTCACGCCTACAGCAACAATATCAGCGAAGTTAGCACTGACGCTACCAATCATCCTCTCATAGAAATCTGGCTTCACAGTATCCACAAACCAATCAGCCAATTCTTTTTCAGACAAAGGAGGCTCTACCTGTGAAGCCAGCTCCCTCCATCTCTGCGCATACTCCTTAAAAGACTCAGATTTTTTTTGTGACATACTCAAAAGCTGTCTACGATCTGGTGCCAAATCGATGTTGTATTTATAATGCTTTACAAAAGCATCAGATACGTCTTGAAAACATTGGATCCTAGAATGGTCCAAAGTCAAATACCACTTCGCAACAGCCCCTTTCAAACTATCTTGGAAGCAGTGGATCATCAACTTATCATTGTCCATATATGCAGCCATTCTTCAAAAATATATAATTAGATGTGCCTTAGGACATGTTGCACCTGAGTATAAGTCGAAATTGGGTAGTTTAAACTTGGGTGGAATTACCAAGCCTGAAACTAAGCACATGTCTTTAGCATCAGTATTAAAGGCATTGCTCCCTTCCATTGCTTTCATTTTCCTCTGTATTGTCCCAACATCCTCCTTCAACCTTTCGTGTCATTCGTCTCCCTCTTCAGACATCTCAGGGTAATCATAAATCGGATGCGGGTTGTGGAAAACAGGGTGCACTTGAGTTTGCACTGCCGGTGGAGTAAAGGTAGGGATAGCTTGATGATTCTCGTTACCCAAAGGAACAGTTTGCTGAGTAGAAGTAAGAACCGGAGCACGTATAAAATCAAAAGGGATACCCAATGTGGGGTTCAAAGTAGTATTAGGAGGTTCCACAGTTGGAGTGATAATCGAGGAAACCACAGTGACCTGTGTATCCATCTTTGCTTTCAATACTTGAATAGCTTCCAGAATCTGCCCCATTCCTCCTCGTAGTTCATTCAGCTCATTGTTAACTCTGTCCATTTCGAAATTCTGTTCTGACATCCTTTGATGAGCTTGGGCTCGTGTGTTGTAGCGGCGTCGGGGACTCAGTGTGACGATTCTGAAGAGAATATGGTGACATGAGATAAGACATGGATGAAAATGCACATGTCATGACATGATGCAAATGAAAATGCAGATGTAAGTGCAAGCTAAACTATCAAGAAAATCAAGAAATTTTGCAAACATTGTAGATAACAGGATGTTCATCAAAATATGCTTCTTCATTAGAAATTCTTGCAAATATTACATCAGAGATAGTACATCTTCATAGTTCAAATACATAGGCGGAAATGAAAAATACATCATAAAGGAAACTAAGCATCTGATCCACTGGCGGATGGTCCCTCCCCTCCATTGATCTTTCTCATAAGCTTGTTGATTCGCCCCTTGATTTTTGTCTTTTCAAGGGTCAATTCTCCTAGCGCATTCTTCAACTTCAGCTCTTCCTCTGCAGATGACTCGTGACCGGGATAAGGCGTTCTCATCACGAGAGCTATTTCGCGAGACCACTGCAAGCAAGCCTCGGTAACAGTACAATTAGGGTTTTCCAGAGTGGTCCATCTTTGTCTGTTGATTTGGCGCCAAGCACACTCCACTTTGATCTTAAACTCAAAACCTTCATCCTCCTCAAGAAATATTATTTCAAGGTCGTTGAAATCAGGAATCTCCTCCATTGGATGGCCTAACTGACGGCGAGCAAGCATAGGATTATAGTTGATACACCCATTCCTGCCCATGAGAGGCACATTGGGGAAGTCCCCACAGCTGTGGATCATCAGGATCCCTCCATAAATCGGATCATACCATTCAATGTCGGTGTGGCTCAACTCCATCAGCTTCTTGGACCAAATTGTGCTATCTTCAACTTCCCAAAAGGCTGGCGTCTTCGGTAGGTACGAGATCAACCACTTATAGAAGAGAGCTACACAAAAAACAACTGGTCCTCCATTCCGCATGTATCTCGTGTGGATGGAATGATAAGTATCAGCCAAAAGTGTAGGAACTGGGTTGTTGAGCATGAAGATTCGAATAGCCTGAACGTCGACGAAGTACTTGGCATTAGGACACAGGAATAACCCATAGATAAGTAAAGCAAAGGTTGATGCAGAGTTTCCTCTATCAGTAAAATAGAGAGATTTCTCGAGCAGGAATTGAGCAGGTAATCCACGACGTCCTCCCTTGTTGGTCAAGTGAGCTCTGATGTCAGACAATCTCAGCCTTATTCCTCTTGCGATGTCTTTGTCAGTGAGTTCTTCCTCTAATCTAGAGAACGAAGAAGAGTCATTGACAGGGATGCCCATCAGAGCGGAATACTCCTCCAAAGTTGGCATTAGTTGATAGTCTGGGAACACAAAGCAACGGTAAACAGGATGGTAGAGTTGGACTAAAGTCTCAAGTGGCCCTTCAGTCACTTGGAGTTTCAGCAATTGTAGGATTCTCCCATACTTGTCAGTGAACGCCGACGGGTCTTCAATCATATCTCCCAACCCCAACAGTTGTTCCAACTCGGGAACCTCAAAAGTATATGGCCATGTTCTTCTTCTTCCAGCATCCATTTCTACAAAGTCTGCAAAACAAGATTAGTTTCTTGATAGTTTAGCAAAAGAATGCGGGATGCAAATGCAAAGTTTCATGGAATTCAGACACTCGTGAAATACCAAGGGATATCAAAAGTCTCATTCTCATTAATAAAAAGTGAATTACAAAAGTCAATACACTTTCAAAAGTATTAAACATAACGCTAAATAAAAGCTAAAAAGACCTAAGGAGATTCTCCTAGGAGCCTCATGTTGAGCTTTTTAATTTCCTTTTCCATCTGAGCCTTTTCCATGACGAGCTTGTCAACGATCAACTTCCATGGAGTAGATTGAGTATCAGAGGTGCTTGGTCCTTCTTGGGTCTTCCTCTTCTTGCATGAGAGCAGCTTTTCATTTTTGGCTTGTAGTTGCTTTTGAAGTTCTAGGTTCTCCTCAACAACCACTTGATATTTGTGCTTCCAAGCTTCTCCTGTCTGTTGGGTTTGGTTTAATGCAATCTTTAACTCTTCTTCCTTTGACATGAAAAACAGAATGGGCTCTTCCTTCAAAGCAATTGGTTCTTGTCTAGAATAAGGCATCTTCAACTCAATAGCTCTTCTTCGGACCCATTGGAGATACGATTCCAAGGACACACAGTTAGGTTTTCCCATAGCACTCCTTCCTTTCTTGTGCTTGCTACCCCAAGCACTCGAGATCAATCTTCTCTGCTCTTTATATTTGTCATATCCTTCAAAAAAGATGTTTTCCAAATGAATACCATGAGGCTTATCTTTTAGAGGGTACCCCAATTGTCGACGAGCCAACACAGGGTTGTAGCTGATTCCTCCTTTGGTAACAAGAAGAGGTACGTTGCCAAAGTTCCCACAACTATCTGTGATCATTATCCCATCATACACACGGTTATACCAATCAATATCAGAATGAGAAAGAGCCATAATCTTCTTAGACCACCATCCCTTCTTAGGGTCCCAAAAAGCGCTTGCCTTTGGCATATGTGAAATAAACCATCTATACAACACAAGAGCACAACAAGTGAGCTGACCTCCATCATAGGCATTCCTCAAATAGACTGAATGGTAAGCATTGGCTAGTAAGGTTGGTACAGGATTCTTCTTCAAAAAGATCTTGATAGCATTTAGGTCCACAAAGTTATCAAAGTTTGGGAAAAGAAAGAGCCCATAGATAAGTAATGCGAAAATGGCTTCAAAGGTATCCCTATTTGAGTGTTTGGCGTAGTATTGAGCCTTTCCAATTAAGAACTTAGCAGTCAAACCAAATATTCCTCCCTTGGCACTCATGCTGTTTTGGATGTCAACTAACTCCAAGTGAGTCTTCTTAGCAGTTTCTTCTTCTTTGGGGTTCCTCTCGAAGATAGGAAATGGAGACTCATCCTTAATAGGTAAACCAACTATCTGAGAATACTCTTCAAGGGTAGGTAAGAGTTGATAATCAGGGAAAGTAAAGCAATGATACTTTGGGTCATAGAACTGAAGCAAAGTAGAGAGGAGTCCTTCATCAACCTTCTTCTTCAACAAGATCCAAAGCTTCCCATATCTGTCTTTGAATCCTTCGGGGTCTGTCAGCAAATCTCCCAATCTCCTTAGGTCGTACAATTTAAGACTCTTGAAAGTGTATTTTACGGTATTCCATCATGTACTGTCCATGGTATCCCTATGATTTTCACAAAAGGAGGTCTGAGTTTCATGAAACTGACATGAAATGAATGCTTATGATCTATGAATGCAAAGCAAGTACAAGCACATAGATGCACACATATTCACAAATGTACAAGCACACAGACAAAAGGCTTAGGTTACGGTCATGAGCATGGAGTCATGGTTTACCCTTCCCAATTGGTATGTACTATTGGTTTATCAACTGTAGAACAAGGTTCTAAGAAGTTCCCAGAGTCGACAACCCATCTTTCGGATATTATCGATTTCCCGAATGACTCGGTAGTCAATAGTATTCTCAAGAGAATCTCGTCCGAGTGTAGCATCGCGTAGCAACCAATTCGGGAATAGACTCCCTCATAGTCCTTGTACTACATCCTAAAAAGGCCAAGTGGGGTTAGAGGTAACTACGGTTCTCAATATCAAGGGCACCTAGGTCGAGAGTAGCACGTTTTCACCAATGGACTCGTTCAACATGACTAAACTCTCAAGAGGGCCTCAATTGAGTGATGGTGTCTCAAGTCAACTTTTTCGAGAATCGACTCCCTCAAAGCCTCCTTGAATATACCAGCATCCTATAATAAGTGCACTCAAGTCCGGGTTAGGACTTATCTCACCACTCAATAGTAGCAACCCTGCCAAACAGAAGAACCCAACAAAACAGGTATACAGATATACAGATATATACAGATATGTACAATCAAACAAGCCAAACATAAATAACACAAACACAAACAAAGTGGGCTTAACCCTCAAAATAGTCCCCAGTGAAGTCGTCATTTCTGTTGCGGTGAGAATCAGATATCAAGCTATTAATTAACTTGAATCACAAAACTTTGAAATTCACCACCGAGCTTTAATTTATCCAAAGGAAAGGGTAAAGATCGAAAGAAAACCCTTTTGCGCCATATGAAGACACAGCTAAGAGATCGGGGATCAGGGGTTGGTTATACTAAGGGAAGGTATTAGCACCCTAAGTATCTGTAGTACTCTATAGGAGCCTCTTGTTTGAATTTGTGTTATGTTATGTTTGCTTGCTAAGGAATCTATGCTAAAGGATAAGGTAAAGACCTAAGGTGAAGACCAAAGTGCTAAAGGTAAGGACCTAATGGCATGGATGAAGGCCTATGGTAAAGACCAAGGCATTGAGGGTGAAGGCAAAGACCTATGGGGTATATACTAAGTTTGCTCGCCAAGACGGTGCTTCTTGTGCCTACGTATCCTGACTAAAGAATCAGAGCAACCGTAGTTCACCTAACTAAAGGTGGATTGAGGAACCATTGACTAGGGCCAAAGTTCCAAGGGGAATGAGTATAAGCTCATATAGAGTTGAAGAACTCTCTAAGTCTAAGTTATAAGGGTGAGTGAATACTCATGGTGATGAGAGTCACATAGAGTTGAAGAACTCTAGCTTATTTCTAAGTTTTGAAGGTAAATGGCTCTAAGGAGGCCCAAGGTGAAGGAACATCATAATGATGATGCTCACATAGAGTTGAAGAACTCTAGATGAATCCTAAGTCATGAGATAAGTGGCCCTAAGGAGGCCACGAGGAGAAGTGAGCAACTATGAGGATAGTGCTCACAAAAGGGGAAACCTAATGAGGTTAAAGGGAGAAGAGACCCTAAGAGGCCAAGGGTGGATCCTAATTAGGATATGGGATGGATTTAAAGAGGCCAAGATGGTAAATGAGCTATTTATGACTTAAAAGTCAATAGAGAGTCTTTCCTTTGGAAGGAGGGGAGTAATGAGGGTTAAGGAGGAGAGCTAAAAAAAGCTAGCCTCACTTGGGGATGACTTAACAGAGTTATAAGATAACAAACATCATAAACAAGATGAAAATATGAGCATGGTAATGACCAAAACACATCATGGGGAGAACATGTGGAAATGTTTTGCAAACACAAGTGGTATAAGTGAACAAAAGAATGTGACAACATCTTAAAGTTCATGCATTCAAGGGTGACAAATTCAAGACATTAAACACTCAAAGGTGGTTTAAACATGGCATTCAAGGTTTCAAGACATCAACATGTCATGTATTTGATCAAACAAACTCATGTTACAAGGCAAATGATCTAAAGAGATCTCATGGTATTTCAAAGGATATTTACATGTAAAAACACATTAAACATCAAGGAATAAGGTGAAACAAAACATATAATGTCATAACGTCATGGGGGTTCAAGTAACATGCATTAGGTCTCATTTTATCAATATGAACAAGAAAACATGGCAAAGAAATCAAGAGAAATCACGGTGTTTTTATGAAACCCTAAAAAAGCCTTTCACTTTCAACATTAACAAATGTTTCAAAAATAATTATTTTCACCAATTTCTTTTTATCATCAGAAAATAGACACATTAAGAAACATTTTGCAAAAAGAATGGATCAAAAAGAGTGAAAAATGAGCAAGTTATGAATGAGCAAGTTATGAATGTTTGAAAACAAGGTACAAACCATAAAAAAATAACATGGAACAAGTAATAAAAAGAAATGGAAATGTCCTACATGGGACTTGAACTCACGCCCTAGGGCTTAGGGCTCAAAAGCCTTGCCAACGGAACTAAGAGCGCGCTGTGAACATATGAGGCAAGCATTCAATAAAATATCAAAACAAGTGTCACAGGTGGAAAAATATAAAAAGGAAAAGGTCTGGGGCGAGGGGGATTCGAATCCCAGACCCTTCGGTTGCCAATACACACAAACCTCTTCCATGGACCAGCGGTGCTATGCTCTCATCTAAACATAACATACTTCAAAATGTTTTTATTTTAAAACCCACACCAAACGGCCACCTCAGCGCCACGTTGGACTGATTGGGGGCCACACCAACTTCTTCTTCTTCCCTCGTTCTCTGCTCTCCCGTGCCCTAACAACAACATCCATGGACAGGTTTTTCTTTCTCTCTAACTCCTCCATTTCTCAACTAAATCCAACAATATAAAAACCAAAAATGGAGCTCATCTTCCCAGGATTCTAAATATATCATTTGTTCAACCTAACAATCAGTGTATAATACGTAACATGGATCACAACAGTGCAACAACATAAAATTTGAACATGTTATATCGTGCAAGTTTTCAACCAAACATGGCAACCTTTCATCCAGAATCATTAAGCAATAAACACACTACATCTTTGCATTCAAAAAGAAACAAGACTATGCATGTACATGAAGGTTTGAAAGTTCATAATTCTTACCTCTTGGAGAAAGTCCAAGGCTTCTTCTATAGCACTTGCAGAGAAGAGAAACAACCTTCTGGAACCTTGTTGACCTTTGGAGAAGAGAAGCAGATGCTTAGAAGCTTTGGAAAGTGCTTCAAATACAGAACCCGGTCCTTCTTGTAAATGGAAATTCAAAAATGGCAGATGGTGGTAAGGATGTTACAGTTATGTTTCAGGTGCTTGAAGCTTCTCTACAAGGTGTTTAGAGATGGTTTGTAGAGTTAGAGAGAAAATGCACGAGTGAAACAAGTGTTTGGGGAGTTCTTGCAGATTTGCAAGAACATGTGAATGGAAGGATATAGAGAGTATTCAGCCTTCTTTTGGGGTGAATCTGGTGTAATTTAGAGTGTAGAACAATGCCTTATTTATAGGAAAGGTTGAGGGTTCAAGGTATGGTCAGAAATGGAAACTTGCCAAATTTTCCCTTTTGAAAAGTTTCCCTCGCAAGTGAGTTGGCTTTACTGAACCAAGAGGCTTCAAAGCTCTAGCCATAGGCTCTGTTACATTGTGCACTGATTTGATTGGGTCAGAGTCTAAGTTACAAGGAGAAAAGTGGAGTGCCATGCTTTGTTGAAAAGTTTCTCTCACTTGATCCACTTGCATCTACTTGCATTTCCTTTGCATAAACTATGATTTTTTAATGTGCAACTTGATGAATCGTGGCAGAGGTCCAAATGTGGTTAAGATGGTCTCTAAACATCAGAAAAGTGAATGTTTTGGTGATTAGGAAGAGTAATGCATCATTATGCATCATGTGTGAAACTTGGAAATCAAGAAATGACATCAAACTTCAACCATTCGAATCTTTCAGCTCACTCAATTGATTGAGGAGTTCTAGTACTTTTTGGAAAGCCCCAAATGTCCTCTAAAACTTTCATGTTCACTCCAAATTCTGGATAAAAAAGGATCTTGGTGAAAAGTGGAGGTGAAGTCAGCTGGTCTTTAAGGCAAAATGTAGTGAAATTTCACTAAGTCTTTAAGTGTTTTGAACTTCCAAGCCTTGTAAATTAACAACCAAGCCTTAACTTGAGAAAAGTCCTCTAATATGTTTTGAAGTTCATGATGAGAGCTTCAATTTGAGCTTTGAGTCACAAAATTTGGATGTGTGGTTTGAAAGTTATGATCTTCCCAATTTTGCACAAGGAGTGAATTCTTCTTTACTTAGAAAGATTTGAGAACAAAGCCTTGCCCTTTTTGCAAGAAACCTTTCAAATGGTGACCTCTCATGATCTAATTCAAGGATTGAACATGTTAATCTAGAATGTGACTTGAACACTTCATATTGGGCAAGTAACAACCAAAGTCAGAGGTTAACTTTTCAGTCGAAACCCTAATTTCCTCAGGAATTCCACAGGATGATCTTGATGATCTTACTTCCTCAATCTTTTCCAAAGTCCATAGATGGCCTCTAAGGATGTCTAACATCATGTGGATTCATGTCCCAAGGCTTGGGAACATGTCTTGATCAAAATCAAAGGCAATGGCTAACTTGTCTTGACAAAACCCTAGTTTGAGGTATGGTGAACTTGTGGCTCAAGGTACTTGTAAAAGGGACCAACCACATTTGATTTCTTGTGGAGTAAGATCTCTTGGGTGTATGCAAGTTCAAATGGTTGCATTTGGGAGCCTCAGTTATCTTTCTTGAACAAATGACTTCTCATAAGAATCTCACCCAAACTGGTGAACACTTGTGATGATTGTATGGAACCAGAGAATGCCTTAGGAGACCTTGAAACACATGAGAACTTGGTTAATTGCTCTTGTCCTCTTTCTTGTGTCAATCCTGATTTTTCACAAAAGAAATAAACTAGCAAAGATATGGGTTAGTTAACAATGCATAGATGATTGAAGCCTAAATACAAGTGCAAGATGTTATAACATCTAAGGGGTAAAATTTGGGGTATAACACATGGGTCTAAACCGTACCAAGATCAGTACTTTCAAAGACCTTGGGGCAGCTTTTGTTTAGCAGTATAATTGTAATTTGGACATGGCACCAATTAGGGACCAACTCAGGGAAATGTCCCAGAAAGATAAAGAAACCTTCAAGGAGTATGCGCAGAGATGGCGTGAAATCGCTGCCCAGATCTGTCCTCCTCTCGAGGAGAAGGAAATGACAAAAATCTTCCTAAAAAAATTGGGCTCATTTTATTATGACCGAATGGTTGCAAGTGCACCTAGTGATTTCACCGAAATGGTGAACATGGGAGTACACCTTGAGGAAGCAGTCCGAGAAGGCCGGTTAGTCAAAGAGGCAGAGCCATCCAGCAGTACTAAAAGATACGTTAGTGCTTTGCAAAAGAAGAAAGAGCAAGATATTAGTAATATCTCTCAGGGTAAGCAAAGGCGAAGGTATCAACCTCAGCAGGTAGCAGCAGTAGCTCCCGCTATCAACCCAGCACCAGCTCTGACATATCAACCACAGATTGCTCAGAGCCATCCAAATCAACAATAGTATCAGCAAAGGCAGCAATAGCTTCTTCAGTAGGCTCGCTTGCGGTACAATAATAATAATCGTATCACACGATCGCCAGGGTTTGACCCCATACCAAAGATGTGTACAGAGTTATTTCCACTTCTACTCGCCAAGGGGCACGTTTAAACCAGGACTCCACTTACAGTACTAGACAATCCACCTTTTTGGTTCAAAGCAGATCAATCTTGCCCTTACCATCAATGGGGACCAGGACATAACATTGAGAATTGCCTCAACTTCAAATCCGACGTACAAAAGCTCGTCAGAAACAGGGTTTTATCTTTCAAAGATACGAACCCAAATGTTCAAACGAATCCGTTGCCACAACATGAAAAAACTTTGGTAAACTTAATAGAAGGAGAACGTGGCAGCAGTTATCAAATCCATGATGTACGCCTACTAGGAACAAATTTGGTGAAGATGCATTGTAGGAAAAGTGGGTACGGCCATGTACCATCTCACAACTATCACCAATGTGATGTGTGTTCTAAAAATAATCAAGGATGTTTCGTTATACAAGCAGCTCTTCAAAAGTAGATGGATCTAGGATGGATTCAGGATCACAGGATTCGTAAAGTAAATATGGCCCATGCACATCCAAACATTATTCAAAATCATGACATTCGCGCAATGAATGTCAATCTAGTGGCAATGCATTTGAGACAAAGTTGGTACTACAATTTGCCATTGCATGACTACAACGCTTGTCCGATTTGCTCAAAAGACAATTAGGGATGCTCTTTTGTACAAGAGGCCCTCCAGCATCAAATGGATCTTGGATGGATCCAAGACTACCATGAAAGGAATGATCATCAGGTTAACATGATTCAGATCTTCGACATTCGTTTAATGAATACCAATCTAGTGGAATTACATGCCAAGCAAGTCAGACTCAGTTTTCTGTCCTCGCATAATTATTAAGACTACAAAGATTGCTCCAAAAATGATCAAGGTTGTGCGCTTGTACAAAGAAATCTTCAACATCTGTTGGACCACGGGTGGCTCCCAATCTACCAGAACGAGGACACACAACAAGTTAGCATAACCAACGGAAATCCGGATAGACACCAAAGTTGTGACATCCGCTTGCTGGAAATAGATTTGGTAAAGATGCACTACATACAGAGTGGGTACGCCCGGGTGCCACCTCACAATTATGAATGCTGTGAAATATGTTCAGAGAATAGTCAAGGGTGTTACCTCATGCGGGCAACTCTCCAGCATCAGGTAGACCAAGGGGAAACCCAATTACGCCTGAATCTCAGTCAATCAACATGGTGAAAGGTTACCTCCTTGACCGAAACAAGGTCCAAAGGCTACTAGACAAAAGGACTATCACAGTCTCCGATAAAAAAGAACCTGTTAATTATGAAATTAACAAGGATGCTTTCACCATAATTCCTTTGCTCAAGGAACCAAAGCGCGTGGAAATCCCTCTGGACAGTAGAAAAGTTCCCAACCTGGAACTGATTGAGGTTACTTATGACGGTCAAAAACCCAAATAGCCCTTGTGGTAATCTACTTGTCGGGACCAATACCATACAAGTCAGAGAAAGTTATTCCGTACAAATACGGTGCGACTACAATAGAAGATGGAAAAGAAATTCCACTGCCATCCGTTGTCAACATTGCTGATATCAGTCGGGTCACTCGAAGCGGTCGAATCTTCAACAGAGGAGTTGGAGAACCTGTAAAAGAAAAGGAACCTTAAGCTGAAGTTCCTAATCAACAAATTGGCCAATCCAGCGGCACAGAGCCTGCGAAAAATAACGATGTAATGCTAAAACTCATCCAGAAAAACGAATACAAAATTGTGGATCAATTGTTGCAAACTCCTTCTCGGATCTCTGTTTTATCTCTCTTGCTCAGTTCAGAAGCTCACAGAGAAGCTCTACAGAAAGTCTTAGGGCAAGACTTTGTAGACCAAGATGTGACAGTGGGTCAGTTTGACAACATTATTTCCAACATCACTTCCTGCAACAATTTGGGTTTCAGTGATGAAGAACTTCCAGAGGAAGACAAGAATCATAACATGGCACTCAATATTACAATCAATTGGATGGATGATGCTTTAGCCAGCATACTGGTAGACACAGGTTCATCCTTGAACGTCATGCCAAGGACATCTTTGGTACGACTATCTTTTCAAGGTACTCCGATGAGAGGCAGTGAGATCATCGTCAAAGCCTTTGACGGATCCAGGAAAATAGTTATCGGCGAAGTCGACCTTCCCATAACCATTGGTCCCCACACTTTCCAAGTCACTTTCCAGGTCATGGACATCCGAGCAGCATACAACTGTTTATTAGGAAGACCTTGGCTACATGAAGCAGGGGCAGTCACTTCGACACTTCACTAGAAGCTGAAGTTTGTCAAGAACGACAAGTTGGTCACAATATGCGGGGAACAGGCTTTAATTATGAGCAAACTATCATCATTTTCATATTTAGAACCAGAGGAGGTTGTTGGAACTCAATTCCAGGCACTCTCGGTGAGAAATGAGAATCACCAAGAAAAAGGAACGTCAATTTCCTCGTACAAAGACGCTCTCCAAATAATGGGAAGCGGTGACATAAAAGGATGGGGATAAGTTGTGATTCCTATTGATAACAAGACAAGAAAAGGTCTCAGTTTTTCTTCAGCATTTACCAAGACAACAAAAAGGGATGAAAGCTTTCGTACCATTCAAGATTTCTTCCACAGTGGAGGCTTCCTTCACCCGGTTTCTCAAAGAAGTCCACACCATCGAGGAAAATAACTCTTTTGATACAGATGAAGAGTGGAAATCCTATTTTAACGATGAAGGATATATATCTCAGGAAGAAACGCACATACCATCCTACTCTCCACAGAAAAGTCCCAGATATATACCAAGATTAAACATCAGAATGATCTACGAAGATTGCAATCCCGAAGGATGCCGTGCTCCACCCAACTCATTAGAGGAAGACACTCTGATGAAAGACAACTTTGACTACAACTCATATGATCCCATGGATGATTTTCCCATCTGGAAGCCTTACATGGAAGACTCGTGGCAAAAGAGTCAGCCAGATAATTCATATATGTTGAATGACCTTGAGAAAAATACAACTATTCTCCCAGAATCATGGAATCCTCACCCAGAACATTCAAAGGATGTCAAACGCCACGTTGATGAATTTTCAAAGATCACGGGACAAGAATTTATCAGCTTTGCGTTTCCTGAGGTCAGTGTCGTTAAGGAAGATGACTCCTTTATCCCCTTTCAAACTTGGGATACTTGGGGCAACCAAGCGGCAAGTACGACTTTCTAGTGAAGTACACTGCTCCCAATAACTCTCGCATCAGATATGAGGAAATCCAGCCAACTGGATGGGGAGATCCTCTTGAAAATGAAAATATTGTTGAAAACACAACAGAGGAGTCCTTTTATGATAACGCTACGTGGGAAGAAGACTCTAGTGATCCAACTCCGCCAGAAATCAGTGTCATTACTAAAGACAATCCTGGAAGAAAAATACCGAACTTTGTGATCCACCGAGGGGTTCGTCGCCATTGGGTTGTATTTTATGTCCCGAATGTCGGTCATAAATCAAAGTAATTGCCGCATCTTTGTTTTGACCTTTCACTTTGCCCGGGTGAAAAGGATGTTTTATAGGGTTTACTTTTCTGTAAATGTCCCTCTTCGCTTCGCCCAGAGCGAAAGAGTTTTGTTTTATAGGGTTGTGTTTCAAGAATCGACAAATCATAAATAAATAATGTCATTCTGAATTCCTGCATTTATTGCTATTTTCACTTTTCACTTTTTCAGAAAATGGTAATCCTAAAAAAAAACCCAAAATAAAAAAAAACGTTTAAAAAAAATATGTACACTGCACACACTTTTGCATTCTCTCTGTCTTTTCTAAAAAAGGAATCATCACGTCATACAGATTATTTGTTTTAAACCCATTGAAACATATGATCCAATGCCTTCTCCCAACTTTGAGTTCCCGATATTTGAAGCCGAAGAAGAAGAGGACGAAGAAATTCCAGAAGAGATCACTCGACTACTCAGACAGGAGGAAAAGTCCATTGAACCCCACAAAGAGCCATTGGAAACGGTTAACTTGGTTCAGAAGAGGAGAGAAAAGAAGTTAAAATCGGAGCACTGCTCAGTTCAACTGTCAAAGAAGACTTGATAAAACTGCTCAAAGAATTTCCAGATGTGTTTGCTTGGTCCTACCAAGACATGTCAGGGTTGGATACCGACATCGTGGAACATCACTTGCCATTAAAGCCAGAATGTCCTCCGGTAAAACAAAAATTGAGAAGGACTCACCCTGATATGGCTTTCAAAATTAAGGAGGAAGTGCAGAAATAGATTGATGCAGGTTTCCTTGCCACCTCAGAATATCCTCAATGGCTAGCCAACATAGTGTCGGTTCCCAAGAAAGAAGGGAAAGTCAGAATGTGTGTAGACTACAGGGATTTAAACAAGGCTAGTCCAAAAGATGATTTCCCCTACCACACATTGACATGCTAGTTGACAACACCGTAAAATTCAAAGTATTCTCCTTCATGGATGAATTCTCGAGCTATAATCAAATCAGAATGGCACCAAGAGACATGGAGAAAACTTTATTCATCACCCCATGGGGCACCATTTGCTACAAAGTAATGTCGTTCGGTCTAAAGAACGCAGGAGCAACTTATCAAAGGGCTATGACAAAGAAATTCAAGTGTACGTCGATGACATGATTACCAAATCTAAAACAGAAGAAGAACATGTGGAGAATTTGTCAAAACTATTTTAGCATCTGAGAAAATACAAACTCCGCCTGAATCCCAACAAGTGTATATTCAGTGTTCGTTCAAGAAAGCTCTTGGGATTCGTCGTCAGCCAAAAAAAATGGAGGTTGATCTAGACAAAGTTAAGGCCATTCAAGAGATGCCTTCACCAAAGACTGAAAAGCAAGTAAGAGGATTTTTGGGACGACTGAATTACATCTCGAGATTCATATCCCTCATGACCGCGACATGCACACCAATCTTAAAACTACTCAGAAAAAACCAACGCTGTGTATGGACAGAAGACTGCCAAATGGCTTTCGACAGCATCAAAGAATATCTGTTGAATCCACATATTTTGTCTCCACCAGTGGAAGGAAGACCACTGATCATATACTTAACAGTCTTGGAAGACTCCATGGGTTGTGTTCTTGGCCAACAAGATGAAACAAGAAGAAAATAATCTACCATTTATTATTTAAGCAAGAAGTTCACGGACTGTGAAACTCGATACACTATGCTCGAGAAAACTTGTTGCGCTCTAGCTTGGGCAGCTAAACGTCTTCGCTAGTACATGATTTGTCACACTACTTGGCTAATCTCCGAAATGGACCCGATCAAGTACGTCCTTGAAAAGCCTGCTCTAACAGGAAGGATTGCCCGATGGCAGATGTTGTTATCAGAATACGACATCGAGTACCATGCTTAGAAAGCTATCAAAGGAAGTATTCTAGCCGATCACTTGGCTCACCAATAAATTGACAATCAAGAATCGATCAAATTTGACTTCCCAGATGAAGATATAATGTACCTAAAAATGAAATATTGCGATGAAGCGCTACCAGACGAAGGGCCAGAGCCAGGATCCCAACGGGGACTAATATTCGACGGAGCTGTCAACGCTTATGGAAACATAATTGGGGCAATCATTGTTACACCTCAGGGTACCCATATTCCTTTCACCGCCAGATTTGCATTCAGATGTACAAACAATAAGGCCGAATATGAAGTTTGCATCATGGGTTTCGAAGAAGCTATCGACTTAAGGATCAAAAACCTGGATGTGTATGGAGACTCAGCTCTGGTTATAAATCAGATCAAAGGAGAGTGGAACACATATCAATTGGGATTGATTCCTTACAAAGACTATGCAAGAAGGTTGTTACCCTTTTTCAACAAGATTGATTTTCATCACATTCCTCGTGAAGAAAACCACATGGCTGATGCACTAGCTACCCTATCCTCCATGATTAGTGTGAGTCGATAGAACAATGTACCTAAGATTAACATAATGCGCCTTTATAGGCCTGCTTACATATTTGCAATGGAAGCCGTCATTGATGACAAACCATGGCATCATGATATCAAATGCTTCCTTCAAAAACAAGAATACCCGCCTGGGGCATCAAGAAAAGATAGGAAGACTCTCAGAAGACTGGCTGGAAACTTCTTCTTGAACAATGACGTTCTCTACAAAAGAAACTTCGACATGGTTTTGCTCAGATGCGTGGACAGACACGAAACAAACCTACTGATGAAAGAGATTCATGAAGACTCCTTTGGCACTCATGCCAATGGGCACACAATGGCAAGAAAAATTATGAGAGCAGGATATTATTGGCTGACAATGGAATCCGATTGTTGCAAGTACATGAGGAAGTGTCACAAGTGTTAGATATACGCCGACAAAATCTATGTACCGCAAACCCATCTTAAATTTCTTTCTTCTCCATGGCTTTTTTCTATATGGGGAATTGACATGATTTACATGATTGAACCCAGAGCTTCAAACAGACATCGGTTCATCCTGGTTGCTATTGATTACTTCACCAAATTGGTTGAAGCAGTGTCATACACAAATGTGACTAGGCAAGTGGTGGTCCAATTTATCAGGAACAATTTCATCTGCCGTTATGGTGTTCCAAGCCGGATCATTACTGATAATGGAACTAACCTGAACAACAAGATGATGAAAGAGTTGTGTACTGAGTTCAAAATCGAACACCATAACTCATCTCCCTACCGGCCTAAGATGAATGGAGCGGTAGAATCAACTAACAAAAATATCAATAAGATCATTCAGAAAATGGTTGTAACCTACAAGGATTAGCACGAGATGCTACCCTTTGCTCTTCATGATTATCGCACATTCGTCCGCACTTCAACAGGGGCAACCCCTTTCTTTCTGATATATGGCATGGAGGCAGTACTCCCCACAGAAGTAGAGATACCATCAATGAGAGTATTGATGGAAACCAAGCTAACGGAAGCTGAATGGTGTCAAATTAGATACGACGAATTGAACTTGATCAAAGAAAAGAGAATGACGACTTTATGCCATGGTCAGTTATATCAGCAAAGAATGAAAAGGCATTTGACAAAAAGGTCTGACCCCGTGTCTTCAGAGAAGGAGACCTCGTACTCAAAAATATACAATCATTTCTCACTGATCCCCAGGGCAAATGAACTCCGAATTATGATGGCCCCTATGTTGTTAAGAGAGCCTTTTCAGGAGGTGCCTTGAGACTTGCAACCATGGATGGAGAAGAATTCATCTATCCCACAAATGTTGATGTAGTCAAGAAATACTTCGCCTAAATGAAAAAAAAAACGTCTCGTTGGACAGAAAACCCGAAAAGGCGGTCCAGGAAAAAATTAGAAACATAAACAATGATCATCCCGATGGATTGAAAACCTGAAAGGGCAAGCTAGGAAAAAGTTAGGGATTCATGGCAAGTAACTGCATCCGACAAGATTGGCTCCCCAGCGGCAACATCATTCGTCAGGAAAACCTCAATCAAAGTCACTTTCAGCAGAAGCTCAAGAATATCCAGAATTCAAAGTTGGTAGAAGGATAGTGGTCATTATGTTTCAATGTATCCCCTTTTCCTTTAAATTACCATTTTCTAAACTTTGTAATGCTCCATGAAATCACGCATTAGGCTGGTTATCATTCTATCAATAAATTTGAGCTCTTGTGCCTTTTATTTGCAATTCTCATTTATTCTGCTTTGCAAAATGACATTTTAATATGATCAACGATTCTTGAAACAAAAAAAATGAATTTAATTTTGTTTTCAAAACGGAAATTTCAAATGTTACTTCTGCTTTTAAAATAAGGATGGCAATTTCCTTTTGATTAATGAACACAAAAAGGAACATCGACGGCTTCTCCGGAAGTGATCAAACTTCAAAATGCAGAATCAAAATACTCCTTGTGATAAGTACACCCCCAAATGAAGGGACAGTTGCTTCAGATGGAATGTCCCATCTGTCATCCCCGGTAGATTTTTTACCTCTGAGAACCAAATGTCTGGTTTTTCTCCCCAATGGAGTCTACCCTTGAAAAGCAAGAACGGGTTTCTATCCCTAGCATGTTTGTACCTCCGAAAGCTAGAACAAACATAGGAATCCCCGTTCCCAAACAAAAGTACTACCTTCAAAATCTCCAGTGATACCCTCATCTCCCAAAGTGGCCGAGTCTCTAGTTGTGTTCATCACCAGTTTGTATGTCGTGTCTGTCTTGTCAGTATAAACATTTCATGCATACATCATGCATAATTGATTCATATTCATATTCACATTGCATTACAATCACTTTGGTTATACTCATTCCCAAGTGATAAATGTTCTCTCTCCATTAGAGTTGTCAGTTTTCCTTTCTACGTCAAATAGGATAAAATCCCGATTTGAGTTCTTTCCTCGTCAGGAAATGTATCGTCTAAAAATTCTCTCTCCAGTTTATACCTTTAGAATATCACTTTTCGCCATTGAAGATGATTTTTCGCTTTCCCAGATTAAGGAAAATCCCCAGTGGAGGCTTCTCGACAACAGATCCTTGATAAATGAAAGTTTCTCCCCAAGAAATTTATTTCCATTGGAGTCATCAGCACCTCAAAATTGAATTACATCACATGGCATCTCTCCGAAAAAGGGAAGTATGATGTAATTTCTCCAGCAAGTGGCATCTCCAACCAAGAAGTTTGCACACCTCTGCAGTTCAGACGAATGGTCCTCACCAGCAAGTCTAACGTCAAATCTTTACTCATCAAATGACGTCTCCCCAATAAACCTCAGAGAGAAGTTTGGTGAAGGCCCTCGCAGATAACAATCTCTGTCAAGAAAAGAACTCAACAAGAAGAAACTGATACCAGTTTTGTGGCTGAAGACCAGGATCGAGGGGAAGTTTATTTCAAGAAAACGGAGACCAGTTCTGTGGCTGAAGACCACGATCGAGGGGAAGTTTATTTCAAGAAAACAAACTGAGACCAGTTCCATGGCTGAAGACTAGGATCGGAGGGAAGTTTATTTCAAGAAAACTGAGACCAGATCCATGGCTGAAGACCAGGATTGTGGGGAAGTTTATTTCAAGAAGAAACTGAGACCAGTTCCATGGTTGAAGACCAGGATCGAGGGGAGGATTATTTCAAAAGAACATTGAGACCAGTTCCATGACTGAAGACCAGGATCGAGGGGAAGTTTTACCCTTTTCTAATTAGCATTACTTAGTAAAATAAGATGGATGAGAAAATTGCTACCATTCGCCACCACAATCAAAATTTCGAGTATTCTAATATTTTATCCTCTTTTACCTTGATGTCCGAATGTCTTCGTCATTCACACCTTCAGGTCCAAGAAGATTAAATAGGGGCATCTGTCATACCCTAAATTTTAACCACAAGATTTCACATCATTGTACAAATCATCACCACAATATGGATGTACCTTCATGCCTCATCAATCCTCCCAAAGATTGTTGAGTATTCACTCAACCAAGAATTAGGGTTTTTGAGCCCTCTCAGAGCATCCAGTCAAATGATCAATCAATAATTGACATGATTTTCAACTTGTCAAAGATCTCAAACATTCTTGAAGGATTAAGAGGCCTTCCACATCAAGAATCAAGCACAGGATTGCAACACTTCAAGTTGATCAAGCCTCAAGATCACCAGTGTCACCAAATTAGGGTTTTGGTCGACCATGGCCTCCAGAGAGAAATTTTCATCTGGGCATGAGCCAATACCTCAAAACATGATTCAAGAAGCTCAAAAGGACCTCATGAGTCCATTCATAAGTTCAAGATAGCCTCTAGGGATGCATTCATCAAAAATCAGAAATTAGGGTTTTAACCTAATTCAATCCCTAAGTTGACTTTTGGAGCAAGGCATGAGCAAAGACCTCAAGAGATGCATTAAGGACTTAAAATACATGATATTGATTCATTCACAAGATTGGATTGATTCAAAGAATTTGGGTCACAAGCAATGCAAGGATTCAAATTCATCTGGACCCCAAACTAGGGTTTTTGAGAAAAAGTCAACTATGCCTTTGACTTTTGACCAAGACATGATCTCAAACCTTGGGACATGATTCAAGACACTCTAAAACACCTATGGAATCCATCCATTAGGTTCAATTTAGCCCAAGGGCTTGATTTCATAAAGGATCACAAAGTTTAAAATTCATCTGACATAAAAAGTCAACTGTGACCAAAATCAAGTTTGACTTTTGAGACTTTTGACAAATATGGCCTCTTCAAGTAAAAAACAATGTTGGCTTATGATTTGGATCATAATCAATCAAGAAAAAACAAGAAAAGTGAGGATACTTGCAAAAAGGGCAACTTTGAGAAACTTGAAATTTCACTAAGTTATGGAAAAAAGTGTTCAAGTACCCAACTTCAAAGGACCATAACTTGTGATCCAAGCAACCAAATTTTTTGATCTAATGCTCAAATGATATGTCTTGCTACATACTACAAGTTTGTCAACTACACCACATTCCAAATCTTCATGGATTTTAAGTTATGGATTGATCAAAATCACAAAAATTAAGAAATGGACATTTTGACACTTAGTGTAAAATCTGCCAAGTTTTTCAGCTTTGGACACCAATGTTCAAAGGAACTTTTCATTGTGATCCGAATAGATTTAATACAAACCATAAACATCAATGTTGTAGTATCTAATGTGAGCTTTTTAAAAAGTACAAGAGCCTCTCATGATTCAATTTGAGCAAGACGTTATGGATTTTGCAATATGGCATTTTTCATTCTGATTTCTCAAAGACAGATTATGCATTAAGGCTCGATTCTGTCAAGTTAGTGACTATGCAAGCCTGGTCACTCTTCAAGATCATAAGGAATCTTATCAAAACCAACAAACTCTGAACCATAGAGCCACACAAGTCTAGAATGTTATCCTATAGCATGTGACATTCAAGTTTTAAATCCAAAAACTCCAATTTTGTCAAGAAGCATTAAAAGGATGCATAGAGGTGGCATGTATCAGTCCATAACTATCCAAATGAGTCAAGCTTTGTCCAAAAATCATAAGACTATAGGCCTGCAAGTTCAGTTCAAGTCAATGGCTAGAGGAGACTTTGAACAACTAGCATTATCCATTGAACAATAGGATGATCCAGCCCCCATTCACTATTCCTTGCAAAAAAATCTTCCTCTACTATAAATAGAGGTCATTTGTGATTGATTTAAACACACCAAAACATCAAAATACATGTTTTCTCTCATTTCACTCGAATGCATCAAAATTTGCTTCTTTAACAAGTGAAATTCGAATTTTCAAATAGGGAGCAATTATGTCAAAACCAATGTGTTGCACCCCAAAATTTTCCCTCCTTACTTTATTACTAACTGGCTTATGTTTTCATTTCATTATCCTGTTTGCATATCATTAGCATGGGGTCAAGGTGCTTAAGGCAGTTCAGGAAAGTCCTATCTGGTCTACTACATCATCAAGAGTTCACAGGTGGCAAGGGATCTCAAGAGGATCACTCTCTCCTAACCAGTGCATGAATTAGGGTTTTGAAATTCTTGGGTTTATTGCTCCAATGGGCAAGCTCCTTGGGTTTTTATCATCATCAAATGGCATATCTTATCTTTGTTGAAGAGGATACACATCATATTCAGAGGAATTTGGATTTGGAGACTGTGATATTTCCTCCTAGACTGAGGGTACCAAAACTAGGGTTTGCTATAAAGTCAGTTTATTTCTGATTTTTTGGGCAAGACTTGATTCCATGGTATTCCTTGGGTCCCTAAGTATCTAGGAATGGAAGATTGACCATCAGTTTGGTTCAGAAGAGGTTCAATTGGCCAATGGACTGGGAGTCAGTTGAATTTGGGGAAAAGTCAACAGTGAAAGGAGAAAAGCCAACTGTGGGATTTTGAGGTTCTCTTCAAGGTTTTCAAGGTCTCACATCCTCATATGGTCTCCAGGGGTCAAGTTTCATACATAGTTATCAGGAATCAGGAGTTGGTGCAAAGTTTCTAAATTTGGAAAGTGACCTATAATGAAAAGTTTCCTTTTTGGGCAAGTTCCTGCACTGAATTCAACTTGACGTTTCATCATCAAGAAAGCTTCAAATGAATTTTTATCCAACATGAAAGTTGAAGATCTCTTTCTCCTCTTTCCAACAAGTACCCGTGGGTCTCCATATCATTTGTGAAACTCCAGATATGGTCCAAAGAAGGCAAGGTGATTTTTAGGGTTTCATTTTCACAACTTTTAGGTTTTGGGACATATGGACCTATGATTAATTCCATTGCTTCAAGACATGTTCCAACATCCAAAAACAATTCCTAAGAAGCATTTTTGGCTTTTTAATCAAGTGATTCCATGGTGTATTCTTCACTTATTTTTTATTATTCAAAAAAAGCCAAGTCATCAAAAACTCATGAATCATTTATTTTCAAGGCCCAATTTAAATATGGTGTGATTAGCAATCCAAATGAAGGTGATCCATCAAATAATTCTCAAGTATCCATGCAAGGAGAAAGGTGTAATGCACATAATGCATTTTAACAAAATAATTCAAAAATCATTTAACAATGGATTACCCAAGCCCAATTCCTCATCAGAAGAAAACCCTAGCCTATTTAAACCTAAAGCTGCAGTGGTTAAGGCTCATGCACGTGAATTTGGAAGAGTTCTCAAGAAAACCCTAAAAGAGGATTTTTTTTATTCAAACTCACGATCCACAAGGTTTTTGCCAAAAGTTCTTCCATAAGTCTCTTCCTGGTGATTTCTAGAAGACAACCCAACCACCATTCGCAGCCCAAGGCAAGGATTGGAGTTGCTCCATCTCAGGTTGAGAGGTTTTTTCATGCTCTTAAAACTCCAATTTTTTATGTGAATATTGACATGTTATGTCTGCTGATCATCCTAATATAATTGGTTTTAATTTTGGACGTGTGTACTGCTTGCTATGTTGATTTAAAGTTTTGGACCCACATTTTTGTTCGTTCGATTTGCTCTTGGCGTTGATCTTTTGTGAAAAATAATAGGATATTCGTGATCCTCATAAAAATCTGGACAAAACGGTGTATGGTTTGGCATTTTCTGGAAAGTTTCTTGTTGCAGGTGGCCGGAGTAGGGGGTCGGAACCCTAACTTCGGCGGTGGCATTCATTTCAGTTCCGGCGAAGGGATTTGGGGAAGAAATAATCGCAGCCGTCCGTTGGTTTCATCATGTGGCTATCAGCGGGCCATGTGTCTTGTTTTATTATTTTTTCTGATTTTAATTTCGTAATCCCATGTACATTACCCCACAGCATTTACCGTGGACGCCCAATATCATTCTCCCAATTTAATTACTTTTTCCCTTCAACGACTTAACCTGGGACGTGGATTAGATTGGAGGGCCAGGATCGTGCCAGCAAATTAAGTGCATCATGTGCCTCTCACGTGGTGAGTCCACGGTGGGTTGAGTGGCCATGTGTGTGTGCGTGCATGTTAGTTAGGGTGCGTCTTGGGATCATGGCCCTTTATCAGGGATACCTTGGGCTTGCGTTGACCGGTTAAGGAACGTCAGATGCATCTAGTGGCGTGGGTTAAGTCAACTAGTTGACTGGGTCGCATGTGGTGTTTTTTTATATTTTTTTTCCCTCGCTGATGGGTCTTTGGCACTGGGCTTCCTATTAACACCCCACCTTCCAGCCCATTTGAAATCCCAACGCAGTTGGATTACTGAATGCACCCCCCACTTCGTATTTCATTTTTATTTATTTAAGTTATCATATTTCATTTTTAATTATTAAAATTAACTAATTGCATTTAAAAAATCCCAATAAAAATTCATGCATCATATTTGCCTTTATATAAAATTTTTACAAATTTTATTTTTTATTTTTATAAAATTAACTAATTGCTTGTTTTGTTCTCTTTGGGTGTTTTGTCTTTGTTTTGTTTTATTGTTGTATTTTTATTTTTACAGCTTTTCTGCATTGCATTCCATTTTTATTACTGTCATGCTGCTGTGTTGTGCTGGCTGTTCTTGTTTTGCAGGTTGGGTGGGTCAGAGAGAGAAGCCCAATACCCAGGCTTGAGTATACCCTAGGACTAGAGTGGAAAGTAGTGGGACCTACGTGCCCGCTTGGTACGTTTGTGTGTTCACGAAATTCACAACCAGACGAGGCTATCTTGGGACGCATTCTAACGTGTGTGTCTTGCGCATGTTGGGGTGTTGATCTAGAGAGTTGTCGACTCTGGTGACCGATCATTGAGGACCTTAGTGGAAACATCCCTCTTTAGTGGTGACAGTGGCAGACCACATCCTGTGGCAAACCCATTCGCACCCGAGGGCCCGCTTTGGAATTTGCATAGGATGGCCCCTACGTTTTGAAGAGAATCAGTGGAGGCACTCCTCGATTGACTTTAGTACTGTACCCCGAGGGATGAATGTACTATTGTTTCTCGATCTCAGTGCCAAAGCTGAGGACCTTCCGCTTTGGAGAATCAGTTAAGGCCTCCTCGATTGATGATGATGCTAAACCAGGAATGGTGAACGTATCATCGTTTCTCGACCTGAGAGCCCGGGATACTGAACATCCTAGTACCCACATGTGAGAGGGAATGGGCGTTTGCAGGTTTGCAGGTAACCGAAACCTTCAACCTACCCGGTTTTCTTGGATTTCTCATCAGTGTCTTGTTATCTGGGATTCTTGGTTATCTCAGTGGTTCAGAATTCTGGTTTTCTGGGTTGTGGTTATCTTCAGTTAACAGTACAACACATCCAGCAGTGTGCCTTGACCCCATGTTTGCATGAGCATATCATTTTTCTTGCATTCTGACATGTTTGGCATTTTTCAGGGCTTGCATCTTACTCTTGATTCCAGTTTTCTGAGGTTACTTCAGCATGGATGTCCAGAGAAAGAAGACTGTTGCTTATTCGTTTCCAGAACCGACTTTGACACTGATTCACAAACTGATTAATATGGCTGGTTTCGGTGTTCGTACAGAGTTCAGTGGAAGGTATGGAAGACTTCTGAAATTTGTCTATAATATCTCCAAGTATGAGAAGGATGCCATTCACACACTTCTTCAGTTTTACGATCCCTCTCTGCGGTGCTTCACTTTCCCGGACTACATCTTGGCCCCAGCGTTGGAGGAGTTCTCATTTATTTTGGGAATTCCTATCAGTCATGATATAGTTTTCTTTTCTGAAGAACACCCCGGTATAAGAGAAATGGTTGTGGCTCTTCATATTGATGAATCCGTTCTGAATAGTAATATTGAAGAGAAACAAGGAGTTAAGGGTTTCTTACTGAAGTTCTTGTTTGACCAAGCTTGCATACATGTCAAAGAGAAGAATTGGACTGCTTTCCAAGCTATTCTGGCTATGTGTATCTATGGGATTGTTCTGTTTCTGAATATTCCTGATCTGGTGGATATGCATGCCGTCAGAATCTTTATTTCGAAGAATCCTATACCTACCTTGCTAGGTGATGTGTATCACTCAGTTCACTACAAGAATGAGAATAGGCGTGGAAAAACTGTGAGTTGTTGTGCACCACTCTTATCTACTTGGTTTCTGAGTCGTCTCCCCGAATTTGGCGCTTTCATTGACACGAAAGATTCTCTGAAATGTTCAAAGAGGGTTATGGGCTTGACCGCTGACAACATTGTTTGGATCAATCAGGATTTGCTAGGAATGGAGATTATTTACAAGTGCGGAGAATTCCCTAATGTACCTTTGATAGGGAGAAAAGATGGAATCAACTATAATCCTTCCCTTGTTATCAGACAGTTTGGTTATCCTTTGAGAGGTCCACCTGACGAGAGAGATATCAGAGAGTCCTTATTCTTCAATGGTATTGAGGATCAAGAGATGATGAGGAAGATTGTGAATGCTTGGAAACAGGTGACCAAGAAGGGTAAAACTTCGTTCGGAAAGTGTAATAACCGGGCTTTTCCTCCCTATAAAGAATGGATTAAGAAGAGAGCAGAAGAGGAGCTTCTTCCATTCTCGGTGGAACCACCTTTGTATCCTTTGGTGATCGAGCCTCCTACCACCGTTGAGTTGGAGAAGTATGACAAATTATGGGCTGAAAAGGAAAGGTTGCGGGCAGAAAATAGTGAGCTAAAGAGAAAAATTTATCAGTGGAAGCATGAGCGGGGTGAAGCTGTTCATACCGCCAAGTTGAAGACAGAGCTCCTTGCTAAAGCAGAAAAAGAGTTTGCTGACATAGTCGCATCCAGAGAAAGGATGAAACAAGCTTTGGATGGTATCAGTAATGTTCTCAGGTCCAAGGAGGAGGAATTAGGCAAGGCTTTGTTGAAGATTCACAGGTTCGATGATCACCGAGAAACTGCCATAGCTGAGAATAAGAGAAAAGAAGACGCTTACCTAGCTAAGATTGATCAGTTAAAGTCAACGCTCAAGAAGAAAGACGCCGAGATCTTATCAGGGATATTCAAGCGACAAGCAGTCGAGGGTCGACTTAATCAGGCCATAGCCTCCATAGAAGAACTGAAGGTCCAAGCTGGAGTGAAGAGATCTAGACATGAGGGACCTAGCATGGAGGGTGTTTCTGGAGAAGACGCTCGGGAGTTACATTGCTGATACTAGGATGGGATCATACACAGGAGAGACCTACTTATTCAGGGACTAATTCAGAGACCAAAGCATCCCGACACCAGAAAGTTGTTCGAGGAAATTCAAGACTGGTGCAGAAAGCATAATGGATGGGGGGATTGACACTTGTGGATTTTGATGATATGCTGTAGTTTTCTATTCTCTTTCATAGTATTTGGGTCACCACCAAGCTTGTTGGTTGGGATCTATGATTATGGTGTTCAGACTCATTCATTTTGGGTTGTGATTGCTGACATTTGGTTTTCCTCTGGTTTTCTTAATATATGAGCCGAAGTTCCGTTCTATCTTATTATTAAACCGGAATCAAGGGGTGGATCGCCCTGCGAATTTTCAAACATGTTCTTTTGCATTTTGCATACTCATAATCATTTTGCCTAATCATTTTGCATGACAGGTGTTTATCTCCGGTATTCTTATCTTGTTCTAAATTTCAGAATTGCAGATCAGCACATTCACCGGTATTCTACCAGACCAAATCAGAAGAGAATCATGGAACAAATCCAAGCTGAGTTGAGGGAAATGCGAGGCCAGATGGAGCAGTTTATGGGGAACATGCAAACTCTCATGCAAGAGCAGCAGGTGCTGAAAGAAGAGGTCAACCAATTGAAGACTCAAATGAGTCTGATTATGGAAGTTATGAGAGGAGTGATAAGCAAAGATAATACCCTCATGCCTGAAGCTGCGACTGGAATGGTCTCTCCCTCGTTGTTCAAGAAGGGTGAGCAGATTGCCACTGTGACTGTCCCGACTGTACCTCAACAACGAAAGAATCGTGCTCCGCGCCCGCCATAATTTACGCCTAAGCAGGATAGGCATTTTGAGGCTCCATCAGTGCCATATTCTCAGTTATTCCAGCATCTCCTTCGGTTGTAACTGGTATGGAAAAGGACCTTGGCTCCTCCCTCTGGAACTCCCCCACCAGGTTGTGATGCAAGAGCCCACTGTGATTTTCACTCTGGGGCACCGGGGCATAATGTGGAAGATTGTAGGGCGTTTCAGCATGTTGTCCAGGATCTGATAAATTCGAAGACAATTGAATTCACGCCGAGCAGCGTAAGCATACATGGTAGTCCTACTCTAGCGGTTGAAAAAGAAGTGGATATCCCTGTTGCCTTTCCCAAAGCTACATCAAGCCAGGGGCATTTCTTGCAGTCTTTAGTCTTAGAGTCCCCACGCCCGCAATTGCTACCTACTCCTCGATTAAGTCTGAAGGGGAAAGCTCCTGAGCCAGACAAATACCTAAATCAGCACCGACGGCAGAATTATCAGCAACAGGGGCAACTGAGACCAAGAAGGCCCAACAGGATATTTGATCATATTCCTATCCCTTATAGTCAGTTGTTTGCTCGTCTGCTCGAGAACTCTCTGGTTCAAACGAGGAGTACCACGCCGGTACCGTACCTTATTCCTCCGGATTATGACATGACTACTAGGTGCGAGTTCCACTCGGGAATGTTTGGGCATACGATTGATGAGTGTAAAGCATTCCAGAATAAGGTGCAAGACCTGGTAGACTCCGAGATCATTGTATTCACTGAAGATGATATGTACATCAATGGAAGCCTCCTCTCTCAAATGAACACTCAGTCTGCAAGTACGTCCAGGCAGAATTAAGTTTCCTCAGCAATGGCAACCTTCAGCTTCTTTACTGCATTTTCATTTATAGTTTTTATTTCTTGTTAAAAGCATCGTATGTACGCAAGACTTGTTTGTTTTTTATGATGATATTAATGCAATGAGTATGTTTTCCTTGAAGTAACCCATTGGTGTTCACTCTTAAATGTTTATATGCACTACAATACCAATTTTCTTGTTTAGAACTCTTGAGGGAGGATGACGAAATAAGAGCGCAGATTTCTAATGGTACGCTCTTGGATAGAACCCTGTTAAGGATGTACAGGCATTGTTTCCAATCACTAAACACTGGAGATATAAGGGAGATAGACCCTCGTTAACCCCTTTCGAGCCTTGAAGTAGGAGTTTTATTTCGTATGAAAAAACCCTCATACTTAACCCAGGGGCAGGGTAGGCATCAGTTAGTTTGACCGAGCGTTCAAATTTCAAGGAAATTGTGCGCCTAAGGACCCATTACCTTCTGTCCCACCAAAAAGAGGTCAAGAGATGTGAAACCACAACGGTTATCCTTCGACAATCAAGGAGTGAGACAGTCACAACCCTTTCAAGCAAGTAAGACAAACAGTGTCACACGGTTTGTTCAAAAGGGGAATAAAAAAGAAAGCCCGCTAAGTCGAAACTTGAAAACAAGCGACTTAGGCAAAAGTCAGGGCATCCCGCTGAACTTCAAAATTGAAAAAACTCAAAAGAGTCAGTCCAGGCAAAAATTAGGGATCAAAAAAGCTAAAGAAAGAAAAAACATTACAAAAGAAAATCCCCGATAAGAACAAATTCGTGTGATTACAGACACAGAAGACAAAAAGGGGTGACTGTTACTCCGAAACCTCCTTAGGTGTCAAACCATCAGTTGCACGGGTTCCTTAAAGATCATAAACCTTTTGGGAAATGAGCGTTTGGGTCAGATTAACTGAACATAGGACTGGAGAACATCACGAAGAGTGGGTGGGCACCGATAAATTTTGAGCCATAAATCCTCTTTTCTGAAACCATGAACCAAATCACGTTACAACCCTTAAAAGTCCTAATTGAAACAGGGTTTATTCCGAAGGCGTACTTCAACAGGATAGCGTTCCTAACTCCTATAAGTCGTGCTAATAAGATTTGTTGGTATTGCATGTGCGCATTGTTTTTACATTCAAAAATCAAGGTAGCACCCCAGCTAGTGATTCGTTCATAAGGCTTGGCGACGCATTTTCAATAAAAACTTCAAGGTTAACATGTTTGTCGCATTAGGATTATCATTCTCATAAATAACTTATTCTGCTTGCATACATGTGCCCAAGCATCAATGAAGCTTACACAAGTGAACATCAGTCGAGAAGCTCGATCACGCCAAGTTGGGAGGCTTGAAAATCAGAAGGACAGTCATATCAAAAGGGCATGCTGCCAAGAGACTCAGTGTAGAAGGGGCTCTCCCCAGTAAGTCGTGTTAAGATGTAGCCAATCAGGGGCAGTCACGTCATCTCTCCGAAATTCAGTTATTCTGGGGCATTCATTCTAAGATCAGGGGCAAAGTCACTTCAAAGCTCATATTGGGACAGACCACCTCTAGAGCGGGGGATATCGTCCACTCCTGAAAATGGTTAATTGAAGCACCTCCTCAAGGTTCAAGGTACTAAAGAAGAGTATTTTCAAGTCATTACAATCCCTTTTGAGGTAATGTACTCCATGGATTATGAAGACTGGGGCAGTTATGTCGAGATATGATAAATATATCCAAGAGTTTGAAGACCCTGGGGCAGTGCGAACGCCCGAGCTTCTGTAAAATCCTCTTGAGATGGTTTCTTCCATTAGACCTGGTGGTCTGGGGCAAGTGAAAAGTTCAAAGAGTCGCTTATGACCATAAAGACAAGTCAGGCTGCAAGGCAACAGGATTGTATTTCCCCAGCAGTTTTCTCTCCCCAGCATTGAGATTGCACTTTCCTCAGCAGAGCAAACCTCCCCAGCAGGAGACCTCCCTAGGAGCAAGACTTTATTTCCCCACAGAGTCTGAACACTTATTTTCTTCAGCCAGTCAGAAATGTTTTTCTTAGCAGCAACGGTGCGATCTGATCCTCAACAGATAAGTAAGCTTGATGTTATCCGCTACCAGGGTGGGTGTCAGCATCTACCATTCCCCCAAGCAGAGTTTGGTGGCAATCCTCGCAGTAGTTTGTCCAACGGTGGTTGACATCCCCAGCAGGTTTTAAATCCAAGTGGTATTTGGCACTCTTTTGATTCAGGCCATGGCCTCCCTTTTACAAGAGTTATGTATAATCCCCAATAGAGCGGAAGTTCTTTTGGAATTTCATCCCCAGCAGAAGTTGTTGATCCAAAGAGTCGGTCGGAGTGATCCTTCTCAGCAGAGTTCTTGGATTCAGAGGACAATTTATTTTTGTCATCCCCGGTTGAACTGGTCTTTTCTCCCCAGCATTTATTTTGCTGGAGGGTCCCCTCTTGCATATCATAAGCATTTTCATTGCATCCTCAAACGCGTAGCATTTCCACTTCATGTGGAGCATTACGGCAGAATTCAAACATTTGCATCCGAAGCATAAGCCAGATTTGATGCTCTCCTTGCCAGTTCTCTTTCCCAGCAGAGATGGTATACCTCAGGATTTTTTTTGAAAGGATGCGTTCCTCATACTTGTGCTCCCCGGCAGAGTCTTTTATTTAGACTTCTCCTTCCCCAACGGAGTCATCTTACCAGTAGATTTTGAAACGGTTGGGAGTTTGCCTTTGGTTGGCCCTCCTCTATTGTGAAATCCCGTTCTTGCTTGGCACATTTTGTTTGCCAGAGGTGGTTTAAAACCAGAAGTTTGGTTTCACGTTATCCCCAGTGAAGTCTCTGTTTTATTTTGCTAGTATCTCTTTATCAGCAGAGATAGCAATCTTTGGAGATTTTCTTTCGTCAGTTTCCCTTTATCAGTAGGGATGACATTTATTTTGCTAGTATCTCTTTATCAGCAGAGATAGCAATCTTTGGAGATTTTCTTTCGTCAGTTTCCCTTTATCAGCAGGGATGACATTTATTTTGCTAGTATCTCTTTATCAACAGAGATAGCAATCTTTGAAGATTTTCTTCGTCAGTTTCCCTTTATCAGCAGGGATGGCATTCATGTTGCTAGATTCTCTTTATCAGCAGAGAACAGCAATCTTTTGAAGATTTTCTTTCGTCAGTTTCCCTTTATCAGCAGGGATGGCTTTTGTGTTGCTAGATTCTCTTTATCAGTAGAAAACAGCAATATTTGGAAGATTTTCTTTCGTCAGTTTCCCTTTATCTGCAGGGATGGCATTTATGTTGCTAGATTCTCTTTATCAGCAGAGAACAACAATCTTTGGAAGATTTTCTTTCGTCAGTTTCCCTTTATCAGCAGGGATGGCATTTATGTTGCTATATTCTCTTTATCAGCAGAGAACAGCAATCTTTGGAAGATTTTCTTTCGTCAGTTTCCCTTTATCAGCAGGGATGGCATTTATTTTGCTAATTCTCTTTATCAGCAGAGAATAGCAATCTTTTGAAGATTTTCTCTCGTCAGTTTCCCTTTATCAGCAGGGATGGCATTTATTTTGCTAGATTCTCTTTATCAGCAGAGAACATCAATCTTTTGGAGATTTCTTTCGTCAGTTTCCCTTTATCAGCAGGGATGGCATTTATGTTGCTAGATTCTCTTTATCAGCAGAGAACAACAATCTTTTGGAGATTTCTTTCCTCAGTTTCCCTTTATCAGCAGGGATGGCATTTATGTTGCTAGATTCTCTTTATCAGCAGAGAACAGCAATCCTTTGAAGATTTCTTTCATCAGTTTCCCTTTATCAGCAGGGATGGCATTTATGTTGCTAGATTCTCTTTATCAGCAGAGAACAGCAATCTTGTGGAGATTCCTTTCGTCAGTCTCCCCTTTATCAGCAGGGATGGCATTTATTTTGCTAGTTTCTCTGTATCAGTAGGGATAACAGCCTTTTGAAGATTTATTTTGTCAGTTCCCTTTATCAGCAGAGATGACACAACTTGGGAGATTTGTCTCACTTTATACCCAGCATACCAGCATTTATGACTAATTCTTCAGTAGAGGATTGCAAATTTCTGGGTTCTTTGGTATTCAATCTTCGTGTATCCCGATTGTCTGAAAGCCGTCGCTATCATACCTTCAGGACCAAGTCGATTGAATAGGGGCAACTGTTGCACCCCAAAATTTGCCCTCCTTACTTTATTACTAACTGGCTTATGTTTTCATTTCATTATCATTTTTGCATATCATAAGCATGGGGTCAAGGTACTTGAGGCAGTTCAGGAAAGTCCTATCTGGTCTACTACATCATCAAGAGTTCACAGGTGGCAAGGGATCTCAAGAGGATCACTCTCTCCTAACCAGTGCATGAATTAGGGTTTTGAAATTCTTGGGTTTATTGCTCCAATGGGCAAGTTCCTTGGGTTCTTATCATCATCAAATGGCATATCTTATCTTTGTTGAAGAGGATACACATCATATTCAGAGGAATTTAGATTTGGAGACTGTGTTATTTCCTCCTAGACTGAGGGTACCAAAACTAGGGTTTGCTATAAAGTCAGTTTATTTCTGATTTTTTGTGCAAGACTTGATTCCATGGTATTCCTTGGGTCCCTAAGTATCTAGGAATGGAAGATTGACCATCAGTTTGGTTCAGAAGAGGTTCAATTGGCCAATGGACTGAGAGTTAGTTGAATTTGGGGAAAAGTCAACGGTGAAAGGAGAAAAGTCAACTGTGGGATTTTGAGGTTCTCTTCAAGGTTTTCAAGGTCTCACATCCTCATATGGTCTCCAGGGGTTAAGTTTCATACATAGTTATCAGGAATCAGGAGTTGGTGCAAAGTTTCTAAATTTGGAAAGTGACCTATAATGAAAAGTTTCCTTTTTGGGCAAGTTCCTGCACTACATTCAACTTGACTTTTCATCATCAAGAATGATTCAAATGAATTTTTCTCCAACATGAAAGTTGAAGATCTCTTTCTTCTCTTTCCAACAAGTACCAGTGGGTCTCCATATCATTTGTTAAACTCCAGATATGGTCCAAAGAAGGCAAAGTGGTTTTTAGGGTTTCATTTTCACAACTTTTAGGTTTTGGGACATATGGACCTATGATTAATTCCATTGCTTCAAGTCATGTTCCAACATCCAAAAAAAAATCCTAAGAAGCATTTTTGGCTTTTTAATTAGGTGATTCCATGGTGTATTCTTAACTTATTTTTTATTATTCAAAAAAAGCCAAGTCATCAAAAACTCATGAATCATTTGTTTTCAAGGCCCAATTTAAATATGGTGTGATTAGCAATCCAAATGAAGGTGATCCATCAAATAATTCTCAAGTATCCATGCAAGGAGAAAGGTGTAATGAACATAATACATTTTAACAAAATAATTCAAAAATCATTTAACAATGGATTACCCAAGCCCAATTCCTCATCAGAAGAAAACCCTAGCCTATTTAAACCTAAAAATGCACTGGTTAGGGCTCATGCACGTGAAGTTGGAGGAGTTCTCTAGAAAACCCTACAAGAGTATTTTTTATTCAAACTCACGATCCACAAGGTTTTTGTCAAAACTTCTTCCATAAGTCTCTTCCTGGTGATTTCTAGAAGACAACCCAACCACCATTCGCAGCCCAAGGCAAGGATTGGAGTTGCTCCATCTCAGGTTGAGAGGTTTTTTCATGCTCTTAAAACTCCAATTTTTTATGTGAATATTGACGTGTTATGTCTGCTGATCATCCTAATATAATTGGTTTTAATTTTGGACGTGTGTACTGCTTGCTATGTTGATTTAAAGTTTTGGACCCACATTTTTCTTCGTTCGATTTGCTCTTGGCGTTGATCTTTTGTGAAAAATAATAGGATATTCGTGATCCTCATAAAAATCTGGACAAAACGGTGTATGGTTTGGCATTTTCTGGAAAGTTTCTTGTTGCAGGTGGCCGGAGTAGGGGGTCGGAACCCTAACTCCGGCGGTGGCATTCGTTTCAGTTCCCGCGAAAGGATTTGGGGAAGAAATAATAGCAGCCGTCCGTTGGTTTCATCATGTGGCTATCAGCGTGCCATGTGTCTTGTTTTATTATTTTGTTTCTGATTTTAATTTCGTAATCCCATGTACATTACCCCACAGCATTTACCGTGGACGCCCAATATCATTCTCCCAATTTAATTAATTTTTCCCTTCAACGACTTAACCTGGGACGTGGATTAGATTGGAGGGCCAGGATTGTGCCAGCAAATTAAGTGCATCATGTGCCTCTCACGTGGTGAGTCCACGGTGGGCTGAGTGGCCATGTGTGTGTGCGTGCATGTTAGTTAGGGTGCGTCTTGGGATCATGGCCCTTTATCAGGGATACCTTGGGCTTGCGTTGACCGGTTAAGGAACGTCAGATGCATCTAGTGACGTGGGTTAAGTCAACTAGTTGACTGGGTCGCATGTGGTGTTTTTTTCTATTTTTTTTCCTCGCTGATGGGTCTTTGGTACTGGGCTTCCTATTAACACCCCACCTTCCAGCCCATTTGAAATCCCAACGCAGTTGGATTACTGAATGCACCCCCCACTTCGTATTTCATTTTTATTTATTTAAGTTATCATATTTCATTTTTAATTATTAAAATTAACTAATTGCATTTAAAAAATCCCAATAAAAATCCGTGCATCATATTTGCCTTTTTATAAAATTTTTACAAATTTTATTTTTTATTTTAATTTTATTTTTATCATTTAAATTAATTGTTTAATCTATTTCCTTTTTGCATTACACATCTCATGCATACATAAATTTCTTTATTTTATTTCTCTGCAATCATAAAACATTTTTCATCCGTTCTTTTTGCATCTGTTAGATAACTTCCATAATGGCATAAAAATATTTTTCTTTCATATTTAAATTTATTTCATATTGCATTCAGGTCCTTCCTTTTGGCACACTAAACCCTAATTCTCACCTGAACTTTGCCCAATTGATTGAATGACTAACACTTTGAATTTTTGCAAGGACTTTTGATATGTTGTTTGCCTCTGGTTGAGGAACCTTAATGTTTAATTTGGGAATTTTAGGAGTTATTTTTCTAATTATCTGATTTGTTTTCACATGAGATTTTCTTGCAGGCGCATCTTTGACCTTGTATGATTATCTGTTTGAAAAGGCACTTGTGCCCTTTGTTTTGGGGCTGTTTCTTTGTTTCTTTGATTCATGTTTGGATGATTATCATTATTGTGTGCCATTGCTTGATTTTCATTCACCTCATTTCTCTTATTTATGTCTGTTTCTCACTAACCTCTTATGCAGGGACTAAGGTAAATGCTTTAAGGGTATGGATAAATATCCATGGTCACCCTTACTTCGTCCTTCCCTCATCTTCTTCCTTTAGGATTAAGGTTGTCTTCAAACTTCACTAACTGTAGGTCACCCATGCATGATAACTTTAAGGTTCATAGTCTCCCCTTAGAGTTACCCTTGTGTCTTCTCTCTTCTGATCTCAAATTTCTTTAAAACACTTAATAAGAATAAGGTGTATTGCGCACGAGCCTTAAGTATGGGGAATGAGAAATGAGGGGCTTCCTCTCATCTTTCTAGAGTGCTTAGCGAGCGTCCTGTCTTGGGACGATGCGTTAAGTATTCGCCCCTGTGCCCTAGACTTTGGTGCAATGCAGCTTAGGAACTAACTTAAGCCACTTCTGTCCTAAAAAATACAAACCAACTTCAAACCTTTTTATCCTTCGGGATTGTTAAACTAAAGGCTATTTTCAAAAAGGGCACGTTACCTTCCGTCTGAGTCACAAACAGGCATCGACCCTAACTGCCAGATGCGAACTTAACGTCGCTCATAAAAAACACAAAAAGAAATTGGTCCGAACTATATTGACTATGAATTTCCCATTGCACAAAGGGAGTACGTAGGCCTAGGACGTCGACGTCCTACCGAGTCTGTCTTTTTCTTTCCCTCTCCGTCTTTGTACAGCCCTAGATGATAGGATAACTCACCCTTAGAATAGACAACAAGCGTGGATCCCATCGAGTACGATGGACGCGTGGGGTGCTAGCACCTTCCCCTCGCGTAACCGACTCCCGAACCCAGGCTATGGTTGCGATGACAATTCCTTTCCCTCTTCCTAAGGTTTATGCGGTGTTCCCTTTCCCTCTATTGGGATAAATTTACACGGCTGGCGACTCTGTTTTTCCGCGCCACTCTCGCGTTTGTACCTGGATGAAGATCCTGGGAGCGACACAATGGTGTAGACACATCCTATACATCATATAGAAGAGATCCAAACACTTTCCAAACTTCTGTAACACCAGTATCAATAACCTCCATATCACACCTAGGCCTAATTGCAGTTGGCATACCACTGAGAGTTCCAGGAGATTTCCAGCCATTCCAAGCTTCTCAACACACTCACTAAGGTCCATTGAAGTTGTCCAGATCATTCAAACACGTCTATAACACCTACAACTAAGGATTCAAATTCCTCTTGCACAGGTAAGTCTGATGCTCTCAAACTCCATACTTCATGCATCATAAATGTTATGTTGAGTTACCACCATGATTATGAATGTGTATAGAATAATAACCCTCAATCAATTGCATGTTATTTATCGTGTACAGGATTTCACTTAGTTTTTGCAAAAATTAGGGTTCATCTGTTCATCACAATATATCTCACTCCACACTTAAAATAAATGAAATTAAATGCCACCATCGTGTTCCTTGATAAAAAACTAGCAAGTTTGATGTTTACTTCGTTTGATTTCATTGTGTAATGAGGGAGTTAAGTGAGCTTTTGCAAATTAGCCATGGCGGACAAACACGAGGAAGAAGAAAGAGCCGTTGGCGCCCTTTTTCAAATATTTGAATTTTTAATTATTTTGATTATTTCTTAATTAATTTCAAAAATTCATATCTCTTTAAATTTTAATCTTTTTCAAGAGATTTTTTAAACATAAATCCTTCACATATTTAAATATTTTATTCCACAAAAAAAATCAAAAAAATATATTTATTTGTTATATATTTAAATATTTTAAAGAATTTCCTTTTAATTGTTTTTTAAACATTTAAAAAAAAATTCTTTCTCTTGATTTTTCAAAACCAAATGAGTTTCAAACCATCATGTGAATAAAACATCCATTTCAAACATTAATCAAAATTCATAACATGTTTATTAAATATAGGGTTAAATATGTTTAAGGTCCCTATAAATATCTCACCTTTTAAGATTGGTCCCTATAAAATTTTTCTTCAAACATTGATCCTCCAAAAATTTTCCGTTTCCAAATGTAGTCCCTGACGTTAAATTCATCTAACGGAAAGTGATGTGGCATGCCACGGTGGAACAAAAATAATTTAATAGTGAATGGTAACTCAAAGAACACATTTTATCCCTCTTTCACTCATGCCCTAGGTTCATTTTTCTTCTGCGTTTTGCAAAGGAACAAAGAAGACAACGACCGTTGAAGTGGTGGTCCCAAGGAGTCATAGTGCGTATCGTAGCAGCGGTGGTCCCAGGTTAGTAACTTTGTCTGCCATTGTTGAGTTGTTTATTCGTGGTCCCAGCTTCAAATTTTTACGTTTTGTTACTTTGAGTTAATGTTAGGGTTAGTATAACATAGAGTAAATAGTAACTATGCAATTCGTGTTTTTTGTTTTAAACTTGGTAAAAAGTTATGGTTATTGCGCTTGTTCCAGAAATGGTAAATGAAATTAAACTTAGATTAATCTATGTCTACAGGGTAATGGATAAGTTCAAGGTATTTTTTTACTCAAAGGGTCGTTTTGTAAAAGACAATAACCTAAAATATGAGGGTGGGGAAGTCTATGCATTTGCTGGCCAAGATCCAGATTATTGGAGTTTCTTTGAGGCATGTGACCTAGTGAAAATAGTCGAACCAGAATTTGATTATACTACTGTTAAGATGTGGTGGAAACATGAGGGTGGATTGCTTGAGGAAGACTTAAAACAATTTAGGGATGATGGAGATGCACATTGTCGCTCCCGGGATTTTCATCCTAGTACAAACGCGAAAGTGGCACCGAACAGAGTCGCCAGCAATGTGTATTTATCCCAAGAGAGGGAAAGGAAACACCGCATAAACCTGAAGGAAAGGAAAGAGCATGGTCTTGCGACCAAGAAAACTGGATAAGGGAGTCGGTTACGCGAGAGGAAGGTATTAGCACCCCCTCGCGTCCATCGTACCCGATGGGATCCACGCTTGCTGCTTCAATCAAATGGTGATAGAAAAGGAGACTGGAAAAGGAACTGGAAAAGGAACTGAAAGAAAGAAAGGAGAAAGAAAAGAAAAGAAACGGGAAACAAATGTAGGGAAAATAAAAGAAGTGCTCGCATGGGCCCTACCCCACTGCCTACGTATCTTATCGGGAGCATGAGAATCAGAGCGACGTAGTTCCCCTCACTAGGGATGAATTGTGTTTTTTAGAGAATGGCTTACGTTCTAGCTCAGGTGTTGCAGGCTCGCTGGTCCGAGTGCGTTACCATCTTGCAAGAGAACGAGTAGAAGCGCGTTCGTACGCTAAGAGTGAATGAGGTGAGAAAAGAATTCCCGAAGGAAAGACGTGATTGTTTGTTTTTGTCTTTTAAAAGCTTTTTTCCATTTATTTGCATATGACAGTGTATCTGAATCTTAGCCATTGGAATGTGTACAATCTCACATTCCAAGATGGAATGAGCAAGAAGACACACTAAGAGCGAAGAAGACCTCCACACTTAGTTCCAATTGTCAAGGTTCAAACACACTAGCATACTTGTGTTTATTAAGTGTTTTGTTGATTATGAAATGAAGAAGTGTTTTTTATTATTTGCACCTTCAACAAGTATTGCATTTAAGTCCCTCACACAAGATCAAATGTTTAACACATTGACCCAAGATGGGCTATATGCTATACATTTTAAGATTATAAGAGAAGACCCCTTATAATCTTTTCTTTATGTGAAAGGCCTAAATGCAATAAATGCCTACCTTTATTAGATATTTTGAATTTTCTTTGAGATGAGAAAAGAGACTCAAGAGAGGATAAAGGTAAAAATCTATATGGACTAAGACTCAATCCTAATTGATTAGCTAAGGGAGTGATCCTAAGGTTTGTGAGGTTTCAACCTAAAGTCTAAAGAAAGAATGAATTAAACAATTCACTTCTAAAGTAGAAGATGAATTGTAATTCACAAAGGGAAAGTGATGAGTTACTAAAAGAAAGCACATAAGTGCTTAACAAAACACAAAATGGAATTGTAAAAGAGAAAGGATAGAAGTTGAATGTGGATTCCTTATCCACACTCAATTGAAACTTACCAAAGCCCCTACATGGTTAGTAAACATGTATAAGAAGTATAAGAAGTAAAAGAACATGTAAAGCATCATAAAACTCAAAAGAATTAAATGAGAAATCAAATCCTAGAACCACAACCAGAATGTACATCATATGGGAAACAAATGGTTATTATCAATCAAACTCAAGTGGATAGGCAACAAACATCCTCCATGACATTAGAACATGATCTCATAAGAAAAGGGAGAATGAAAGATGAAAGAGAAAAGAAGAAATGTGCATAAATGGAACATGTAATCCATGGATCAGAATTGAAATGAAATGAAAAATGATTCACAGACATCTCACAAGTATTCATGCATGACACATCAAAGCATTTAGGAAGTGATAGAAGAAGTAGGATTGAAATGGAAGTTCCAAACAAAGGAAAGTGCAAACACAACATGTTAAAAGTGCACAAGGTTCAAATGATAACCAACAAGCAAAGATGACATATGATATGTATCAATGTCCTATAATGTCAAGAGTGTAGCTCACCAAATAGGCAAATGATCATGCAAGTATACACAAAAGAAAACATGTAAACATGCACAAAAGATTACAATGATATGACATGTTATAATGCTTTAAATGAAATGCATAAAAAAAAAATCAAATGGCCTCATGAAAATTATGAAAACATGGTATTGAAGTTCACCAATCAGAGATGAATCACATATCAAAGTAGCATGCAAGGAACCAAGGCAAAATGAGGTCCAACAATGCACTTAGGTCAAATAGCCATATCATACAAAGTAGCACAAAAGTGAACACCAAACATGCCATAAAATGACCTAAAAAATCAAATAAAAATCAATTAACATACCTCAAGATGATAATGACTCAATGCAAAAAGAAGAGCATCAAAACAATTTTTAATGATCAAGAACAAAATTAAACAAGATCATGTACCATATTAAGAATGCACATCAAAGAAATTCAAAGAAAAATATATAACAGGGGTAAAAAGGTCATAAAATCAGAAAATAAAATCACCAAAAATTTTCTAAATGTTTTAATGATGCTCATGAATTTTTTTGGAATTTTATGATGCTATTTAGTATTTTTTAAAAATTAAAAAACAAACATGTAGAAAAATGGAAGAATAAAATGCAATGCAAAAATGAATGGGGGTGCATGCCTAGTAAAAATGAGTTCAAAAATCATTGGGCCTTAAGCAAGGGGG
This sequence comes from Lathyrus tuberosus, assembly GCA_022829125.1. Lineage (NCBI taxonomy): Eukaryota > Viridiplantae > Streptophyta > Magnoliopsida > Fabales > Fabaceae > Lathyrus > Lathyrus tuberosus. Next base: position 4,431,961 of record JALAZF010000469.1, on the reverse strand, counting down.
TGTGAATATCAATTTAATCCAAGGTCCAAATCTGCGTTGAACACATTAATTAACATGTACACTCAGTCAACAAAATTGACTCGCTCATGGCCATTGGATCAAGTCAAGGTCAAACAAAAGTCCAAGTAAGCAACATCAACGCACACACGTGAACGACCACACAACATACAATGCACCACACCACATAATGTTTAAATGAAATCAGAAAAACGCACGTGAGGATCACATGACTTTTAATGTGCTGGCATCATACAAACCTCACGATCATAAAAAATGGACGGACACGATTAAAACAGGACAAAACCCTAGCAAATACAGTCACCGGCCGGAGATGACTTCCGGTCACCTTCTCCGGCTATATCACCACCGTCTACAACTTCAAGTTTTCCAGAATCTCACAAACAAAACATCAAAATGAAGAGGAAGTAGTGGAGAGCACGAATCCAAAGACAAAATGCACAAGATGTTCATGAGATGAGAGAATCGACCAGAGGAAGATTTGCCCTAACTTTTCAACTATGCCTCAAAAGGCCTATCAACTAGCCAGACAAGTTCTTGAGCTTATAAGAAGCTTCAAGAACCTGAAAACAACTTCACATTAAGTCTATAATAGTGGAGATTCATACCTGAAGTTTTGAAATCTTGAAGTGTTCTTCAGAAAACCAGAGGTCTTGTCTCCTCTACAATCTTCACTTGGCCAAATAAAGGCTGAGATGTAGAAATTGATGATGATTCAATGGAGAAAAGGTTGAAACCAATCTTCAAAACAAGTTGCAGTGTTGAGAAATTGAGAGAGAATCAGATAGATTCTGAACTGAGAGGACCAAAGTGAAGCTCGAGGATCAGTTCAATGGTGAGATTGAGAGAGAAGAAGGGAGTGTTTTGGAGTGAAATGAGAAGAATCCAAACTGAAAATGAAATTGGAGTGTGTGTTTTCTATTTATGGTGAGCTCTAATCATGGTTTAGTGAGTGGAGTTAAGTGAGTCAAGTTAGCTAAACTGAGTCATCCCTAACTAACTGAGTCAAGTTAGTTAGGGAGAGCAGTGCTATGGTGAAGAGGACTCATGACATGCTATGGTGTGGGAAAACTAAATGGCACGGTTTGTGAAATAGAAGCTTGTTCATCACAAACTTGCTAAGAAAGTTTTGTCCCTTCTATTCTCATGCAATGCACGTGCCACTGTGCTTAGTGTAAGTAGTGTATGCTTGGTCAAAAGAGGAAACTGAAGTGAAGAAGTGTTTGTGGTGTGTGTGAACCAAAATCATGCAACATGCTGTCAATGTATCCATGCCAACATAGGGTAGTTTGTGGAGGTTTTTCTCTCTACTCAATGGCTGCATTAGGGAGTTTATGGGTTCATTGGAAAGAGGATGCATTGGAGCACAATATTGATTTGGAAATTGAAATGGAATGAGGTCTCAAACATGTCTAAAAATGACCTTAAACAGATGGGCCAAGAACTGGTACATGGGTGCGAAGACTTGTGGCATGACCTGGTTGTGACCTGGTCAAATTTCAGTTGCAATGACCATTCTTTGAGCCATCATAACTCCTTAACCTTTGATCAGATGAAAAATTGATAAACACCAACTTTGAAGATCTCACATAGAGGAACAACTTTGATGTTGAAAGGTTTTCCATTTGAAGCCTCTAATCATGAGTAATTGATCAATACATTTGGCCCACCAAGTGTTTGAGAAAATGACTGCGCGCGTGCCCTGAAAATCTTGGTCATGACCTAGTTTTGGACCTACTTTGCTCAAACTTTGATCAATCATATCTCACTCAATTTTTATCCAATGGAGATGTTCCACATATGTATGTGAAGCTTAAAACAAGATCTTTTGTTGTGGCCGAGTGGAATTTTCATTTGGTGCTTCAATTTTAAATGGCCTTGGTTCAAACTCTGCTGCAAAATGGCCAAAACTTGCTATTTTTAGTAACCCTTCCTCTTCCAAAAATGGCAACTTTCCACCTCTTGATTTTTTCATGATTCCTTTGGAGTTTCTTGACCAAATTTTGTACATTGGACATATGTAACATGAATTTCATGATCTTGGGCTCAAAAAGTCAAGAGTTGACTTTTTCCTCTGATTATTTGACTTGGCCCCAATTTTCCTGATTTCTGATCTTTCTTCCAATTGAAACACTTCCAAAACCAATTGAGAGGCAATTTTCCATACACATACACTTAAGAACATGTAGAATACCATGACATCAAGTTTTGTCCAAAAAATCAAAGATTCCCTGATTTAATGGGAAACCCTAGTTTTGGTGCCCACCTCCTAGGAGAAAAATGTGCAGTCTTCAATTTCAAATTCCTCAGAGTATGTTGTGTACCTTCTTAAAGGATGATGATATATGCCATTTGAGGATGATTTTGGATCAATGAGCTATCTCTTTTGAGGGCTTTCCTTCAGTTTTTGAACCTCTTGCATAGTGAAAGATGTAATGCTTCAATCTCCCATTGTATCTCTCATCCTTGAGGTTGTGGATGATCAATTGAGATGGTATGAGACATGAAAGACCTCTTGGCTAGCTTTAAGGAAACTTGATTGACCTTTTTGTGCTTTGAATGATCCCTTGATTGTCCACCTTCCACCTGATCACATGCCCTGATGGTAAGAAGGATGCCATGCTTCATTTTTCTATTTTAAATGCAATGTAATGTTAATGAGGTGGATATGATATGATAAATGATAATGCCATGCTATGATGACAAAGAGGGAGAGCAAATTTTGGGGTATTACAGCTGCCCCTATTCAAGCGCTGTAGACCTGAATGCCTGAAAGCGATTGCTTTCGGACTTTCAAGGTATATAGCGATTGAATACCAAATATAACCAAAAATTTGCTCTGGATGATGAGGAAGAAACTTCCACGACATTGCTAGCTTGAATCTTCAATGAAACATTGTCAGAGAAAACTGTCTTTTGAACGACACCAGACGACTACTGGCTTGCCACACTGCTGGTGGACTTTAATAATGTCTTTTATGCAATTCCAGACGACTACTTGCCTGCCACGCTACTGGTGGACTTTAGAAATGTCTTTTTGAATGACGCCAGATGACTACTGGCTTGCCACACTGCTGGTGGACTTTAATAATGTCTTTTATGCAACTCCAGACGACTACTGGCCTGCCACGCTACTGGTGGACTTTGCAGCTTCGTGCCACCCGAAGATGGACTTTTGCCAATCCACTGTTGGACTTTTGGAATATGCCACCCTTAGATGGACCTTTCGCCAATCCACTGTTGGACTTTTGCCACCCGAAGACGGACTTTTGCCAATCCACTGTTGGACTTTTGCCACCCGAAGACGGACTTTTGCCAATCCACTGTTGGACTTTTAGCTGCTTTGCCACCCGAAGATGGACTTTTGCCAATCCACTGTTGGACTTTTAGAATATGCCACCCTTAGATGGACCTTTCGCCAATCCACTGTTGGACTTTTAGAATATGCCACCCTTAGATGGACCTTTCGCCAATCCACTGTTGGACTTTGCTAACGTCTTTTAACAATGCCAGACGACTACTGGCTTGCCACACTACGGGTGGACTTTCGCAAAATTCCAATACTGGATTACACTCTGCATCCGTGTCAGACATCTCTGCCGACTTTGCTGAGGAACAATGATCAATGACTTGACTTTAGAGGTTCCTGAGAGGATAGCATCTCTGCTGGATAATGAATGAACAATCCGTCCGCTCCGAATTGTCAAGTTTGCCAAAAATAAATTGGACTTGAAGAATAATAGATCTGCCAGTAATCACTTCATCTGCTGGGGGAATGAATTCTGGTCACAGCGACTCCGCTGGGGATGAGAATTTCTTTGCATGGCGTCTTGCTAAGGAAGAAAAGTCATAAAAAAAACTCTGCTTGGGGATCTATCCAATCCAAGACCCTTTGTAGGGGTCATCCACCTTCAGACCCGACTGGGGAAAGGCTGTACCATCCTTGTTGAGGAATAGATTCTGTCGATCTTATAAACCTTTGCGGGGAGAACAACAACTCAGCTGGGGAGTATTGCTGACAAGATTCGATGCTGACCTCTGTGGGGATACCATTACCAGAGACACAATCTTGCTGGGGATCAGGGCTACTCTGCCAGGGATATGCAAATCCTGATTAGAACATTCCATTGCAACTTGCTAGGAAGGAGTCCTTAGAGATCTGTTGGGGAAACCCAAAGCAAATCCACAGTAGTCTACTGAAGAATATGACTGTCAAGCTTAGGATAAGTACCACAATGCCCCATGTTAGGCGAGCTTCCCTTTAGACAATTCCGTTAGGGATGACGAGTTTATAGCAAACTCTGCTGGAGGAAACTGCTTTAAAACGTCTCGTGCTGGGGACTGCCTTTTGAGAGGATTTTACAGAAGACCAATTGTCCTCAAACTCTACTGGGGATGATCAACACTTCATGCTGGGGAAACAAACATGCCCCATGCTTGGGCAAACCAACAATTCATCCCCGAAGAGGATGTCATAAGAGTATTTTACAGAAGATTCAGCCTCTTCAAACTCCTGTGACTTCACTGGGGAAAGACCATCAGTTTCGGTGTCGACGAGACCACTCTTTTGGGGAACCTGTGACCGTTATCGACACAGAAAAGCTTGTAGCTGTTGGAAGTACTGTATGAGAGAATCGACTTAATAAGATACAACAGTACCCAGTTGAACTTAATTCACTGAGATCGACCCGTTATGAACAATCGTCGACCGAACGATGAACGCCTATCTCCTTACCCATAATTGCCCCAGTCTTTTGCGTGGGGTGACTTATTACTGGTCTTGTGCTTAACATCATCTGCACCTACTACCTGCAACAAAAGAATATGCACACATGCCCCGAATATTGCGTGGCTAGAATCCACCATCCGGGGGTATTCAACATTCAAAGTAATTTCAAATGTTTTTTTTTTCGCGCATGTTATTGCAAGGCCGCCATGTTTTCAAATGCAATGTTTTATCAAAATTAGGACGTTTTTGCAAACAAAGCAATAAAACAAAAATAGGAAGCTTTTTATTGAAATTCAATTTATTGACTGAGAGCCCAGAATAGGCAATTACATCCGAAAGCGATCCCTGGAAAGAGGTGATCGCTGAAAATTGAGAAAAGAAACTATCCTAATGGCAATGTGAAAACGGACTTCCACTGAGTTTCCATTCTGTTATGACCAGTATGTCTTCAAAACTCCCCGACCTTGCCTTCTGAGGACTGATCAGACCGATTCCTATCTTTCAGAACGTCAGTTGTTCAAACGGTAATGGGTACAGATAACTCAGACCGTAGTCATTCGCTTAAATCCCTCTTTTGTGTGGACCGCCCTTTCAGGTTTTCGATCCACCAGGATACCCTTTTTTGCCTAAGTTGCCCTTTCGGGTTTTCAACTTACCGGGTGTACAATTTTCTTTTCAATTATATCCCTAATTTTTGCCCGAACCTTATTCTGTTTTTGGTTCGCCGGGATGCCCTTTTTTGCCTGGATTTTTTTTTATTTTTATTAGCCAGCGGGTCTATTCATGCGAAGTATTTTTTGACTACGTCCGAGTTGACAGGGGATGAAAAGTCTTCGCCATCCATGGTTGTAAGCAATAAAGCTCCGCCCGAAAAGACCTTTTTAACCACGAATGGACCTTCATAGTTAGGAGTCCATTTGCCCCTGTGATCTGTATTGGGAGGAAGGTCCTTTTGAGTACCACATCTCCGACTTTGTAAACCCGAGGACGCACCTTTTGGTCAAATGCCTGCTTCATTCTGCGCTGATATAGTTGCCCATGACATACAGCCGCCAATCGCTTTTCCTCAATAAGGCTCAGCTGATCAAATCTGGCTCGTACCCATTCAGCTTCATCTAGCTTAACATCCATCATAACTCTGAGGGACGGAATCTCTACTTCAACCGGTAGCACTGCCTCCATACCATATACAAGTGAGAATGGGGTTGCCCCAGTGGACGTGCGTACCGACGTTCGATACCCATGCAAAGCAAATGGTAACATCTCATACCAATCTTTATACGTGACAACCATCTTCTGCACAATCTTCTTGATATTTTTGTTGGCCGCTTCGACCGCGCCATTAATCTTTGGGCGGTACGGAGAAGAATTGTGATGTTCGATTTTGAAGTCCCGGCATAGCTCAGCCATCATCTTATTATTCAAATTAGAACCATTATCAGTAATGATTCTTTCGGGAACTCCATATCGGCAAATGATATCCCGTTTTAAGAAACGAGCTACCACTTGTTTTGTAACATTGGCATAGGATGCAGCTTCAACCCATTTGGTGAAATAATCAATTGCCACCAAGATGAAACGATGACCATTAGAAGCTGTAGGCTCAATCTTTCCGATCATATCAATGCCCTACATGGCAAACGGCCAAGGCGACGACATGATACTCAACGGATTTGGAGGCACATGCACCTTATCTGCATAGATCTGGCATTTATGGCATTTGTGGGCATATTTGCAACAATCTGACTCCATAGTCAACCAATAATATCCCGATCTTAACAACTTTTTAGCCATTGCATGCCCTCCGGCATGGGTACCGAAAGAGCCTTCGTGCACTTCAATCATCAACAAGTCTGCTTCATGTCTATCCACACATCTAAGCATGACCGTGTCAAAATTTCTTTTATACAGCACGCCATCTTTGTTCAAGAAGAAACTACCAGCTAACCTTCTCAACGTTTTCCTGTCTTTGGACGATGCCCCGGGCGGGTACTCTTGACTTTTCAAGAAACACTTAATGTCATGAAACCATGGCTTGTCATCAGACGTTGCATCGACCGCAAACACAAATGCTGGTCTGTCAAGGCGGGATACCTCAATCTTAGGTACATGGTTCCATCCTTGCACCTTGATCATGGAAGATAAAGTGGCCAAGGCATCAGCGAACCTATTCTCATCTCGAGGAATATGGTACAGTTTCACTGTTGTGAAAAATGTCAGCAATCTCCTCGTATAATCTCTATACGGCACTAGATTTGCTTGGTGCGTGTACCAACTCCCTTTCACTTGATTGATTACCAAAGCTGAATCACCGAATATATCAAGGGTCTTAATCCGTAGATTAACCGCCTCCTCGATCCCCATTATACAAGCTTCGTACTCTGCTTCATTGTTGGTGCATCCGAAAGTTATTCGTGCAGTGAAAGGCATATGAACACCTTCCGGCGTGATCAGAACTGCTCCAACTCCGCACCCATTCATATTGACAGCCCCATCAAACATCAGACTCCATTTGGATTCAGGGTCTGGCCCCTCCTCCGGAAGTGGTTCCTCGCAGTCTTTAGCTTTGAGAAACATGATGTCCTCATCAGGGAAGTCAAATTTCATGGGTTGGTAATCATCAATCGGCTGTTGCGCAAGATAGTCGGACAAGATACTTCCTTTGATGGCCTTTTGTGAAGTGTACTGAATGTCATACTCTGTCAAGACCATTTGCCACCGTGCAACTCTGCCTGTCAGTGCTGGTTTCTCGAAAATGTACTTGATAGGATCCATTTTTGAAATCAACAAGGTTGTGTGCCTAACCATATATTGCCTCAATCACTTAGCGGCCCATGCAAGCGCACATCATGTCTTTTCAAGCATTGAGTATCGGGACTCACAATCATTGAACTTTTTGCTCAGGTAGTAGATAGCATGCTCCTTCCTACCTGTCTCGTCATGTTGACCGAGAACACAACCCATGGAACCTTCAAGCACTGTCAGATACATTATCAGCGGTCTCCCTTCAACTGGAGGCATTAGAATCGGAGGTTCCTGCAAGTATTCTCTTATCTTATCGGATGCCAATTGGCAATCGTCATTCCACCTGACCGTTTGATCCTTCCTTAACAATTTAAATATTGGCTCACACGTGGCTGTTAGGTGAGATATGAACCTTGCAATGTAGTTCAATCTACCCAAGAAACCACGAACCTCTTTTTCTGTTCTCGGTGCAGGCATTTCTTGTATTGCTTTCACCTTGGCAGGATCAACCTCGATTCCTCTTTCGCTCACAATGAAACCTAGTAACTTTCCCGAACGCACCCCAAACGTGCACTTGTTTGGATTTAATCTCAGACGGAACTTTCTCAACCTTTCAAACAGCTTTTTTAGGTTAATCAGATGTTCCTCTTCTGTTCTCGACTTGACAATCATATCATCTACATAACATTCGATCTCCTTATGAATCAAGTCATGAAACAATGTTACCATCGCCCGCTGGTACGTTGCCCCTGCGTTTTTCAGCCCAAAAGGCATTACTTTATAGCAATATGTACCCCACGGAGTAATGAACGTGGTCTTCTCCATATCTTCAGGTGCCATCTTGATCTGGTTGTACCCGGAGAAACCGTCCATAAAAGAGAACACTGAAAACTGAGCTGTATTATCGACCAGCACATCAATATGAGGTAGTGGAAAATCATCTTTCGGGCTAGCTTTATTAAGATCTCGATAATCCACACACATTCTCACTTTTCCATCTTTCTTCGGTACTGGCACGATGTTGGCTACCCACGGAGGATATTTGGTCACAGCAAGAAAACCAGCATCCCACTGCTTCTGGACTTCCTCCTTGATCTTTAAAGCCATGTCGGGGTGAGTCCGACGAAGTTTCTGCTTGACTGGCGGACATTCTTCTCTTAATGGCAGCCTGTGCACGACAATATCCGTATCCAACCCCGGCATATCTTGATACGACCAGGCGAAGATGTCAACATACTCGCGCAACATTTCAGTCAAGTTTTCTTCACATCTGCTTGCAAGCTGGCACCAATCCTGATCTCTTTCTTGGCATCCTTGGAACCAATATTGATGATTTCTACAGTCTCCTGGTGAGGCTGGATGACCCTTTCCTCTTGTTTCAACAATCTGGCCAGTTCTTCAGGGAGTTCACAATCTTTCTCATCCCCTTCTTCGGCTTGATAAATCGGATTGTCAAAAGTCATACATAGTCATATCAAAATCGTTATCAGTGGTATCCGGAGGATCAAGTCTGCATGAACGGGTTCATGCCTAATTTTAGAATTTATTTTTAAGCAAAACAAAAGAAAATGAAACATTGCCATTTTATTTTTGTGCAAAAATAAAAACTGAAAGACAGAGAACAAAATTTGATTGCAAAACGTCCTTTATTAATGATTAAACATTGCAAATGCAACCATGGTGGCCCTACAAATGAATCTATACGCCGTGGGCAGAGCGCAAGATTTTGACATGCATTATGGTTAGAAAATACAAAGAAAAATTACTCTGTCTGAAGAGTAACCCGGATGACTTCTTCAACGGACCAGTTCTGCACTTGTTGTCCCGGAGCATGAGGGCGTACCCAGTTGTCCAGGTCACAATTACTGTCAACACTATCCTCTGTGGCTGCACAAGACTGGTCCGTGTAGATAATTCCCCCACTATTGAAAGTAATGGGTCCCCTGCTCCCCGCATCTGAAGTTGTAGAGGGATGATAACCAATACCAAATTTGTCTTCCTTCATTGGGGTCTCTATCAACCTGCCCCAACCTTGGGCGTTGCCTGCCCTGACGACTTCGACAGCTTGTTTGTAAGATGAAATGGAGGTACCGGCCCCAACTGGTACAGAAGAAGACTCAGGTGCATCGTCAATATTGACTGCTTCAAATGATTGGCACAACATCTCATGAATTTCCCCATCTATTTCAATGTACTTGAACGTGGACAAGTGACTCACAAAGATGTCTTCTTCCCCACACACCGTCACAACCTGCCCTTCAAACTCATACTTCAGCTTTTGATGTAGAGTCGAAGTAACAGCCCCGGCTCCGTGAATCCAAGGGCGTCCCAATAGGCAGCTATATGTAGGTTGTATGTCCATTACATGGAACGTGGATTTGAATACCTGTGGTCCAATTTGTACGGGCAATTCCACCTCACCAAACACAGATCGTCTAGTTCCATCGAATGCTCTGACCACCAATTCACTAGGCCTTAAGATCAAACCATCAACTTCCAGCTTCATTAATGCCTTCTTGGGCAAGACATTGAGTGATGAACCAGTGTCTACCAGTACATGAGATAACACTGCGCCCTTACACTCCATCGTGATATGCAAAGCCTTATTATGGTTTCTTCCTTCAACAGTCAAATCTCTACTTGTAAAGCCCAAGCCATGGCTAACATTAACATTGGAGATTACGCCCTCGAGCTGATTAACAGTAATTTCCTGTGGCACGTATGCACTCTTCAATACTTTCAACAACGCCTGCCGATGCGCATCAGAGCACATCAATAGTGACAAGATTGAAATCTTTGAAGGGGTCTGATTCAGTTGGTCCACAATCTTATAATCGCTTTTCTTGATTATCTTCATAAATTCTTCCATTTCCTTATCAAAAGTAATCTTTGTCTCTGCTTCAGGTGTAGGCGCATTTTCAACCACCTGTTTACCTTTAGCCTTTGCTGCGGCTTCTGCCTCTTTATCACTTCTCAAGGTTTGGGGAGCGAACAACCTTCCACTCCTTGTAAAGCCCCCTACACCCCCTACGTTATCAATATTTGGGCTGACTGATGACTCAACTTCCTGCTTTTTACCTTCGTAATATACATCTGCCCCATAGTGCCATGGGATAGCCTTCGTAGATGTGAACGGAATTGGTCCTGGCACCGTGATAGTGACAGGACTGGGCCTTTCTGGCGCAACACTCGCCACGGGAACTGTATTGATCGGCACTTGAAACTCAGCGGGGGTGTAATAGATGGTCACGGTTGATACTTCATCAGTGTCTTTCACGACTCTGTCGAACTGTAGACATCCTTCATCGATTAGATTCTGTAAACCCATCTTCAACTTATCACAGTCGTTCTCCTGATTCATACACTCAGAGCAATCTTGATTACAGCCCGGGAACACCTGTCCCTTCAATAAACGATCTTTTACAACCAACAAAGAAGTTTTCACTTGATGGATATCTGTCACCAGATTCAATCTCCTCCCATCTTCAATAGCGTACACATTTGCTGCACTATGATCAGGCATGGGATGCTGAGTAATATTAGGAGCGGGAGAGAAATTGATGGCTTTAGCATCAATCAAATCTTGTACTTTATGATGGAAAGCCCAGCATTTTTCAATGGAGTGCCCCTGAGCACCTGAGTGGAACTCACAACGAGCATTAGCATCGAAGTTAGGCGGCAGGTTTCCAGCAACCGGAGCTTTCATAGTACGGAGTTCTACCAACTTTAACTCGAGTAGTCGGGGCAACAGCGCGGCATAAGTCATAGGGAGAGGATCCATTTTACGATCCCTCTGCCTAGACCTTTGCTGGAAAAAAGGTTGTTGTTGTTGAACTTGTTGTTGGGGTTGTTGTTTCTGAACAGACGGTGTGGGGATTGTTACAGCATCTACCTGATAATAAGCTTGAGAACGCCCTCTGCCTCGTCCTCTAAACACAGCATTCGTATCACCTTCTCCTCTTTTCTGGTTACTAGCAAACGGTTTCTTCGTCCCCGAAGAGCCAGCCCCACTCACATCCTGGATCTTTCCAAGCTTTAACAGACTTTCTATTCTTTCTCCCGCAATCACAATATCAGCAAATCCAGTTGACGGACAAGCAGCTAATCTATCAAGATAGGCCCCTTGCAAGGTGCCCATGAACATATCTGCCATTTCTCTGTCTGACAAGGGAGGTTGAACCTGGGCAGCCATTTCCCTCCACCTCTGTGCATATTCTTTGAAACTCTCCTTGGCATTTTGTGACAACCCCTGTAATTGAGTGCGGTTGGGCGCCATGTCAATATTATACTGGTATTGCTTCAAGAACGCTTCTTCCAGATCTTTCCAACTCTTCACAGCAGCTCTATTCAACTTCATATACCAGGTCAAGGACGCCCCAGCCAGACTGTCCTGAAAATAGTGCATCCATAACTTCTCGTCATCCGTATGGGCTGAAATCTTCCCAAAATAAGCTTGAAGATGCGTTTGGGGACACGCATTGCCGTGATACTTATCAAAAGTAGGAGGTTTGAATTTAGGGGGAATTCTGACTCCTGAGACCAGCCCCAAGCTGGTAACATCAATACCCATAGAGTTCTTGCATTCTATGGCCCTGATCTTTTCTTCTAACTCATCATACCTTCGATCACCTTGATTACCCACATCAGCATCCAGCAGAGTAAATTGGTCTTCCAGGGTATCTTCAAGAGTAACACCAGCATGCCTACCATTTCCATTACCCCGATTGTTACCACCAGGAGGAGGGTTGCCACCGGGAGGAGGGATGCCATGTCCCTGTGAATTGTCATGCTGATCACCTTCGGGCCCATTGTCTGGACGCTCGACCAGAAGCCTCAATCTCTCCTGATTTTGTGCCATGCCAGTCATGAGGGTCATAAACTGGTCCATACGCGCCCTCATTTTGGCCAAATCACTTTGCACTTGATCCATGATTCTTACTTGATTTCTTCGCGTCGAATATCGGTGAATATGATTCTCCGCTATACTGCCTGAAACTAAATAAAGGTTAGAGACCCTGCAACGAGTACCTGAAAAGCAAGTAACATAAATGCAGAATGTTATGCAATGCCATGCAATGTTATGTTTATCATTTCCAAAGTGCTTTACACCCTGATTCCAATCCAAACCACGAAAATCTGAAGACCAGAAATCGTGATATAAAGAGACGTGTAGTGGTCATGTGCTTGTGTACAGATATCTGATAAAGAGTAATTCTGAATACACTGCTCATACTCATTCAACAAAGTATTCAAGTATTTAAGAAAGGCTCATCCGCCAATGCAATACAAGAAAAAAAATGGATCCATCAACAAGCCTGATGGTAGCCATTAACAACAAAATACAGGGAAAAGAACATCAATCTGACAATTCCACATCCTTCAGCTTATCACTTGAATACTTGACTTCCTCAAAAAGTATACGGGTACGCTGGTGATTCGGCTTTTCAATCATTTCTTTGATCAAGACATCCCGTTTCTCAAGAGCTTCAGTTAAAGAACCCATATGCAGCATAAGAGCTTCGTCATCATGCACTCCTTTGTGTCTCTTTACACCAGCTTGCGTCTTGAGTATCTCTCTTTCTATCATGGCTTCTTCAAGCTCTTTCTTGGTATTCTTCAGCTGGCTTCTAGCTTCTTCTAACTGTTCTTGACTTTTACCGAGACTTTCCCGATACTTTCTCCTCTGCTCATGTGCCTTTTTAAGCTCCTCGTCTTTAGTCTTCGACTGATCCTTTAACTCGGCATTTTCAATTCTGACTTCATCCCAAGCTTGACGAAGTTGAGCTAATGAATCCTTGCTTCGGGCTAAAGTCTGTTTTGTAATCTTGTGAGCCTGACTAGTGTCATCTGCTCCCAAAGTAAGTTTCCGAAAGTACCGAGCTCTGTCATCAAAATCTTCCTCTTTGTCAGCCAAGGTTTTTTCCGCTTTCAAGGCTCTCTTTTCCAACTCTTTGTTGTCAGCTAGAGCTTTCTGAAGACATCTGCTCATTCCAGAATTCTCTATCTGCAACTCTCTGACCATTTTCCTCCACTTCTCACATTCTTCAATAGCCACCATAGTGGGTTGTTCTGGCCGTACTGAACATAAAAGAGGTCCCCTTGAAAAGGGTAAAAGCAATTCCTTTACTTTCGTCTCAATCCACCTGTCATATTCAGGATAAGATCTACAATCTCCTTTTCCAAAAACTGCTTTTCCAATTTTGTGCTTATCTTTCCAAGCATTCACTACTTCTACCACCTTCGCATCTTTAGTTCCTGTAAAGAATAAGGATTCTTCCACATCTTGCTCTGTAGGAGGATCCCTGGAAGCATACCCAAACTGTCGGATGGCCAAAACTGGATTATAATTGATCCCTCCTTTTCTGCCAATCAAAGGCACATTTGGAAAATTTCCGCATCTTGTGACAAGCTCTGTTCTCAATAACCGGTGGTCAAACCATACAATGTTATCAGCAGTTAAACTCATCAATCGTTTAGACCATTTCGCCACATCTTTGGTTTCCACAAAGGCACCTGTCTGAGGCAAATGTTTGAAAAACCAATGACTCAGCAGTGGAGTACAACAACTAACAGATCCTCCCCTCCTTTTCTCATTCTTGTAATGCACTGAATGATAAAAATCTCCTAACAAAGTAGGGACTGGATTTTTAAGGACGAAAACTCTCGTTGCTTGCATATCCACAAAGTCTTGCTGATTGGGAAAGAAAACTAGGCCATATATGCAGAGAGCCAGAATGGAATTGTAAACCGTCCAATTTTTAGCACTTGCAGCCTCTTGGGCTTGTCCAGACAGAAATTCTAAATGGAATCCGCTAACTCCATTTTTACTGCTCACACCACTCTTTACCAATGCCTGATCCATTTGTAACGCAGCAGCAATTTCTTTTACGCTGGGAGAACTACCAGAGAAGAATGGTATTGCCGGCGTGATCGGAATTCCCAAAATAAATGAGAATTCTTCCAGTGTTGGCATCAAAATGTAATCTGAAAAAAGAAAGCATCTCAACGAAGGCTCGTAGAACTGCAGCAGAGTGTGCAAAGCATCATGTTCATACTTGGTGATTGTACGGACCATCCCAACCAAATTCCCGTAGCTTTTCTGAAATCTATCAAGAATACCCGGACCAGCCATATCTATAACTTTGAGCAATGAATCCAAGACAGGATCTGGAAACTTGTAAGACACATTGTTCTTTCTCTCGGCAACGATCTCTGTTAAACCCATGGATTGGAATCAGAAATGTATTATGCACCTGAAAATGACAAACATAACTGTTATGATATGATAATGCAATGCAAAAGGGCATGTGATCAGGTAATCAAGTGTCTGTGTCTGTATTGAACTGTGTGCACTGTGTCTCTGTACTGAATCTGGCAATATCTGAGATGAACACTCAAATCCCTGTCATAGGATACAATGTCTGAAATCATCATAGAATCACAAGTAAGGTAGGTAGGAGGCTGGGTTTCCTGCAAACCTGTAAACATCCCGCCCATGCTCACATGTGGTTCTTAGAAAATAAGGCTTGTCAGCTTCGGAGGTTTGAGAAGCAATAGCACATTCAGCCCGTAGGATACAATGCTATGCCAATCAAAGAGGTCGTCCACTGACTCCCCTTAGAAAATAAAAGTCATCCTATGCAAGTTCCAAAGTGGGCCCTCGGGTGCGAATGGGTTTGCCACAGAATGTGGTCTGCCATCGTCACCGCTAAAGAGGGATGTTTCCACTAAGGTCCTCATGATCGGTCACTAGAGTCGACAGCTCTCTAGATCTACATCCTGGAATACGCAAGATGCGCATGCCACGACGTGTCCCAAGATAACCTCGTCTAGCTGTGAATTTCGTGAACACCCAACGCACTCCAAACGGCACGTAGGTCCCACTACTCTCCACTCTAATTCTAAGTGTATCCTCAAGCCTGTGTAATGGGCTTATCTCTCAGAAATCCCATCCCGCCAAACAGAAAATAGCACAGTCCAGCATAGCATAATATATCATATGGAATAAACATGGTAAAATGCAGTAAATGCAGTAATATACAGTAAATAACTATACAGTAAAACGGTAAATGCAGCACAACAATAAACACCCAATGAAAGAAAAACAGACAAGCGTTAGGATTGACTCGCTTAGGATGGACCAGCAATAGGTCAACTTATCCCCAGCAGAGTCGCCAGCTGTCGCTCCCGGGATTTTCATCCTAGTACAAACGCGAAAGTGGCACCGAACAGAGTCGCCAGCAATGTGTATTTATCCCAAGAGAGGGAAAGGAAACACCGCATAAACCTGAAGGAAAGGAAAGAGCATGGTCTTGCAACCAAGAAAATTGGATAAGGGAGTCGGTTACGCGAGAGGAAGGTATTAGCACCCCCTCGCGTCCATCGTACCCGATGGGATCCACGCTTGCTGCTTCAATCAAAGGGTGATAGAAAAGGAGACTGGAAAAGGAACTGGAAAAGGAACTGAAAGAAAGAAAGGAGAAAGAAAAGAAAAGGAACGGGAAACAAATGTAGGGAAAATAAAAGAAGTGCTCGCATGGGCCCTACCCCACTGCCTACGTATCTCATCGGGAGCATGAGAATCAGAGCGACGTAGTTCCCCTCACTAGGGATGAATTGTGTTTTTTAGAGAATGGCTTACGTTCTAGCTCAGGTGTTGCAGGCTCGCTGGTCCGAGTGCGTTACCATCTTGAAAGAGAACGAGTAGAAGCGCGTTCGTAAGCTAAGACTGAATGAGGTGAGAAAAGAATTCCCGAAGGAAAGACGTTATTGTTTATTTTTGTCTTTTAAAAGCTTTTTTCCATTTATTTGCATATGACAGTGTATCTGAATCTTAGCCATTGGAATGTGTACAATCTCACATTCCAAGATGGAATGAGCAAGAAGACACACTAAGAGCGAAGAAGACCTCCACACTTAGTTCCAATTGTCAAGGTTCAAACACACTAGCATACTTGTGTTTATTAAGTGTTTTGTTGATTATGAAATGAAGAAGTGTTTTTTATTATTTGCACCTTCAACAAGTATTGCATTTAAGTCCCTCACACAAGATCAAATGTTTAACACATTGACCCAAGATGGGCTATATGCTATACATTTTAAGATTATAAGAGAAGACCCCTTATAATCTTTTCTTTATGTGAAAGGCCTAAATGCAATAAATGCCTACCTTTATTAGATATTTTGAATTTTCTTTGAGATGAGAAAAGAGACTCAAGAGAGGATAAAGGTAAAAATCTATATGGACTAAGACTCAATCCTAATTGATTAGCTAAGGGAGTGATCCTAAGGTTTGTGAGGTTTCAACCTAAAGTCTAAAGAAAGAATGAATTAAACAATTCACTTCTAAAGTAGAAGATGAATTGTAATTCACAAAGGGAAAGTGATGAGTTACTAAAAGAAAGCACATAAGTGCTTAACAAAACACAAAATGGAATTGTAAAAGAGAAAGGATAGAAGTTGAATGTGGATTCCTTATCCACACTCAATTGAAACTTACCAAAGCCCCTACATGGTTAGTAAACATGTATAAGAAGTATAAGAAGTAAAAGAACATGTAAAGCATCATAAAACTCAAAAGAATTAAATGAGAAATCAAATCCTAGAACCACAACCAGAATGTACATCATATGGGAAACAAATGGTTATTATCAATCAAACTCAAGTGGATAGGCAACAAACATCCTCCATGACATTAGAACATGATCTCATAAGAAAAGGGAGAATGAAAGATGAAAGAGAAAAGAAGAAATGTGCATAAATGGAACATGTAATCCATGGATCAGAATTGAAATGAAATGAAAAATGATTCACAAACATCTCACAAGTATTCATGCATGACACATCAAAGCATTTAAGAAGTGATAGAAGAAGTAGGATTGAAATGGAAGTTCCAAACAAAGGAAAGTGCAAACACAACATGTTAAAAGTGCACAAGGTTCAAATGATAACCAACAAGCAAAGATGACATATGATATGTATCAATGTCCTATAATGTCAAGAGTGTAGCTCACCAAATAGGCAAATGATCATGCAAGTATACACAAAAGAAAACATGTAAACATGCACAAAAGATTACAATGATATGACATGTTATAATGCTTTAAATGAAATGCATCAAACAAAAATCAAATGGCCTCATGAAAATTATGAAAACATGGTATTGAAGTTCACCAATCATAGATGAATCACATATCAAAGTAGCATGCAAGGAACCAAGGCAAAATGAGGTCCAACAATGCACTTAGGTCAAATAGCCATATCATACAAAGTAGCACAAAAGTGAACACCAAACATGCCATAAAATGACCTAAAAAATCAAATAAAAATCAATTAACATACCTCAAGATGCTAATGACTCAATGCAAAAAGAAGAGCATCAAAACAATTTTTAATGATCAAGAACAAAATTAAACAAGATCATGTACCATATTAAGAATGCACATCAAAGAAATTCAAAGAAAAATATAGAACAGGGGTAAAAAGTCATAAAATCAGAAAATAAAATCACCAAAAATTATCTAAATGTTGTAATGATGCTCATGAATTTTTGTGGAATTTTATGATGCAATTTAGTATTTTTTAAAAATTAAAAAACAAACGTGTAGAAAAATGGAAGAATAAAATGCAATGCAAAAATGAATGGGGGTGCATGCCTAGTAAAAATGAGTTCAAAAATCATTGGGCCTTAAGCAAGGAGGTGTGAATATCAATTTAATCCAAGGTCCAAATCTGCGTTGAACACATTAATTAACATGTACACTCAGTCAACAAAATTGACTCGCTCATGGCCATTGGATCAAGTCAAGGTCAAACAAAAGTCCAAGTAAGCAACATCAACGCACACACGTGAACGACCACACAACATACAATGCACCACACCACATAATGTTTAAATGAAATCAGAAAAACGCACGTGAGGATCACATGACTTTTAATGTGCTGGCATCATACAAACCTCACGATCATAAAAAATGGACGGACACGATTAAAACAGGACAAAACCCTAGCAAATACAGTCACCGGCCGGAGATGACTTCCGGTCACCTTCTCCGGCTATATCACCACCGTCTGCAACTTCAAGTTTTCCAGAATCTCACAAACAAAACATCAAAATGAAGAGGAAGTAGTGGAGAGCACGAATCCAAAGACAAAATGCACAAGATGTTCATGAGATGAGAGAATCGACCAGAGGAAGATTTGCCCTAACTTTTCAACTATGCCTCAAAAGGCCTATCAACTAGCCAGACAAGTTCTTGAGCTTATAAGAAGCTTCAAGAACCTGAAAACAACTTCACATTAAGTCTATAATAGTGGAGATTCGTACCTGAAGTTTTGAAATCTTGAAGTGTTCTTCAGAAAACCAGAGGTCTTATCTCCTCTACAATCTTCACTTGGCCAAATAAAGGCTGAGATGTAGAAATTGATGATGATTCAATGGAGAAAAGGTTGAAACCAATCTTCAAAACAAGTTGCAGTGTTGAGAAATTGAGAGAGAATCAGATAGATTCTGAACTGAGAGGACCAAAGTGAAGCTCGAGGATCAGTTCAATGGTGAGATTGAGAGAGAAGAAGAGAGTGTTTTGGAGTGAAATGAGAAGAATCCAAACTGAAAATGAAATTGGAGTGTGTGTTTTCTATTTATGGTGAGCTCTAATCATGGTTTAGTGAGTGGAGTTAAGTGAGTCAAGTTAGTTAAACTGAGTCATCCCTAACTAACTGAGTCAAGTTAGTTAGGGAGAGCAGTGCTATGGTGAAGAGGACTCATGACATGCTATGGTGTGGGAAAACTAAATGGCACGGTTTGTGAAATAGAAGCTTGTTCATCACAAACTTGCTAAGCAAGTTTTGTCCCTTCTATTCTCATGCAATGCACGTGCCACTGTGCTTAGTGTAAGTAGTGTATGCTTGGTCAAAAGAGGAAACTGAAGTGAAGAAGTGTTTGTGGTGTGTGTGAACCAAAATAATGCAACATGCTGTCAATGTATCCATGCCAACATAGGGTAGTTTGTGGAGGTTTTTCTCTCTACTCAATGGCTGCATTAGGGAGTTTATGGGTTCATTGGAAAGAGGATGCATTGGAGCACAATATTGATTTGGAAATTGAAATGGAATGAGGTCTCAAACATGTCTAAAAATGACCTTAAACAGATGGGCCAAGAACTGGTACATGGGTGCGCAGACTTGTGGCATGACCTGGTTGTGACCTGGTCAAATTTCAGTTGCAATGACCATTCTTTGAGCCATCATAACTCCTTAACCTTTGATCAGATGAAAAATTGATAAACACCAACTTTGAAGATCTCACATAGAGGAACAACTTTGATGTTGAAAGGTTTTCCATTTGAAGCCTCTAATCATGAGTAATTGATCAATACATTTGGCCCACCAAGTGTTTGAGAAAATGACTGCGCGCGTGCCCTGAAAATCTTGGTCATGACCTAGTTTTGGACCTACTTTGCTCAAACTTTGATCAATCATATCTCACTCAATTTTTATCCAATGGAGATGTTCCACATATGGATGTGAAGCTTAAAACAAGATCTTTTGTTGTGGCCGAGTGGAATTTTCATTTGGTGCTTCAATTTTAAATGGCCTTGGTTCAAACTCTGATGCAAAATGGCCAAAACTTGCTATTTTTAGTAACCCTTCCTCTTCCAAAAATGGCAACTTTCCACCTCTTGATTTTTTCATGATTCCTTTGGAGTTTCTTGACCAAATTTTGTACATTGGACATATGTAACATGAATTTCATGATCTTGGGCTCAAAAAGTCAAGAGTTGACTTTTTCCTCTGATTATTTGACTTGGCCCCAATTTTCCTGATTTCTGATCTTTCTTCCAATTGAAACACTTCCAAAACCAATTGAGAGGCAATTTTCCATACACATACACTTAAGAACATGTAGAATACCATGACATCAAGTTTTGTCCAAAAAATCAAAGATTCCCTGATTTAATGGGAAACCCTAGTTTTGGTGCCCACCTCCTAGGAGAAAAATGTGCAGTCTTCAATTTCAAATTCCTCAGAGTATGTTGTGTACCTTCTTAAAGGATGATGATATATGCCATTTGAGGATGATTTTGGATCAATGAGCTATCTCTTTTGAGGGTTTTCCTTCAGTTTTTGAACCTCTTGCATAGTGAAAGATGTAATGCTTCAATCTCCCATTGTATCTCTCATCCTTGAGGTTGTGGATGATCAATTGAGATGGTATGAGACATGAAAGACCTCTTGGCTAGCTTTAAGGAAACTTGATTGACCTTTTTGTGCTTTGAATGATCCCTTGATTGTCCACCTTCCACCTGATCACATGCCCTGATGGTAAGAAGGATGCCATGCTTCATTTTTCTATTTTAAATGCAATGTAATGTTAATGAGGTGGATATGATATGATAAATGATAATGCCATGCTATGATGACAAAGAGGGAGAGCAAATTTTGGGGTATTACACACATGAGTTAGCCTTGTATTCAATTGGATCTAAGTGTGATGTTGAGATTTATTATGAGGCTATCCTTGAGGGAGAGGATACTTTTATGACTAAGTATTTAGAGAAAGGAAAGGGAGTTAAATGTGAAGACAATGCTGACAATTTGAGTGAATCAAGTGTTGATTCTAGTGATAATTCTGTGCAAGGTGTGTATTTTGAGGATAGTGAAGATGAGAGGATGGCAGGTTTTGAAGAAGGGCTGGTGAATGTGTCTATTAATAGGGATGATGTAGTACAGAAAAGTGAAAAAGTTGAAACTGAAGAGTGCAAGGCTGAAGAAGATAAGAAAGTATTTATAACTGAAGAGATGGGTAAGGAGCATTTAATTGAGGATGAATATATGACAGATGAGCTTGACAGTGGTGGTGATGATGATAGTGGTGATGAAAGGCCCTGTGTTTTGAGGTATAATGAGGATGAATCATTGAGTAAAGATTATGTTTTTAAAGTTGGAATGGAGTTTTCATCTTTAAGGCAATTCAAAGATGCAATCTTAGAACATAATGTGTTGAATGGTAGAGAAGTAAAGTTTGAAAAAAATGACTCAAATAGGTGTAGGATTGTTTGTAAGGACAAGAAAAAATGTGATTACATTGTGTTATGTAGTAGGGTGCTCACATCCACTACATTTAGAATTAAAACTTTGTATGCAAAGCACAAGTGTGGAAGGAAGTTTTTTAACAGTAATGCTAGAGCAGAATGGGTGGCTAAAGTCATAGTTGATGGTTTGAAGAACAATTCTAAGATGAGATTAAGTGAGGTGGTAGCTGATGTAAGGCAAAGGTATGCAACAGAGATCCCAGCATGTAGGGCATTCAAGGCAAGAAAGATTGCAAGAGCCATTGTTCAAGGGGACTCAAGCAAACAATTCAGCCTTCTATGGTCTTATGCTGCTGAATTGAGAAGGGCATCATCTGACAACACTTTTAAAATAACCACAAGTGCTCCAAGTGAAGGGATGAGTCCAAGATTTGAGAGATGTTATATGTCCCTAGATGGAACTAAGAAAGCTTTGACAAAATCATGTAGACCTTTCATTGGATTAGATGGTTGCCATTTGAAACACAAATATGGTGGAATACTTTTGATTGCAGTTGGGAGAGATCCTAATGATCAATACCTACCAATTGCATTTGCTGTGGTTGAGATGGAGACTAGGGATTCTTGGAGCAGGTTTATGAAGTTGCTAATTGAAGACATAGGTGATGGAAGATGGTGCTTTATTTCTGACCAGCAAAAGGTATTCATGTGATTCATTTTTACATTATTGGTATTCTTAAGAATGTGCTTCATTTTTACATGATAGTTAAAACATTGTAAACATTGTATTAATCTGAAGATTTTTTTTCTTGAATAGGGTCTGGTACAGGTGTTTGAGGAGGAGTATCCAGCATATGAGCATAGGTTTTGCTTAAGGCATCTTTATGCAAACTTTAAGAAGAAATTTGGAGGAGGGACCTTGTTTAGAGATCTTATGATGCCTGCTGCAAAAGCTACCTACTTTAAAGCACATGAGGCAAAGATGTTAATGATTAAAGAGGTCAGTTTGGCTGCATATGAGTGGATTGAAGCAATTCCAAAACAGAAATGGTGTAAGCATGCTTTTCCAATTTTTTCAAAGTGTGATGTTTTGATGAACAATTTGAGTGAGTCATTTAATGCAACAATTTTGTTACTAAGAGGTAAACCCATCATAACTATGTTGGAGTGGATTAGAAATTATTTAATGGGGAGGTTTGCCACACTTAGGGAAAAGGTAGAGGGTTATAAGGGAACTATCATGACAAAACCCCTAAGGAGATTGGATAGGGAGATATAAAAGAGTGCTAGATGGACAGCAACATATGCTGGCAATTTGTCCTTTCAAGTTACTCATGTGTTATTCACAGACAGTTTTGTGGTAGACCTTAAAAAACATGCCTGTTCTTGTAATTCTTGGGAGCTTGTAGGTATTCCTTGTAGGCATGTTGTAGCTGCAATACACCTTCCACCACTTTAACATCTTCCTTCCTTGAATCAAAGTCATCGTCCCACACGAACATATTGCAAGTATCCTCTTTCTTCCAAAAAGGGCATCTCCAAAACAATCTCCCTTGGTTCTTTCCCTTCTTGCACATGTATGAAATCAAGGTACCCTTCCATCCACACTTTTTCCCTTCACTGTTTTCTACAATATTGGAATGTCGTGACACAAAATTGGTACTCCTGGATGAAGAAGACATGGCGAAATAGATGGAGTAGAATGATACACAACAAGGGAATAGATGAAGACAGAAGAAAAGAAATAATGAGAAGAAAACTGATAAGAAAAGAAAACGTGAAAGGAATGGATGATATGAGGGTTTCTTATACAAAACGTGAAAGGGAAAACTGAGAAGAAAAGAAATAATGCTAAAATTCAATTCAGACGTGGATAAGCCAGTAAGCAAATGAAATCTGCACAGTTGGCACGCCACATCACTTTCTGTTAGATGAATTTAACGTCAGGGACTACATTTGGAAACGGAAAATTTTTGGAGGATCAATGTTTGAAGAAAATTTTAGAGGGACCAATCTTAAAAGGTGGGATATTTATAGGGACCTTAAACATATTTAACCCTTAAATATATTTGATCTTTTGTATCATTTTTATTTGACTTTCTTTGAAAAAATGCATTTTTAAATATAATTAGGGGTTTTCCTTGATTTTAAATCTTCAAAATTTCTTTCAATAATCATTTTGGGCCTCAAATAGAGTGTAAGATCCAATCCCTTTGTAAATAAATAAATGTTGGGCCTCTGTTATAGTATAAGTCCCAGTCCGATTTTCAAAATAACGGTGCGTCCACTATTTTTCAAATGGGCCTCTCCTTGAGTGTAAGCCCCACTTTTTTTCCTTCAATAATCATTTTGGAATCTCTATTAGAGTGTAAGACCCAACCCCCTATGTACATAAATAAATTTTTGGCCTCTGCTAGAGTATAAGTCCCACAACGTCTTTCGGTATCGTGGTGCGATCATTGTTTTCAAATAAATCATATTGGCCTCTCCTTGAGTATAATCCCCAATATTTTGTTCATAAACTTTGTTTTAAACAATAAACAACCTTCACGGTCCTCTCCTTGAGTTGTAAGCCCAATACCTCTGTTTTCAAAATCATCTGTCTGTTTTAAACTGGTACTAAGAGGAGCATTATTCTCGGTGAAACTGCTCTTAAATCAAATTCAAATTCAAAGTTTTCTCAAAACTTTCTTCAATTTCGCAAAACCCTAATCATACAATTGTAGTTAATACAACTAATCACAATACACTCGAGCCTCTCCTTGAGATGTAAGTCCCAAATCACCTTCTCAATGCATACTTGTATATATATATGTTAATTCACATATCTATATATACTTGTACATACCTATCTAGAGTTCCCTCAGCAGTTAGGCCATCCTTAGTTAACACTCAGGTTAAACAGTAGGATACTTATGACTTAGTTTAATCAACTAGTTTATTCTTATACAAAGAAATTCATTTCCCCAGAGAGGATTAATTCCTGGTGAAACCTCTTTTGAATTTCTTCAAACCTCAGAATTGTTCAACAAAGAAAGGATTAATTCGCAGTGAAACCTTTCTTGAACTTTTCTTAGGCATGGACCCACAGGCTTCTTAAAAGTTCCCCCCAGCCTCCTCTTGGGCTTAGTACAAGGACCCATAGGCTTTCTAGAAGCATCTCAGCCTCCTCTTGGGCTTAGTACAAGGACCCAAAGGCTTCCTAAAAGTATAGGATATAATTCAGTCATCTCTACTAGTTCAATCCTCAGGAAAGTCAAAACTCTAGAACATCCAATCAGTCAAGAATTGATCTTCATCTCTAGAACCCTCAGCCTCCTCTTGGGCATCATACAAAGATCTTTCTTCAACTAGAGTCTGCCTCCTCTTAATAGACTTGGGTAGTCTCAGCCTCCTCTTGGGCTTCATATAAACAGACTTGGAAAGTCTCACTCCCATAGTCTCCTCTTGGGCTTAACACAAGAATCCTCAGACTTCCTAAAAGCATAGGATAGATCCTAATCATCTTTACCAATACATCAATTCCCAGAAGAGTTAAAACCTCTAAGGTATTCAAACTCATCTTTAAATCCTTCCTGACCCCCAACAAGGCTTGACTTTCACCTTAAAATCCCCAGCCAGGGTCAGGTTACCATCAACAAGTCCCCAAAAGAATCAGAACCTCATGGAATCTAATAATTAAACTCTTCTCAAATCACCAGCAAAAGTTAGTTTCCTTTTGAGTTCCCCAACACAGTTTAAACCTTCTCCTGGATTCCAATAATCCTCAGCAAGAGTCAGCCTCCTCTTAGGCTTCATATAATGATATTTTCTCAATCATCCTCAATCTTGGGCTTTATATAAGACAACTATAACACTCCCCAGTTGAGTCAGTCTTCTTTAGAACTACACTCAAACTCTTCAGCTTCACCATCTTGGGCTTCAAACAAGATACTCAAATAAAATATCTCCAGTGGAGTCAGTTTTCAACTATTTTTAGCTTCAATCTTGGGCTTTGATTAAGGTACAAAATACATCATCCCAACAGATGAGACCACTAGTCCTCTCTGTAGGAGGATATCCCCTCTATACATCACATATCAAAATAAACAATCAAAACATTTTCCAGATAATTGATGTAAATGGCACACTTGTAGATTCAAAAATCCAAGATGGAGTCCCTCCTTTATCATGGCTAAAATTTCTCTTTCATCTAACTGCTATAAGTGGCAAGCCTCTGGATTCTACACATCCAAGCCAATGTCCTCTCTTAGCATGAAAGATTCATAAAGGAAAAGTGCCATTGCTCTACACTGAGTTAAAGCTTCTTTCTTAATGACATTTCACTTATAAAGGAAGATATGGCATTACTGGGTTCCACACATCCCAGTTAAAGTAACTTCCCTTATAACCAACTACTCAATATTTGTGATTAATAGGTGAGATATCTCCCTTTAGAGATGACAAGTTCTCTCTCAATCAACTTTTGGTGTTGGTGTTTCTCAAAGTGGGAAGTTTCTATAATACTTTTGGTGGTAGTAACTTGTGTCATTTGATCTTACCGTCATCCTTTTGGTGTCGGCGATCCGTGAACCATTGGTCTAGGTATCATCCTTTTGGTGAATAACAACCTTTGATATTGTTTTGTTTACTATTATCATTTGGGTAATTGCGAGTTTTGACCTCATTTTCATTCTTTTGGTGAAGGGTCTGTGTGTGTGTGTGTGTGTGTGTGTTTGCTTACTATTATCCTTTTGGTAATAACGAGTTTTGACCTCAGCTTCATCCTTTTGGTGAAGGGTCTGTGTGTGTGTGTGTTTGCTTACTACAATCCTTTTGGTAATAGCGAGTTTTGACCCGATTTTCATCCTTTTGGTGAAGGGTCTCTGTGTGTGTGTTTTCTTACTATTATCCTTATGGTAATAGGGAGTTTTGACCTCTTTCTCATCCTTTTGGTGAAGCGTCTGTGTGTGTGTGTTTGCTTACTATTATCCTTTTGGTAATAGCGAGTCTTTACCTCATTTTCGTCCTTTTGGTGAAGGGTATGTGTGTGTGTTTGTTTACTATCATCCTTTTGGTGATATGTCCGTCATCCTTTTGGTGTCAGAGTTGTGTGTATTTTTTATCATCCTTTTGGTGATAGGTCCGTCATCCTTTTGGTGTCGAAAACCAGTGTGTACTTACTATTATCCTTTTGGTAATAACGAGTTTTGACCTCTTTTTCATCCTTTTGGTGAAGAGTCTGTGTGTGTGTGTGTGTGTGTGTGTGTGTGTGTGTTTACTATTATCCTTTTGGTAATAGCGAGTCTTGATCTCATTTTCATCCTTTTGGTGAAGGGTCTGTGTGTGTTTGCTTACTATCATCCTTTTGGTGATAGGTCCGTCATTTTTTTGGTGTCGGAGTATTATGTGTTTTCTATCATCCTTTTGGTGATAGGTTCGTCATCCTTTTGGTGTCGGAAACCTGCGTGTACTTACTATTATCCTTTTGGTAATATCGATTTTTACCCTCATTTTCATCCTTATGGTGAAGGGTATGTGTGTGTGTGTTTGGTTACTATTATCCTTTTGGTAATAGCGAGTCTAGACCTCATTTTCATCCTTTTGGTGAAGGGTCTGTGTATTTGCTTACTATTATCCGTTTGGTAATAGTGAGTTTTGACTTCTTTTTCATCCTTTTGGTGAAGAGTTTGTGTGTGTGTGTGTGTTTGCTTACTATTATCCTTTTGGTAATAGCGAGTCTTGACCTCATTTTCATCCTTTTGGTGAAGGGTCTGTGTGTGTGTTTGCTTACTATCATCCTTTTGGTGATAGGTCCGCCATCCTTTTGGTGTCGGTGTTGTGTGTGTTTTCTATCATCATTTTGGTGATAGGTTCGTCATCCTTTTGGTGTTGGAAACCAGTGTGTACTTACTATTATCCTTTTGGTAATAGTGAGTTATGACCTCTTTTTCATCCTTTTGGTGAAGAGTTTGTGTGTGTGTGTGTTTGCTTACTATTATCTTTTTGGTAATAGCGAGTCTTGACCTCATTTTCATCTTTTTGGTGAAGGGTCTGTGTGTGTGTTTGCTTACTATCATCCTTTTGGTGATAGGTCCGTCATTCTTTTGGTGTCGGAGTTGTGTGTGTTTTCTATCATCATTTTGGTGATAGGTCTGTCATCCTTTTGGTGTCGGAAACTAGTGTGTACTTACTATTATCCTTTTGATAATAGCGAGGTTTCACCTCATTTTCATCCTTATGGTGAAGGGTCTCTGTGTTTGTGTTTTCTTACTATTATTATTTTGGTAATAACGAGTTTTAACCTTATTTTCATCCTTTTGGTCAAGGGTCTGTGTATTTGCTTACTATTATCCTTTTGGTAATAGGGAGTTTTGACCTCTTTTTCATCCTTCTGGTGAAGGATTTGTGTGTGTGTTTGTTTGCTTACTATTTTCCCTTTGGTAATAGCGAGACTTGACCTCATTTTCATCCTTTTGGTGAAGGGTCTATGTGTGTGTGTTTGCTTATTATTATCATTTTGGTAACAACGAGTTTTGACCTCATTTTCATCCATTTGGTGAAGGGTCTGTGTGTGTGTTTGCTTACTATTATCCTTTTGGTAATAGCGAGTGTTGACCTCATTTTCATCCTTATGGTTAAGGGTGTGTGTGTGTGTGTGTGTGTGTGTGTGTGTGCTTACTATTATCCTTTTGGTGATAGCGACCTTTGACCTCATTTTCATCCTTTTGGTGAAGGGTATGTGTGTGTGTTTGCTTACTATTATCTTTTTGGTAATAACGAGTTTTGACCTCATTTTCATCCTTTTGGTGAAGGGTCTGTGTGTGTGTTTGCTTACTATTATCCTTTTGGTAATAGCAAGTATTGACCTCGTTTTTATCCTTTTGGTGAAGGGTTTGTGTGTGTGCTTACTATTATCCTTTTGGTAATAGCGAGTCTTGACCTCGTTTTCATCCTTTTGGTTAAGGGTTTGTGTGTGTGCTTACTATTATCCTTTTGGTAATAGCGAGTCTTAACCTCGTTTTCATCCTTTTGGTGAAGGGTCTGTGTGTGTAATTACTATTATCCTTTTGGTGATAGCAAGTTGAGTCGTGTGAGTCCACTATCATCCTTTTGGTGTCAGATTTTCTGTTATCATCCTTTTGGTGATAACGACCGTTGCAAGTTATTCAGTGTTTACTCGAGGGATGCCATTGATCTGTTATTCCACCTCCCACGCATTTTCTTTCTTTTCGGACAAATTTGTGGTCTTCTTCATATCTAATCGACTTACACCTCGAAAGAATGAACGTCGTAGCAGTTCATCTTACTCGGTTTAAGCCAATTAGATAGGGGCATCTGTCATACCTCAAATTTGTCCTATATATGAATTATCTTTCATCTGTACATCCATCCATTAACCATCATTCAGAAAATAAAAAAAATAGGTTGTTCTTGATCAAGGTGTTGATAGGTTGAATCGCGTGTCAGACAGGGTTGTTGGGTCAAGTGTCTGTGTAGCTTTGATTGAGGACTAGTGGTTTTAGCTTACTTTGTTTGATCAGACAAAGATTGGTCATAGATGGGGCATGCAATTCAAGTAATGGGGGTCTGAGCTTTCAGTTAGTGTTTTTGGGCTAATATAGGACAACTGTGCATGGATCAAGTTATCAGGCTGGGTTAAATTCAGATTTTTCATGGTGGAGAATAATATGGAATCAGTTTCTTGCAATTAGGGTTTTGGTGCAGTTGCAATGCAGTCCACATCAAGTCATTATCTTCTGATTTCAGGAAATATTGGTGCTCATTTGATTCATGGCAAAAGTTTTGGTTTATCAGTGTTCAGGTGACAAGGGCAAGGTTGATTCATTTGTGGTTTGAGATTTTTACCTAATCAATGTTTAAGATTAAATCATGTTTAATCTCACTTCTCAAGACTTGAATCAAGGCTTTAAGTCATTGCAAGTTTGGTTTTTTTTTTAGGATCCACAGATGGTGAAAGGTGGCTTCAATTGGGTTCATTTCAATTTATGGAGCCAAGCACTACTTCATCCCAATTTAAGATGTGGAAAATTCAAGTTCAAACATTGTTGTCAACATGGTTCAATTAAAGTGGAGGGTGTGAATTGCATTCAAAAGCTCATATCAACTAAAGGCCTTGGCATTACAAAACTCTTACAAAAATAGCACAAGTCCATATTATTACTAAGCCCATCATAAAAAATAAAGGCCATTACATTTCCAAAAAAAATTAATAAAGCCCATTGCAAAAAATAACAAAAGGACCAAATTCTCAAGAGTCCAACCACACAAATTACACCAAGCCTCCTTGAATTTTTTTGGACAAAATATTGCTTTAACTCAGCATTCCACACAATACACCTCCAAGTTACAATAGTTGCTGCTGATAATTCTATGTTAAGGCCAAGGATGAGTTTTCAATTAACCAGGCTGAAACGTGACTCCATTCACGTATACACCAAAACAGGACAAAAGCAAACTGTGCAGCTAGCTATGAGTTTTTAACACAAACCAACCATCTCGTGCGAGCTAGACCGTACCTCCACAATCATTAATCATAAAGCTATAACACTCATTACGCGTAGTAAAATCGAACCGGTATCTTCCTTCAGCCACAACACATGATATACACACAAACCATGATTCTCATACGTCACCACAACCTTCAGTCCTCCACGTATCGCACCAGCTAGCACCATAACGACGTGATTCACGCACTCCAAACCACAACTTACTACACAATGATCGAATATTCCACGCACCCCACCTGCGATACACATCCAAACCACCTGCAAACGACAAAATAAGAAATTACGTCACAATTTGAAAACCGTTACAAACCAAAACGCAGCAATAATTCTTTCCATACATTCCTCAAAATATCCTTCTCCCTCTCCTATAAATAGACCCAACCTCACCTCATTCCTGGAAGCTTCGTTAAGCCAAAATTACTCTGTCAAAACTCCATCACAAACCTCCCTCTGCTTTAACCCGAATAATCTTCAACCCAACGGCACTTTTTCTCCTTCAAATCACCCTTCACGAATCCAAAACAAACCTCACTAACCTTTGTTTTTCAACCCACTCAACAACCTTCAACAATCAAAAACCCAAATCTAATCGAACCAAAAATGGAGAAATGGAGTAGAAGAAGAATTGTGTGAAACTGAAACAAACAAATAACACAAACCTGAAGCATAACGAAGGAAGATTGGAAACGGAGATACCTCTACGATTCGCTCTTGATTTCGCGATTTTCTTCATGGTGTGGGTTTGCTCGTTTAGAACGATGATGAAGAAGAAATGAGAAGGTTATTGTTGTGGTTTAATTTGCTCTGTTTCCTTTAGAAAAAGCGAGGCTGGGATTGCTGTTGTTGTTCATTGTACCATTTTGATTTTTGACCGTGTTTCTTTTAATGAGAGAAGGGGAAGATGACGTTGCAATAATGATTCCCTATTTCCCTTTTTTTTTTTTGGTTTTGTTCTCAAATGCACTTGGGCTTTATGGCCCGTATTTTCTTATCACCATCATTTTTTTCACATTTGATGTTAACTTTTTTTGTTGGATTAGGGCTTATAGAAAGCCTGCTTTATTTTCTGCACTTCCTTTTTGGAGAAACATGACAGTATCCATTCTCACACCACCATAATGTTGCGCTCCACCTTCCCTATACATAAACACCACATCACCATTTTTAATGTTTTTTTTACTTTATGATTTGATCAGTGCATTTTAATGCACATTATCTTATATTTGTACTTAGTCATTTTCTTAGTTTGTTTTGTTTATTTTACTGTTTTACTATGTTTTTATAATTAAGTCTTTGTTTGCCGTTAATTTATTTTCACAGCTTATTTTCAGCTTTACCGGTTATGTGATACCTGTCCACTATTCGGATCATAACTGGAGCTACGAGAATCGAATTTACGCGTTCTACCAGGCGTTGGAAAGATGAGACAAAGAGATACAACTTTCATGTTGTACGAAGAAGCTGATTCGGAGTGTAACAGGCTCGAATAATTTCGTTTAAGTCAGGACCCGAATTCTTCCTTGAGGAATATTTAGTTTTGGGTCGGGTTTTTTATGTTTTTCGACCCAGTTGAGTTAGAACCGAATTTTGTTATGCTCCCCTATACCTAGTAGCAGTCGTGCTAATGTTCATAATGTTCTTTTCACTATTCACAATTTTGGTTTTTGGCTTTGTATGATTAATTGGAGAACTAATCCCGAGGATTAATCTGTTGTAATCGATTTCCGCCGACACTTTGAGGTTCTTTTAATTTTCAATAAAATCTATTTCCTTTCAATTCTTCTTTGTGATATCTTGTTTGCTTAATTCAATTTATCTTAGGGTTGAATGATTTATTTCGATGATTGCATGTTCTTATACTTTAATCGCATTTGCTTAATCCGCGTATGTTTCTCGTGTTTGCTTAATTCACGGTTATTATATCTCATCCGTTTGCTTAATTCGGAAATTAAGAATATGAATCGTATAATATCAATTGTGCTTGTTTGATTGTTATTATAATCGAAAAGGGGATAGAGTCCGCTTAGGAATTGAGAATTATTTGGATCGATGATAAGTTGGGAAACTAAAACAGCAGATTAACCTTTTAGCTTATTTTGATAATCACTTTTTTATAATCACTTATTTTCATTATTTTTTCTATAAATCGAAACTTAAAACCCCCATAAACCTTTTCTTTAGTTGTTTGAAATAATACAAGAATCCTTGTGAGAACGATACTCGAGTTGTCGTTATTGTTACTACTGTTTTAAAAAATACTCGTTTTTGATCCGTGCGCGACAGCGAATCAAATTGGCACCGTTGTCGGGGATTCTTGTTGATTTTATCCAATTTTAGAATTTTAGTTTAGAGTTTTGTTAGAGTTTTTTTGTTTTTTGGTTTTTTGTTTTTGCTTGTTGATTTTCAGGGTTGTAGAGTACAGTGGTAAGCATTCCAGCCTGTCAGGTAAGTTTGGAAGCTACTATTTCGATTTGCTCCGAATTTTTTCCAAAAAATAAAAAAAAATCGCTGAACAATACTCATTTAGAATAAAATTCTAAAAGATTTTGACTCTGAAAATCGCAAATTCCTTATTTTCCTATTTTATTTGATTTATTTTCTATTTTCATATTTTCAAAAAAATCCAAAAAATTTTGTAGATATTTATTCTGATTTAATTTGATTTTTAGTTATATTTTCATAATTTTTAGATTTTATTTTATTCTCTTTTCTATTTTTCCATTCTTTTTCTTAATATGGACATTGTTGGTATTTTCCTAATTGTTGTTGCATTGCTGAATTAGTTCTGTGTTTTCTTTTTGTTTGTTGATTTTTTTTATTATTAAATTTAATATGACTAACCAAAGAACTCTTAGAGAACTTGCTGCCCATGATATGAATTATAATGATTTATGTATTGAATATCCTGCTGTTACTGTACCTTTCGAATTGAAATCTGGTTTAATACACTTGTTGCCAATGTTTAATGGTCTTGCAGGTTAGGATCCGAATAAGAATCTGAAGGAATTCCCGATTGTGTGCTCTACACCTTTCGGACCTTCACTAGAGGACCTTGTCAAGCAAATGGCTATAAATGATCTCCAGTTTCAGCAACGAACATATTCTACTATTCAGGCTTTGCAGACACAGATTGGACAGCTTGCTACTTTAGTGAATGCCATGCAGCAAGCTCAAGAATCAAACCAACTACCTGCCCAAACAGTAGTAAATCCAAAAGAGTTACTGTTTGATTTAGTTAATGATACTTATCCTGAGTTGTTATCTGATTTTCCATCTTTATTAGATTATGATGATACTTACTTTTGTGATTTATGTACTGACACTAACGTTTGCTCTGTTTGTACTGAAATTAATACTGCCTTGTAGGGTGATGCTTTTCATGATGTCGTTTATGCAGCTGAAGCTCTTGATATCCCGGCTGCCCCGGCCATGCCTTCCATTGAACAACCTCTGTCCTTAGAGCTTAAATCACTTCCGGACAATCTAAAATATGCCTATTTAGAGAGGAATGAAAAGCTACCTGTAATAATTTCTTCTAACCTTGATTTTGATCAAGAAAATAAGCTTTTGCAGGTTTTGAAGAAACATAAGTAGGGAATTGGATGGACCTTGATGGAAGATGGAAGAAAAGTAGTGAGGCAACCCCTTAATCCTTTGATCTCTAATGTTGTGTAAAACGATATCACGTTCACGTGCCCATTCAACACTTTTACTTATCGAAGATTCTTCTTTGATCCTGGAATAAAAGACGAAGGCATTACTAAAAATTTAAAAAACAATGGTCACTGCCCAAAGCTACTCCATGACAGCTCCACTTTGAAAGAAGAGACTGTAGAAGAGCTCTCTTTAGGAAAGACTGTTTATGCGATCATCTATCCACCTTGACTCCTCGGGAGTGTCCTTTCTATCTCTCCTCACTCTTATTTTATATTTTTGTTCTTTCATTGAGGACAATGTATGTTTTAAGTGTGGGGTAGAGAACCATTTCTTTGTTTTGTTTTCTTTCAGTTTTCTTTGTTTTGTCTTGTTTTCTTTAAGTGAATTTTTTTTTTAAATATTTACTCAGAAACACAATGCATCTTTTGAAATTTTTAGGCTATAGATTAATTTGAGGTTAAATTGTGGAGACTTGGGAAAAATTCATAAGATCGGTATCGTTTCAACACCTTAAGTCTCCCAAATATGGAAATCAATTTAAATACTTGTTATGACATAGCCTTGAGTTTTCATCCTTTAATAGCTCTTAAGTAGTTTATCTAGCAGTCATCGCCATCTAGAAATCACACACTAAGTAATTAAACTGATGCAAATAAGTGAATGATCTTGTGCTTAATAAGAAATCTAAATAAGAATCCGCCTTTTAAGTTAGGTGACCCTCACTTGGTCACTTAGGCTAACAGTTGTGAAACCTTAAAAAAAAAAAATCTTTGTTACTAAAGTGGTTAATTTTGAATTGTTGGCAAAATATGGATCATAGTCACTAACAGGCTTATTAACCATGTGTGTGAATAGATAACGGGTTTATGTGATTGCATTAGAATGAAAGAGAGCAAAAAGGAGGATGAGTAAGTTAGACTTAAGTATAATAACATGATTCAGATTGGTTTGTATAGGAGAAAAGTTTATGATCTCACAATTACGGATTTGTGTTCTTACGATATCCTTAGTACGCAAAATTAGTACCTATCGAAGCAATCTTGGCTGAGGAAGAGTTTGTAGCCTAGAATGAGTTTCCGAATGCTATTGTTTTTCGTGAGTCTTGATATTATTTTGCTCGGAGTGCAAAAGTTCAAGTGTGGGGGAATTTGATCAGTGCATTTTAATGCACATTCTCTTATGTTTGTACTTAGACATTTCCTTAGTTTGTTTTGTTTATTTTAATGTTTTATTATGTTTTTATAATTAAGTCTTTGTTTGCCGTTAATCTATTTTCGCAGCTTATTTTCAGCTTTAGCGGTTATTTGATACCTGTCCACTATTCCGATCATAACTGGAGCTACGAGAATCGGATTTACACGTTCTACCAGGCGTTGAAAAGCTGAGACAAAGAGCTACAACTTTCATGTTGTACAAAGAAGCTGATTCGGAGTGTAACAGGCTCGAAGAATTCGTTTAAGTCAAGACCCAAATTTTTCCTTTAGGAATATTTAGTTTTGGGCTGGATTTTTTATGTTTTTCGACCCAGTTGGGTTAGAACCGGATTTTGTTATGCTTCCCTATACCTAGTAGCAGCCGTGCTAATGTTCAGAATGTTCTTTTCACTATTCATAATTTTGCTGTAATCGGTTTCCGCCGACACTTTGAGGTTCTTTTAATTTCCAATAAAATATATTTCGTTTCAATTCTTCTCTGTGATATCTTGTTTGCTTAATTCAATTTATCTTAGGGTTGATTGATTTATTTCGATGATTGTATGTTCTTATACTTTAATCGCGTTTGCTTAATCCGCGTATGTTTCTCGTGTTTGCTTAATTCACGGTTACTATATCTCATCCGTTTATTTAATTCGGAAATTAAGAATATGTATCGTATAATATCAATTGCGCTTGTTTGATTGTTATTATAATCGAAAAGGGGATAGAGTCCGCTTAGGAATTGAAAATTATTTGGATCGATGATAAGTTTGGGAACTAAAATAGCATATTAACTGTTTAGCTTATTTTGATAATCACTTTTTTATAATCACATTTTCATTATTTTTTCTATAAATCGAAACTTAAAATCCCCATAAACCTTTTCTTTAGTTGTTTGAAATAATACAAGAATCCTTGTGAGAACGATACTCGAGTTGTCGTTACTGTTACTACTGTTTTCAAAAATACTCGTTTTTTATCCATGCGCGACAACGAATTATGATTCTTATGGGCTTAGCCCATATAATTTCAAAAAATGTACCCTCCCTAGATCTAGGCACACCACATCACTTTTTTTGTTATTAATTTAATTTGTTTTGAATCTATCTTTTACTATGTTTGTAAATAATAACTATTTTTGTTTTTACTTCTTTTAAATTCGTTTGATTTTCTTATTCTATTTCGTTTCAATTTAATTTTTAGTTTTATTATAGGTCGATGAACATCTAAATAGTTGTGGATTATCGATTTATCGATGAGAATCCATGACTAAGATTAGACCATTTTCTTTTCTATCTCATTTTGATTTCCATTTCTCTTTTCATTTCGATTTTATTTTCATTTTCATTCTTGATCAATGAAAGTCTTTAATATTATGAATATTGGTTGGTTGAGGTTGTTTAACCTTCATTATTTCAAATCTGTAGTGAATGATCATTGAGATCATTTTCTATACTTTGGGATCGTGATAGGTTTCCTTCGATTAATTTACGAAAGTTTGTGATTAAGACGAGATCATCAGCTTTTCTTTTCGTGTGGCACGATTTCTTTAGAGAATGATTCACCATATTATTTCTCCATCGTGTTTTAGCACAAACATCTTGTGCGACCTCCTATAGTATGATCTTCGTCATATATCTTGCTACGATGGCTTAACGCTAAAGTCGACCCGATTCATTCGATTAACAACAATTAACAATTCATCACTAACCACTAACTTTAATTTCTATCAATATACTCTTGCTTTACATTTCCGTCAATATATCTTGCTCATATTATTATTGTTCATATTATTCATCTGGTCATATCATATTCATCATCATATCTTATTCATGCCTTATTCACAATATTCAAAACACACTAAAATAATCGAAACCTTAAAAGACTCAATTGGTGGACTGTTGGCTACTTTTCCGAGCAACGAAATTTGGACTTTGTATAGAAACCCTAACATGGAGATCTTGTCCGATTCTTGCTCATGGCTTAGTTTATGACACCCCGCACACACACGGCTTCCTCTTGGGCTACATTACAATGACCCCATTTATTTCGTGCAATCCCGTGTAACTTACATGTACTCCGCTCCCATTCCAATATACGCATTTTACTCGCTTTTGATTGTGGTTTGTTTACTATGAGCACCCCTAGGGAGTAGCATAGACTAAACCACTTTCAAACTAATTCTCGATTCGTCGTCGAGCTATTTTCAAACACCCTCGTAAGTCGATTTCTCATTAGCATTCACCATCAACCTAATACACACACTTGCACATTTCATCGTGATTTCGTTACTAGGAGCACCCCTAGGGACTAGGATCGATTCACACCTCTTTTCAAACCCTTGATTCGTCGTCGAGCCATTTTCAAAATAAACCTTTTAAGTCGAGTTCCTTTTTCCTCGCAACCAATCTCTTTGCACGCAAATACAATCAAACCCTTGATCCAACGTCAAGCGGATTTTTACAATCAAATGTCAAAACACAAAACAACTATCGAAACTCTTTTCATGGTGAAAAAGAGGGGGATTGAGCCTTTGATCTCTCTTCAATTGTTTGGGTGTGAGTTCTCTTAGTCGTGTGTGAACAATTGACGTCTCTAAATCACTTCCAACTCGATAACATTCAAACCTATCTTCCAACCACTCATCGTTCAAAACACTTTTCAAACATAACCTCTTTCCAAGGTGAAATAGGAGGGGGATGAAGTCTTCTACCATTCTCCTCAATTGTTTGGGTGCGAGTTCTCTTACTCGTGTGTAAACAATTGACATCTTTCCAATCAAACCTTTTTCTCAATCACTTAGATGAAAAGAGAGAGAGAGAGAGAGAGAGAGAGAGAGAGAGAGAGAGAGAGAGAGAGAGAGAGAGAGAGAGAGAGAGAGTCAAGCCTTTGACTCACTTTCCCGATTACTTGGGCCCGAGGAGCCTTTCTTAAGCTTCGAGTAATCGTCATCCAAACCAAACTTAAAAACACCAAACTCCTTCTTTTCGTGGTCGTATCCACGAACTACGAACATTCTGATTCTTCATTCTCATCCGAATGAAGATACGTAGGCACAAGATTGCGATGATCTTGGCGAGCCACCTTTTATTTTCTCCATTCTTCACATTTCCCCCCTTTCTTTTCATTTTCGTACCCACGAACTACGAACACTCTGATTCTTCATTCTCGACCGAATGAAGATACGTAGGCACAAGATTGTGATGATATTGGCGAGCTCACTTTTATTTTTTCTGCTATTTCTCACTTCCATCTTTTTCCGTCATTCCACGTCTACCTTCTACCTTCTATCTATCTTTCTTTCCGAACCTTTCCTGTAGTCGAACTATGAGCGCTCTGATTCCTCATTCCCGTTTGAATGAGCATACGTAGGCACAAAGACCCCAATCCTTGGCGATCACCATAACCTAAAACCACAGATTTTCCTTTAGAATCGAATCCTTTTATCGTACCTTTTCGCATTAATCGTTTAGAAGAAAACAAATAAGTTTAGCTAACGTTCATCACAATTCGAATTAAGAGGTTCCTACTGAGTACAACGGACGTGAGGGGGTGCTAATACCTTCCCCTCACGTAACCGACTCCCAAACCCAGAATGTGGTTGCGATGACCATGTTCTTACCTCTTTAAAGGTTTTCTCGATACTTTCCTTTCCCTCTTTTGGTATAAATAAAGTTCAGTGGTGACTCTGTCAAACCGCAATTTCTTCCGCGCCTTTTGCGTGGGGGTCGTATTTTCAATTTTTCGAGGTGTGACACCAGGGGACAGTCGAGTTCCCAAGTAACACGTACCGCTAGTACCTTTCCTATCCAATCCACAACCTGCAAAATTAGAATTGGTGTACCAAACTAAATCGCAATCCGCTTCCTTGGGGTACCATAAACCATTTTGTTGTGTGTCCGTGAGATTTCTTATGATGCGTTTGACTGCACTAAGATGTGATTCTTTTAGGGATGCTTGAAAGCAAGCACAAAGACATACAACAAACATGGTATCATGAACAAATGCAGTGAGATAGAAAAGAAAGTGTATCATACCTCAAAATTTGATTTCTTGAACTGGTTTTCTGTTTTCGTCTTTGTCGAGGTTACATGATGTTGACATTGGGTTTGCTATTAATTTGGAATTATCCATGTCAAACCTCTTTAATAATTCTTTGCAGTATTTGTCTTGATTTATAAAATTTACTTCCTTAGTTTGATGGATTTGAAATCCTTGGAAGTATCGAAGCTCCCCCATCATTGACATTTCAAATTCATTTTGCATCATTTCAAAAAAGTTATATCACAAGGATTCGTTAGTAGCACCGAATATGATATCATCGACAAAAATATGAACTAATAAAATGTCATGTTAGATTTTATTGATAAAGAGGGTTATACCGACTAGTCCTCTTTAGACGATCGTACTAAGCTCTAGGAGCCTGTTTCACTCCATATAATGATTTCTTAAGCTTGAAAACATGATCGGGAAAGGTTGAGTTGATATAACTTGGAGGTCGATCAACATATACCTCCTCTTAGATGTAGCCATTAAGAAAATCATTTTTCACATCTATTTGAAATAATTTGAAATTCATGATGCAAGAGAAGGATAATAACATCCCTATGGATTATAATCTGGCTACATGAGCATATGTTTCAACAAACTCTAATCCTTCCTGTTAATTATATCCTTTTTTTAATAAGTTTGGCTTTATTTCTTAAAACATTTCCATCTTTATCCAGCTTGTTGAGAAAGACCCATCGGGTACCAATCACTAGATTATCTGAAGCTTTGGTAACAAGTTCCCAAATTTTGTTTCGTTCAAATTGATTTAACTCTTCTTTCATGGAAAGAGACCAGTGTTCATCAATGATAGCTTCTTTTATTCCTTTTCGCTCAAAAATCCACAAAGTTACATACCTTATTAAGGGATCGTCTAGTAGTGACTCCCTGAGAAATATCTCCAATAACATTTTGAACGAGATGGTATTTAATAATTCTCCATTATTTGGGATAATCTTGATGATTTGAAGGAGTATCCATGTTTAATCCTAGACATATTCTTCATTTGTGACTTCATCGTGACTTTGACTTGTCCTGTCTCTTGATTTTTTTCCTCTAGATTTGTATTCTCCAAGATACCTACACAATCAATCACTTCTACTACTAATGGTTTATGGTTAGATTCATAAAAAGTAACACGAAATGATTATACTATTCTCAAAGTTATTTTTTTTAATACTCTAAAGGTTTTGCGCGAAGTAGAATATCCTATAAATATGCATTAATTAACTTTTGCGTCAAATTTTTTGAGGTCATCTTTCCTGTTGTTAAGGATAAATCCCTTGCATCCAAAAACATGTATGTGAAAATTTTTTGGCTTTCTTCCGTTATATAGTTCATAGGGCATCCTCTTTAGAATTTGTCTTATCGATACGCGATTCATGACATAGCAAGCAATCCAAACTACATCGGCCCGTATATATTTAGGAAGGTTAGTCTGGTTGAGCATTAGCCCTCGCATGCCCTGCTAGAGATATATTTTTCCCCTCTACTAGCCCCTTTTTATTGTGGAGTTCAATAGTGGAAAAGGTGTGTTGAATACCATTATCGTTACAGAGTTTTTTGAATTCCTCATTTTGGAATTCTCCCCCACGGCTACTTCTAACGGATTCAATGCTTACTCATTTTTCTTTATGGATAGCCTTGGCTAGTTTTTGAAAGCCAACAAAGATATCTCTTTTATGAGATAAGAATAATGTCCAGGTATATCCAAAATAGTCGTCCATGATTACAAGAGCAGGACATTTCCACCAACACTTACAGTTCTAGACGGGCCAAAAAGATCCACGTGAAGCAGTTGTAAGGGTCTATGAGTAGAAACAATATGTTTTTCTTTAAAGGAGGCCATTTCTTACTTACCTTTTTGGCACACATCACATTATACGTTCTGTAAAAAATGTAAGTTTTGTAGATCATCTACAAGATCTCTACAGACCAACTTACATAAGTGGTCCATGTGGATGTCATCTATTGTCATATGCCATAGCTAATATTCATCCTCGTTACTCAAGTGACATACATCATTTGAAGGAATTTTATTTAAATTCAATATTTAGTTTTTTCCACTTCTTGATCTCATAAATATAGTTTCATTTGATTTATATTTATAACCCTGTGTCATACCCTAAATTTTGACCACTAAGATTTTCCATCATTGTACAAATCATCATCACCATATGGATGTACCTTCATGCCTCATCACTCTCCTCAAGGAATTGTTGAGCATTCACTACAATCAGAGATTAGGGTTTTAACCTCTCTCAGGGTACTTAGACAAAGGATCAATCAAGAAAGGACATGATCTTCAACTTGTCTAACCTCTCAAACATCCATAAGGGATCAAGAGGACTCCCATATCAAGAATCAAGCACAAAGTTGCAACATTCCAAGTGGATCGAGCCTCAAGATCGCCACTGTCACCAAATTAGGGTTTTGGTCGACCAAGGCCTCCAGATGAAAATCTTCCTCTGGGCATGAGCCAAGGCTTCAAAACACAACCCAAGATACTCCAATGGACCTCATGGACCCAATCATCAAGTCAATTTAGCCTCAGGGGATGCATTCACCAAGAATCAAGAATTAGGGTTTCTTTACCTAATTCACCCCTAAGTTGACTTTTGGGACAAAACATGAGCCAAGACCTCAAGACATGATTTGAGGGTCTCTAATAAACCACATTGATCCCTTTGCAACAATGGATTAATCCAAGAAGCTTGATCCACAAGTTTCAATTTCATCTGGACCACAACTAGGGTTTTGAGGGAAAAGTCAACTGTACCTTTGACTTTTGACCAGGACATGCTCCCAAACCTTGGGACATAATTCAATACACCCTATAACACCTTGGAACATAGCCATTAGGTTTGATTTAGGTCAAGGATTTGATTTCACCAAGGATCGCACAGTTTGGAATTCATCCGGTAAAAAGTCAACTGTGCACAAAAGTCAACTTTGACTTTTTGAGATTTTTCACAATTATGGTTCCTTGACCCTAAAATGATAATGTGTGATTTGAATCATCATTCATCAAGAAAAATCAAAGAAAGTGGGATAACTTGTAAAAGGGGTAAGCATATGTCATACCCCAAATTTTGACCACTTAGATTCCCATCATTGTGCAAATCATCATCACAATATAGATGGACCTTTATACCTCATCAGTCTCTCCAAATATGGGTGAGCATTCACTACTATCAAAGATTAGGGTTTCAAGCCCTTTCTGAGCTTTAGACAAAGGATCAATCAACGAATGACTTGATCTTCAACTTGTCTAACCTCCCAAGAATCTACAATGGATCAAGAGGACTCCCACTTCAAGGACTAAGCACAAGGCTGCTCCCTTTCAGGTGGATCAAGCTTCAAGATTGACAGTGTCAACAAATTAGGGTTTTGGTCGACCAGGGCCTCCAGGTGGAAATTTTCCTCTGGGAATGAGCCAATACTTCAAAGTATATCCTAAAATACTCCATGGAACCTCATGGGCCCAATCCTCAAGTCAATTTGACCTCAGGGGATGCATACATCAAAAATCAGGAATTAGGGTTTCTTGACCAAATTCACCCCTAAGTTGACTTTTGGGACAAATCATGAACCAAGACCTCAAGAGAAGGTTTAAGGGTCTCTAATATACCATATTGATCCATTTGGAACAATGGATTAATCCAAGAAGTGTGAGCAACAAGTTTCAATTTCATCTGCACCACAGTTAGGGTTTTGCGGAAAAAGTCAACTGTAAGTTTGACTTCTGACCAGGACATGCTCCCAAACCCTAGGACATGATTCAATACACCCTATGTCACCCATGGAACATGTCCATCAAGTTTGATTTAGGTTAAGGACATGATTTCCTGAAGGATTACACAGTTTGGAATTCATCTGATAAAAAGTCAACTGTGCACAAAAGTCAACTTTGACTTTTTGAGATTTTTCACTAAAATGGATTTTTAACCCTAAAATGATGTTAATGTATGATTTGAATCATCATTCATCAAGAAAAATCAAGAAAAGTGGGATAACTTGTAAAAGGGGTAACCATAAAACTTAAAAAAATTTCTAAGTCATGAAAAAGTGCCGCTAATGCACCAACATTGGAGGACCATAACTCCTAAGCCACAAGGCCATTGTGCCCCATTCAAAGCTTGATTTGAAGATCTCATTACGCTCTACAAAAACTTCATACTGACCTATGTCCAAATTCCTCATGGATTTTGAGTTATGGAGTGATCAAAATCAAGAAAAGTCACTTTGTTCCAACACTTAGTGAAAATTTCACTAAGTCAGATTTTACCTCACTTTTTGCCAAATGTAGGGGGATTTTTCAGTTGGATTCAAAAGAGATCAAAACCAAACACGTTCAAACAGTTGTTGTATCATGTAAGGGCTTTCCAAAATGGTCAAGAACATTACCAAATTCAACTTACACCATGAGATATGACATTGGCAAGTTGCCTTGCTGAAATCTGTCAAGGCAAGGCAGAATTTGCAATTTTGCTCGATTTTCCAAAATCAGCCAAATTCAAATGCTCCTATCCACTTGGACACATCTGAGGATTGAATCTAAAAGGAATAATCACTGAGCCAAGCCTCCAAAGTCCATGGAACAAGAAATAGCATGTTGAACCTAGAATGGCCAAAATAGGGACAAGACTCCAAATTTGGATTGAAGCATTTAATGGAAGCATCAAGGTGGCATGGACTGAGCTATTCTCATATGAAATCAGTCAAGACTTATCCAAGACCAAGGGAACCAGCAGCCTGTGCTCTAACCTCTAGTCAATGGCTAGAGGAGACTTGGATTTTCATTTGCCAACATTGGCCAAACCTACTCAGCAGTTGCCATTCACTATTCCTTGCAAAACAAACTTGCTCTACTATAAATAGAGCTCAATTGTGATCAGTTTAAGTACACCAAAGGCCTACAACACTTGCCTTTCTCAAAATCTCTTTCTCTTGGCAAAAATGCCTTTCTTAGCAAGGTAACTATTGGGTTTTGAGTTTGAGAGCTTTTCCAACCAAACCAATCACTCACACACCTCATATACATCACATATGGGCTGATCAAACACTTAAACAACAACTGGAACACTGATTTCTCAGAATCACCAGTCAATTGCTCAAGGTTTTAACCAAGGTGCAGTTGAGATACCATGAAGTGATCCAGCCAATTTCCATCAAGTCCAAGCATTCAAACACACTCCATAGCACCTAGGGAAGCTGTTCAGATCATCA
This sequence comes from Lathyrus tuberosus, assembly GCA_022829125.1. Taxonomy (NCBI): domain Eukaryota; kingdom Viridiplantae; phylum Streptophyta; class Magnoliopsida; order Fabales; family Fabaceae; genus Lathyrus; species Lathyrus tuberosus. Next base: position 4,387,797 of record JALAZF010000469.1, on the reverse strand, counting down.
CAACACAACTGTAACACCTCCTACACAAATCACGATCACCAGCTGCAAGTGGCAAGCATGAGTTCTTCTAACTCTATGATCCACACAATTTTTGCTGCACAATAATTTGGCCATATGTTCATAATCATGCATGGAATGTTTTCCCTCAATTAATTGCATTGTTTGAATCGTGTATCAAAAATCCTAGCCTTCATGCAGAAATTAGGGTTCTTGAGGTTTCTTCGTGATTTTGTGTTTTATGTTTAATTTTAATGAAATTAAATGCTATAGACATGATCGTGAGGTTGAAACGAGTTGATTGGTATGTTGATTGCATGATATGATTAAGTATTCAGTGAGATTGGATGGAAAATGCAAATCACTGAAAACGCGCGTGTTCTTGGTGTGTTCTTGGCGCCATTTTTCAGAAATTTGAATATTTGAATTTTTTGATTTTGTTTAATTGATTCAAAAATTAATTTCTCTATAAGTTTTAATGATTTTGAGTTGATTCCTTTTTTAATAATTCACAAAAATGCTGAAATATTTTATTTTCCCAAAAAATCCCAAAATATTATTTATTTCATATAATTGATATTTTTGCAAAGAATTAATGTTTTAATTGTTTTTAACATTTGAAATATTTTTTTCCATCTTGATTTTGCAACTTTTAATGCTTTCTAATTATTTTGTAGGTCAATACTTAATTTTTGAAGCATTAATCCAAAGTCATAATTTGTTTCCCACATGTTAAACAATTTTGACCATTTTTATTGAATTTTTATTCAATTAAAACACATTTTGAAAACAAATTTGGGTTTTTTGAATTAATTCAACCCTTATAAAACTTTTTCTAACACTTTTTGGGCCTCTTGAGACAGTGTAAGACCCAACCCCCCTTTTGAAAACAATTTTTGGGCCTCACTTATTGTATAAGTCTCGTTGTATTTCAAAAATCACGACGCGATAGTCGCCTTTTCAAAATAAAACCTCTGGGCCTACCCTCGAGTAGTAAGACCCATTTCTTTTTAAAACTTTGGGCCTCTTGAGAGAGTGTAAGACCCAACCCCCCTTGTACAAAAACTTTTGGGCCTCACCTATTGTATAAGTCCCTCTGTACAAGTAAACGGCGCAATCGTCGCCCGTTTAAAAATAAACCATTTGGGCCTCTCCTCGAGCTATAAGACCCATTCAAAACTTTTGGGCCTCTATTAGAGTGTAAGACCCAATCCCCCTTTTAACCAAAACCATTTTTGGGCCTCACTTATTGTATAAGTCCCTTTGCGTTAAAAGAAAACCTCGGCGCGATCGCCTTTTTAAACGAAAAATCATCTGGGCCTACCCTCGTGTTATAAGCCCCACTCTTTTTCTTTAAAACTTTTTGGGCCTCTTGAGAGAGTGTAAGACCCATCCCTTTGTACAGAAAGCCTTTCTTGGGCCACAGTCACTTGTATAAGTCCCTCTGTACAAATTCAACGGTAAAACCCTGGGCCTCTCCTTGAGCTGTAAGCCCCAATCTTTCTTTTTCAAAGCACTTTCTCCTTTGATTTTGAATATACTGTTGTTTACAATCTTTCTTTGTTGAACAACTAACCAAACAGCATGGAAGCTCTATAACCGAGTAAGTGTTTATACGCTTTCATTTACTGCTTTCATATACATATAACTGTATTGTGGGGTTGTTTTGCTATAAGTCTTCTTTCATAAACTCATATCAACTGTGTAATAATAGTATAGATATTTAGAGTTTCCCCGGCAACTACGTCTAGAACTAGGAAAAGCCGTTTCGTTTATTCGTAGAAATAGACAGCTAGATCCCCAATAGGATCACCAGATACAGTCTTCTCTTCGGCTGTCCTCATTAGGAATTGTCAAGAAACTCTACTCCCAAAGATGAATGTATTCTCCGTGAATGGCATCTTTGAGTTTCTTCCAAATTCTCGAACTTTCTTGACTTGATCTATTCCTTATGAATAGCTTGCCTTGAATTTCTCGGGGTTTGGGGACCCACGGGCTTCTTAAAAGCATCGGCCTCCTCTTGGGAATTGTACAAGGACCCACAGGCTTCTTAAAAGCATCCCCGCCTCCTCTTGGGCTTAGTACAAGCACCCGTCGGCTTCTTAGAAGTATTCACAGCCTCCTCTTAGGCTTCGTATAATGATCTATTCCTCCGGGAATGATAGCCTCCTCTTGGGCTTAGTACAAGGACCCGTCGGCTTCTTAAAAGTTTCCAGCCTCCTCTTGGGCTTCGTACAAATTGTTTCGACGACCTCCTAGAGGTATAGGAACAAAAACTAGTCATCTTCATAGAACAGTCCTTTCAAAGAGTCTACTACTGTTTCTCAAGGCACAGTACAAAAGATAAAACCCTAGACTTGGACAGTCTAATTTCCTTGAGTCTCAAAGACATTCTCAAGTCCCTTTCGTTAAATAGGAAGAAACCTATAGACTCAGTCAGTCTCAAAACCCTTCGGATTTCCCAGTTTCCTTAAAGAACAGGGAACAATCCCGATCCTCAGATCAAATCCATGAGTACAGTGTTACTCATATAAGAACTGATTTTCTCTTAATCAGTATACTGGACCTGTCACTCAACTAAAATAGTCACCAGCACGTTAGCCTCCTCTTGGGCTTTGTACAAATGATTCTCCCTAGTGGAGCAAACCTTTCAGCTTTGTACGAGATACACAAAAGACTCCCTCGTTGAGTCAAACAAGTTTTCGCCTCCATCTCGAGCTTTGTACGAGATACAAAAAAGGTTCTTATTGAGCCAAACAAAACTTTTAGCCTCCATCTCGGGCTTCGTACGAGATACCAAAACACTCTCTTGTTGAGTATAAAAGATCCTCTTGTTGGGTGAACCCCTTTCAGCCTCCCTCTCGGGCTTCGTACGAGACACACATAAAAACTCCCTCTTGTTGGGCCAATAGCCTCCTCTTAGGCTTTGTATAAGAAAACCACTGGTTGATCCAATCAACCTTTTAGCATCAAAGATGTGCCTCGTTCACAGTACACAAACATCAACAACTCCTTCCCTTTCATCTAATCGCTGTAAGCGGCAAGCCTCTGGATTATTTACATCCATGCCACTGTCCCTCTTTTAGCATGAGAAATTCCTAAGGAAAGATGGCATTGCTCTACACTGAGTTAAAGTCTTCTCCTTCAGGTTAAAAAACCCCTTCTTAGGAAATTATGGCATTGCTAGGATTCACATATCCCGGTTAAAGTAATTCTCCTTACAAACAGACAAACTCTTCTTTAGAGATGACAAATTCTCTCTAAAGTCGAAAACATTCTGTTTCACATCTTGGGCTTTGAACAAGATACAAATAGACCTTTCAGCTTCACATCTTGGGCTTTGAACAAGATACAAATCACCTTTCTCTTCAAGTATTGGGCTTTGAACAAGACACAGAAAACCATTTCCTCCCATAGAATAGGAGGAACTACGATCGCTCTGATTTCCTGTCGGTAAACGGGAATACGTAGGCATAAGATCGAAAGAAAGATCTTAGCGAGCACACTAAACAAAAAAAACCCAAAATCCTATACTTTCACACATCAATAAAAAAAACGTCCGTCCTAACATCTCAAAACACCCCTTTTGAACAAAATAGTCTAGGAGAAACCCTGAATCTTTGTAGCATCTGTAAACCAACAGTTTTGACTGTTTAACCTCAGTATGCAAGCAGGGTTAGTTGGAGACATCTATTTCCCTTCCTTCATCAGCATCAATAGGATAAAAAATGAATCGAGCTGTAGTATTAGAGCGATCGTGCTTCGCAACCACATCCAAAAATCACTCGCTACAGAAAAATGGCGACTCTGCTGGGGACAACTCGTGCATTGTTTGTCCCCTAGGTTGAAACCTTAAAAAGGGAATTCCACTGAGATAAGACTTTTTAACTCTACTAGGATCTTAGGTCAAAACCTTTACTTTGGAAAGAAACCACAGAATGGTGACTCCGCCGAGAAGCCATTTCTGTCAGGAACATAGGATTCATAGCTTAAAGTCTAGGACTTTAGGACAAATATATATACTGCTTTTCCTAATTGCTATACGTGTTTATTTTTATGCTAATGGGAATGCATGTGATGCCGCATGTGGAAAGATTGAGTATACACCTAGGAAAGCCCCTTTAGTGGCGCAGAGGCTATCGGAAATAGTCGTCATGCGATGCCACCCTCTTCTGAGGACTCTTCAAAAAACATCACCTAGCACGGTTCCCGGCCCGCTGGTGTTTTCTTGACAAGAGTTGATGCTGAAGAGAGACAGGTACAAAAGTCATTAGTAAACCTTTGGGATGGGTAGAGCCTTGACTCCATGACAACGACCCTTTGACCCCATGTTTTTTCTATGTTTTTGTGTGTTGCATTCATGCATTCATTTAAAAAACATTAAAACAAAAAATTTTTCTCTTCTAGTCTCTCTGTTTTTCAAATTAAACTAATACTGTGATTGCAAATATCAGAGAAAAGGATTACGCTAATGGATTTCGGTAGAAGGAGAACTCATAAGTATACCTTCAAGGCTCCAAAACTAGAGGATCTGAGAGGTTTGGCGAGAATGATCACAAACCAAGAGGCCTTCAGAGCCAAGTACGGAGGTCTGCTACCTCTACTAAGAATCCATGTGATTGAAGGAATCATGGATGCGCTCGTTCAGTTTTATGATCCGGTTTATCACTGTTTCACATTCCCGGATTACCAACTAGCACCAACCCTGGAGGAGTACTCTCATCTGACCAATTTACACATTACTGATCAAGCTCCATTTTCTGGACTGGAAGAAATTCCAAAGGATTAGACCATTGCAAGAGCAATTCATTTGGACAAGTTAGAAGTCAAGACTCACATGACTACCAAGGGTGGCATCCAAGGTTTGCCAACCCAGTTCTTAACAAAGAAAGCTCTGTACTTTGCTAGTATAGGGAACGGGACTGCTTTTGAAAACATCTTTGTTTTACTCACCTACGGATTATTTTTGTTGCCCAACATTAATAACTTCGTCGATATCAACGCCATCAAGGTTTTTCTCATTGGAAACCCTGTGCCGACTTTGCTCGCAGATGCGTATCATTCTGTACACTTAGGGAATTTGTACAGCGGAGGGGAGATCACATGTTGTGTACCTTTGCTTTACAAATGGTTTATCTCCCATTTGCCTAAGTCTGCTGCTTTTTGGGATCATAAGAGTGCCTTACGCTTGTAATACCCCAAAATTTGCTCTGTCTTTTGTCATCATAGCATAGCATTATCATATATCATATCATATCCATCTCATTAGCATTGCATTGCATCTTTAACATAAAAAATTGAAGCATAACATCCCTCTTACCATCAAGGCATGTGATCAGGGGAAAGATGGACAATCAAGGAATCATTCAAGGCATAAAAGGTCAAACAAGTTGCCTCAAGGCAGGCCAAGAGGTCTTTCGTGTCTCATACTATCTCAATTGATCATCCAAACCTCAAGAAAGTGAGATTCAATAGGAGATTGAAGCATTACATCCTTCACTATGCAAGAGGTCCAAAAAACTGAAGGAAAACCCTCAAAAGAGATAGTTCATTGGTTCAAAATCACCCTCAAGTGGCATAGCTCATCATCCTTTAAGGGGATACACAACATACTCTGAGGAATTTGAAATTGAAGACTGCACATTTTTCCCCTTAGTAGGTCGGTATCGAAACTAGGGTTTCCAATTAAATCAGGATATCTCTGATTTTTTGGACAAAACTTGATGTCATGGTATTCTACATATCCTTAAGTGTATGTGTGTGGAAAATTGCCTCTCAATTGGTTTTAGAAGTGGTTCAATTGGAAGAATGATAAAAAATCAGGAAAATTGGGGCTAAGACAAATAATCAGAGGAAAAAGTCAACTCTTGACTTTTTGTGGCCAAATTCATGAAATTCATGTTATATGTGACCAATGTACAAAATTTGATCAAGAAACTCCAAAAGGATCATGAAAAATCAAGATTTGAAAAGTTGCCATTTTTGGAAGAAGTAGGGTTTCTAAATAAGGAAAGTTTTGGCCATTTTGCACCAAACTTTGAACCAAGGCCATTCAAAATTGAGACATCAAATAAAAATTCCACTCGGCCACAATAAAAGATCTCATCTTAAGCTTCAAATCCATGTGTAGAACACCTCCATTGGATCAAAATTGAGAGAGTTATGGATGATCAAAGTTGAGAAAAACTTAGGCAAAATGCAAGTCAGCTTGAGCAAATCTTAAGTCATGCGCAGTCATTTTCACAAACATGTAGTGGTCCAAATGTTTTGATCAATTACTCATGGTTAGAGGCTTAAAATGAAAAATCTTTCAACATGAAAGTTGTTCCTCTATGTGGGATCTTCGAAATTGATGTTCAGGATTTTTCATTTGATCAAAGGATGAGAAGTTATGATGGCTCAAAGTAGGGTCAATGCAACTGAAAATTTGACTAAGTCATAACCAAGTCATGCCACACACGCGCGTATTATGCAATATTTCAAACCAGTTTTGAGTTCCTATGTTTGAAGCACATTTCCAATATGTTACAAGCCTCACTTTCATTTCTTTTCAACATCAAAGTTGTTGTATCATGTACACACTTTGTGATGATACCGGAATCATCCATTTCCATGGCCTGAAGAGAGAGATATTCATGCTTAAATGTCACCATTTCCAACTGATTTCATCATATGCTTCACATCAGAATTTGCATTTCTTGGTTCACACACACCACAAATACTTCATCACGTCAGCCTTCCTCTTTCAGCCAAACACACACACACACCTTTACATACACACAGGCTCGAGTGTAGCATATAAGTGGAAGAAAGAAACTTGAAGAAGTTGTTGCAGCAAACCATAACAGAGCTTATCCTAAACCCCCTGCACCATACCAAAACTCCTCAAAATCGTCCCCTAACTAACTTGACTCAGTTAGTTAGGATGGACTCACCTAAACCATCTCAACTTAATTAACCAACTCATGTTAACCATAGTTAAGCTCTCATATAAAAGCAAACTTCACTCACAAACCTCGGGGTGGTGCTCATTTTGTTCAGTTTCTCTCCAAAACTTCTCTTCTTTTTCTCTCAATCTCTCAACATTGCAACTGGTTTTTGAAGCCTGATTTCAACTTCTCTCCATTGAATCATAAGCAACTACTTCATCTAAGCCTTTATTTGGCCAAGAGTGAATCAAAGAGCAGCTTGGAATCTCTGGTTTTCTGAAGAACATATCAAAGTCACAAATCCTCAGGTACGGATTTCAGCCATTATAGACATGCTTTGTAGGTGTTATCAGGTTCTTGAAGTTTCTTATAAGCTCAAGAACCTGTCTGGCTAGTTGATAGGCCTTTAGAGGCATAGTTGAGAAATTAGGGCAAAACTTCTTCTGTTCGATTCTCTTATTTCATGAACCTTCTGCGCATTTCATCACTAGATTCATGTTCCTCATCACTTCAGCTTTCCAATGATGTATATTTTGATTATTTGTGCTTGCCTGTAAATCATCGTCACCGGAGGTTGCCCGAAGAAGATGACCGGAGGTCTTCTTCGGCCAATGGTCTGAATTGCTAGGGTTTTGCTCCAATTTTAAAACGTGACCGTTGGATGTTCATGATCTGATGGCCACAACATTGCCAGCACATTAAAATAAACGTGCATCTAACGTGTTCAGTTGCTGATTTCATTTAAACAATTTGTGGACCAGTACATGTTAGTGAGTGTGTTCCTTCACGCGTGTGTATTGGATATGGTTACTTTGACTGGTTTGTTGACTGGACTTGATCCAGTGGTGTTCATTGTTTTGACATTATTTTGACTGAGAGTGCACAATTGTTGATGTGGACCGCGCGTAAATGGACCTGGGATAATTGCTATTTACACCTCACGTTTTTAAAGCCCAAACAATTCGAACTGGTTGTTTACTCTGCATACACCCCTTTCTTATTTCAATTTCTTTTTATTTTCTTCATTTCATACACGTTTCATGTTTAAGTGTTAAAATTACAAAACAACATCATAAAATTCTGGAAAAATTCATGAGTATTATCAAGACATTTAGGAAAGGAATGCTGAAGATAAGCTGAAAATTGCCAACAAAGAGCTTGAAGATGTCACGGCAGATCTGAAGCTGGTTAAAATTCAAGCTGGAATTAAGAGGCGCAAAGGAGCCGATGAAGATGAAGCTTTGCTGATGCACATGGGTTCATTAGCTGATGCATTGGAAAAAAGGGACGTCGTAATCAAAGAGCTGATTAAGAAGCCACATCATCAGCATACGCGCATCCTGTTCGAAGAGATTAAGTATTCCAGCCAGAAGCTGAAAGACGTAGAGCTATCAGATTAATGATGTTTGTCATTTATTTGTAATTTGCAATGGTTACCATCAGAATTGTTGATGGATCCATTTGGCTACTTGTCTCTTATTCTGTTGCTGAAACTATGACAAATTGCTTGAAAATTTTTGGGAATTCGTAAGAAATGAGCTATTTTTGTTCACAATTTCTGGTTTTCAGATATATGTGACGTGATAAGATATCTGCACACTGGCACACTACAAAATCACTATTTCTGGTCATCAGATATTTGTGATTGGCGTATATGAATATCTCTTCAAGGCAAAACTCAATAATCATGATTTCTGGTCGTCAGGAATTCGTGGTTACGATTGGAATCAGGATATGAAAAGTATCTTGAAATGACAAACATAACTATGCATTTGCATTTGCATAGCATATCATTTTTGCATGACAGGTTTTCTTTTTGCAGGCGCCTGCTAACCTTTATTTGGTTTTCAGGCATGATAGCTAATACCCCAGTCCACCGATACTCTACCCGACGCAATCAAGCCAGAGTCATGGAACAAGTTCAGACTGAATTAGCTGATTTGAGGGGGAGAATGAAGCAGTTCATGAACCTTATGTAGGGGATTGCTCAAGGTCAGCAGGAGCTGAGGGCCGGTCAGGAAACCATGAGGGTTGGTCAAGATGCCATGAGAGCCAATATTCAGAGGCTGGAGACTGAAATCCCAAATCACAATGTGCGCACTCCCCCTGTTGGCAACATCCCCACTGGTGGGGTACATATGGGATTTGATAATAATGGTTTAGAGGATGGTCAAGATGACCAGTTTAGCGCATTCAACAACGACATGGGTTTCTACAATGAAGACCGGAAGTACGAAGGGTTAGATGAAAGACTCAAGGCTATTGAGAGCCAAAATCCTCTGGGAATTGACGTAGAGGACATGGGTCTCGTGCAAGGTGTAAGAATCCCTCCCAAGTTTAAGCTCCCTACATTGGATAAGTACAATGGCAGTACCTGTCCCAAAACACATTTGCAAGCTTACAATCGCAAGATTGCCGCTTATACTGAAGACCAAAAGCTCTGGATGTATTTTTTCCAGGACTGCCTGTCAAGCGCCTCCCTGGAATGGTACATTAAGCTGGACAGGGTTCATATAAAGAGCTGGAAAGATTTGTGCGCTGCGTTTCTGAAGCAGTATCAATATAATTTGGACATGGCACCCAATCGTACTCAGCTACAGAGCATGACTCAGGATCATAAGGAGGGCTTTAAGCAGTACGCACAGAGATGGAGAGAATTGGCTGCTCGAGTTCAACCACCTTTGGCTGATCGTGAGATGGCTGATATGTTCATGAGCACACTCCAAGGGCCGTATCTAGATAGATTGGCTGCGTGTCCTTCAACTGGGTTTGCCGATATTGTTATTGCTGGGGAAGGAATAGAGAGTCTGCTGAAGTTGGGTAAGATTCAAGACGTCAGTGGGACTGGTGCTTCGAGTTCGAGGAAACCCTTTGCTAATAAACCAAGGAAAAGAGAAGGGGAGTCTAGTGCTGTGCATAGAGGAAAGGGCAGAGGCAGGAATCAATCCTATCATCAGGTGGATGCGGTAACCATTCCGATTCCAGCAGGACAGCAAGCTCCAGATCAGCAAGCTAGACCCTGATTCCAGACTACTAGACAAAGGGACCGTAAGTTTGATCCCTTGCCTATGACATATGCTGCTTTGTTACCACAATTATTCAAAGAGAAGTTGGTTGAACTTCGGACTATGAGGCCGTCAGATACTGGAAAAATTCCTCAAAATTATGATGCTAATGTTCGATGTGAATTTCATTCTGGTGCGCTAGGTCACTCGATAGAAAAGTGCTGGGCTTTTCAACATAAGGTTCAGGATCTGATTGACGCAAAAGATATTAATTTCTCTAAGCCGCCGAATGTTCATGATAATCCAATGCATCATCATGGAGGTGCAGGCGTGAATGCTATTTCTGATGGCGAGAAATTGAATCTGATTACCGATGTTAATTTGGTAAAGACTCCGATGTTGATTGTAAAAGAGCGTTTGTTAAAAGGAAAGTTATTTCCTGGATGTGGCTCTGATTGTGAGGATTGTTCAAGACAGATTAATGGCTGCAGTAAGTTGAAAGTTGGACTGCAGGAGCTTATGGACGAAGGAAGCCTTCAGTTTGATAAGGTAGAGAAGGAAAAAGATGTTTCTGCCGTTACCATTTATTATAATCCAGTTGAAATACAGGTGCCTGTTGAAGCTCCTGTTGCTATCATCATGCCCGAGAGGCCGAGACCAGTTACGATTATAGTTCCTGAATCTGCTTCTTATGTGTCTAATCGGGCAGTTCCATGGCAATATGGAACTAACACTCATCAAGGAGGAAGTCAACAGAAAGCAGAGGCTGTTGTTGGTACCAGTGTTGAGAATGTCAGTGGACCAAGTGGTTTCACCAGAAGTGGTAGACTGTTTGCTCCCCAGACTCTAAGGAGTGATAAAGAAGATGAAGCCGCTGCAAGAACAAAAGGAAAACAGGTTGTTGGTTGTGAGCAAGCCTTTAAGTTTTTGTATGATTGCAAATTGTGTGATATGCATGATATAAGATTTGTATGCATGATTAGTTTATACATACATATGATTTCATACCTACTATGATTTAAAAGACAATGCAAATTGATTCATATCATCATTGTAATCATAAAAACGTTTTTCCCTATGTATGCATCGATTCATACGTGGCTTGTATCGACACATACCTTTGATAAACTCACAAAAAAACCGTTTTGCTTCAGTATGTATCGATTCATACGACACTTGTATCGATACATGATCCTTTGTAACTAGGGTATGTATCGACGCATACGCATCATGTATCGATGCATGATTTACTTCACATTCTGAAATAATTTTGCTTCAGTATGTATCGATTCATACGATACTTGTATCGACACATGTTCCTTTGTAATTGAGCTATGTATCGACGCATGTGCATCATGTATCGATGCATGATTTATTTTACATACTGAAAATTAACAGGTACAGTATGCATCGATGCATACAACCATGTGTCGACTCATGCATGTGTTATACTCACTATGTATCGACGCATACGACTCTTGTATCGATACATAGAGCTGTTTGTTGCTTTTAACCGTTTCTGTTTTCATATATAAGTGTCATGACAGTTCAGTTTGGATGAAGAATTCTGGTTAGAGTGAAAAAGTGCAATCAAAGCAAAAGACAAGTTTGGTGTGCATGATTTTTCAAGAGCAGTGTTAGAAACCTGAAAGAGACTTTGTCTTCATCATCTTCTCAATCTCGTTAATTCAAGAACATCAACACATAATCATTTTTGTTCTTCGGATTAAGGGATCTTTGAGATAACGTTCAGTGGTACAATCATTGATCTAGCTGAGTTGAAGATACAAAGGGGGTTTCGAGGAAAAACCATTTGGTTTGTCCTTCAAGAACGGGTGTGTTCTTGAGGGTTTGTTAGTCACGATTGCAGAACAGATTCAGCCGCAACGTAGGGTTTGGAAATCTGGAGATTTCGCAAACAGGTCGTGGAACCGGTGAATTGTCTGTATTTCTTGCAGGAAAATTCTTGATCAAGCTCAGATCAAGTGAAGGTTCATACAATAGGAAGATCTTGGGGTTTAGATTTCTGGATTTGTATTGTAACCATGTAAAGAATGAATTCAGCATTATTGATATAACAGGTCTCAATTTCATTTTGAAATTGAGAGGGAGACGTACCCACACGCGAGGACGGAAGTGGGGAACTTCCTTACCAAATCTCTGCGTATCGTATTCTATCTTTATCTCTTTACGCTTTCAACAATTTTGTGATTCGTTTGGTGTGTTGCGTATTAAAGTTTCAAGATACAATAGTGGTACGAAAATCTTTGTCAAAATCACCATTATTGTTAATCGTTGAATGCATACACGCCAAGTGTTTGACAAAATTGTTTGCTGTGTTTTTGTTCATTGGAAACAGTCTTTGTATGATAAGTGCATTTGAGTCGATTCATATCTGGTGTTAATATATCTTTGTCATCCTAATAAATCCAGCATAAACTCGTGTGTCCGATTTTCTAGTAGCTGGTTCAGAATAGACGGAAGTCGATTCGGGATCATAATTTTTCCGCTAACTTGAAAGACTCTGATAAACTTTTTTAAATCCTTGAGTTTCAAGGAGGTGATCTATTCACCCCCCCTCTCGATCACTAGCCACACCGTCTAACAAGTGGTATCAGAGCGCCGGTTCGCTGGTGCTTTGTGGCTGCTTGTAACGATATGGATTCTGAACCAAAGGGGGCGTATAATAGAGCGCCTGTTTTCAACGGTGAAAATTATGGCTACTGGAAAGACTGCATGCGAGTTCATATAAATTCTGTGGATAGGAATGTGTGGGCTGCCATTCAAAATGGTCCTTTTCAAATTACTATGAGAAATGAGGCTGGCGCCATAGTTCCTAAACCAGAAGATGATTACGATGAGAAAGATGAGAAAAAGTGGTCGAGTGATTGGAGAGCTCGAAATATGCTAATTTCAGCACTTAGTGCTGATGAGTATTATTGGGTATCCCATTGCTCGACAGCTAAAGAAATGTGGGATGCTTTAGAAATTGCCCATGAGGGTACTACTGAAGTAAAACAGTCCCGTATTAACACACTTAATCAAGAGTTCGAGCTCTTTCGCATGAAACAAGGAGAATCTATCTCTGACATGCAAAAGAGATTCGTTCATCTCATAAATCGGTTGAATGCACTTGGAAAACCTGTTTCCAATGAAATAGCCACTAATAAAATTCTGAGGTGTCTTAGCAGGGAATGGCAACCTAAAGTAACAGCTATTAAGGAAGCCAACGACCTCACGACGCTTACTATTACAACTTTATTCGGCAAGCTGGAAGAACATCAGCAAGAACTGGAAAGTCTCGAAATATTTGAGAAAAAGAGTAAAAAGGAAAAGAATAAAGACAAAGAGAGTGAGAAGAAGCCAATAGCTCTTGTGGCCTCTAACTCAAAGTCCTCACAAAAAGAGCAAAGCGACAATGATTCAAGTAGTGACGAAGATTCGGGTGATGAAGAAATGGGACTTTTTGTTAAGAGATATAATAGATTCATTCGAAAGAATGGAATCCAGCATTCCGACAAAAATCTCATTAAGTTTCGAAGACAATCTGTAGAGTCAAAACAGGAAGAGAATAAGAAGCATAGAGTAAAAGGATCGTGTTTTAATTGTGGTAAATCTGGACATTATAAAACAGAATGCCCTATGAAGAAAAAGGACAAAGGAAAAGCTCAACCAAGAAGGTCAAATAAACAAAGAAGAGCTTACATAGCATGGGAAAGCGATAGTGACTCATCAAGCTCACAAAGTTCAAATGATAGTGATGAGACAGCAAATCTGTGTCTTATGGCTCACACCAAAAATCAGTCCTACCACAAGAAGAAAATCAACGATAAGAAAGTAAGACAAGCCTACTATAGTAATGTCTCCTCTATGTCTTTTTCTGAACTGAAAATCGCTTTTGAAAAATTGCATAACGAAGCTGTAGATGCTTTCAAAAGATTATCTTCCGATAAACAAATTTTTTCATTCTTGGAAGGTAAAGTATACAAAGCTGAAAAAGATTTAGAAAGCTTGAAAGCTAGTATTGCAGAAAATTCAAAAGATATTAATGTTAACGGATGTAGTAAAGTTAGGTATTGTGAAGCTTGTCATATTTGGCAACAAGAGGTTAAAACTCTTAAAGTCAAATTGGAAAAAGCTTTACAACCCAAGGTGACTTACGCCGTTGATTCTAGGTTGTTTAAGAAGTCATTAAATCCACCATATGCAAAATAATCCTTTATTCCAAAGGGTTTAATGATCAAAAATAAACAAATACATCATCGTGGCTTATGTCACTATTGTTGTCATACTGGTCATACCATTGAAAAATGCAAGTTTAGGAGATTTCTTGTTCCTAAAGGCATTTATCAATGGAGGCCTAAAGGCAACCATGTTACAACTTACCCACATGGACCCAATGAAAATTGGGTACCTGTTTCTCTCTTTTGATATTGTAGGATGAGTGTCTTGCATCCGTAGATAGAAGATGGTTTCTAGACAGCGGGTGCTCAAGGCACATGACGGGTGACATATCGCTTTTTATAGACTTCAAAGCAAAGAAGAAGGGATATGTTACTTATGGAGACAATAACAAAGGAGCTATACTTGGCAAAGGTAGTGTAGGTAATCCCTCTACCACTACTATTTCTGATGTCCATCTAGTTGAGGGGCTTAAACACAATTTGTTAAGTATTAGTCAATTGTGCGACAAGGGTTACAAGGTTTCTTTCACAAAAACTTGCTGCATAATTGAACATACTGAACAGAATATTGTGTTTAAGGGTGTAAGAGTAAACAATATCTATATGCTTGATCTTTTTGATGTACCTTTAACAAGCTCTAAGTGTCTAGTTGCCTTGAATGATGATTCTTGGCTTTGGCACAGACGCTTAGCGCATGTTAATTTCGATTTGCTTAATAAGGTTGTATCTAAGGATCTAGTAGTCGGTCTTCCAAAGATAAAATTTTCAAAAGACCATCTATGTGACGCGTGCCAAATGGGAAAGCAAACAAGGGTATCTTTTAAATCCAAAAATGTAATTTCAACTTCACGACCCCTTGAGCTTCTCCATATGGATCTCTTTGGACCTTCTAGGACAAAGAGTCTAGGCGGAAACTATTATGGTTTAGTAATCGTTGATGACTATTCTAGATTTACTTGGACTATATTCCTTCATAGTAAAGATGAAACGTTTTCCGCTTTTAAGAGTTTTGCAAAACTGTCCCAAAATAAAATGAATTCTAAAATAGTTACAATTCGAAGCGATCATGGAGGAGAATTTCAAAACTATCTCTTTGATAAGTACTGTGATAAGTATGGTATTGAGCATAACTTTTCAGCTCCTCGAACTCCACAACAGAATGGCGTTGTGGAGCGCAAAAATCGCGTTTTAGAAGAGCTGGCAAGAACAATGCTAAATGAGGGTGGATTGCCAAAATATTTTTGGGCTGATGCAGTTAGCACAGCCTGTTATGTTCTAAACAGGATTCTAATTCGCCCTATTTTAAATAAAACCCCTTATGAGCTTTTAAAAGGAAGAAAGCCAAACTTATCACATCTTCACGTATTTGGTTGTAAGTGTTTTGTTTTGAATAATGGTAAGGAAAAACTTGGGAAGTTTGATGCAAAAGCGGATGAAGGTATTTTTCTTGGTTATTCACAATCAAGTAAAGCATATAGAGTGTATAATAAGCGTTTACTTTCCGTTGAAGAATCTGTTCATGTCTCTTTTGATGAGTCTTATCCGAAAAATGTCGGAAAAGGTATTTCTTTTAATGACACAGGTATATCTACAGAAGACATACTCAAAGAAGTTGTTTCGGAAACTGATCAGTCCAAAACAGAAGACAATGAGGAGGAGGAAGATACCAGTCATGTCAAAGATAAGGAAGAAGGACAAACTGAAGTGAATGTCCTTCCACCAACTTGGAGATCTTCAAAAGATCATTCTATTGACAACATCTTGGGAGACATTTCAAAGGGAGTCATGACTCGTTCTAGGATAAGTAATTTCTGCTCTCACTTCACTTTTGTTTCACAAGTAGAACCTAAAAATGCCAAAGAGGCCTTGATTGATGAATTTTGGCTAATGGCCATGCAAGAAGAGCTTAATCAATTTAAAAGAAATGACGTTTGGGAACTTGTTCCTCGTCCGCGAGATCATCATATCATAGGTACTAAATGGGTTTTTAGAAATAAGCTTGATGAAAACGGAGTGATAACTAGGAATAAGGCACGTTTAGTGGCACAAGGGTATAACCAAGAGGAGGGCATAGACTATGAGGAAACTTATGCTCCAGTTGCTCGCCTCGAAGCTATACGTCTCTTGCTTGCTTATGCGTGTTCTAGAGATTTTAAGCTTTACCAAATGGACGTAAAGAGTGCGTTTCTAAATGGTGTCCTAAATGAAGAGGTATACGTCTCACAACCTCCTGGTTTTGAGAATGCTGAATATCCAGATTATGTTTACAAATTAAAACGAGCTTTGTACGGTCTTAAGCAAGCCCCTCGGGTTTGGTATGAAAGACTTAGCAAATTTC
This sequence comes from Lathyrus tuberosus, assembly GCA_022829125.1. Classification (NCBI taxonomy): domain Eukaryota; kingdom Viridiplantae; phylum Streptophyta; class Magnoliopsida; order Fabales; family Fabaceae; genus Lathyrus; species Lathyrus tuberosus. The sequence continues at coordinate 4,371,344 of JALAZF010000469.1, read as the reverse complement.
TACTTGATCATGGATATTCAAGAGGTAAAGTGGATACCACCCTCTTCATTAAACACAAGGGAAAACACATTCTTTTAGTTCAAGTTTATGTAGACGATATAATTTTTGGTTCAACTAACATACACTTGGTCGAAGAGTTTTCAAAAGTTATGCAGGGTGAATTTGAAATGAGTCTTATGGGGGAGCTTAATTTCTTCCTCGGTCTCCAAATAAAGCAGCTTGATGAGGGTACAGCTGTGAGTCAAACAAAATACTGCAGAGAGCTGCTCAAGCGCTTTGGAATGAACGACTCAAAATCAATAGACACACCTATGCCTACCAACGGAAATCTAGATAAAGATGAACACGGTAAGAGTGTAGATGTCAAACAGTATAGAGGTATGATTGGGTCTCTCTTGTATCTTACTGCGTCTAGACCTGACATCATGTTTAGTGTCTGCATGTGTGCACGATATCAATCGAATCCTAAAGAGTCACACTTGAAAGCTGTCAAGCGCATATTTAGATATCTTCATGGAACATCTAAGTATGGGCTCTGGTATTCAAAAGGAAGCGATTGTAGCTTAGTAGGTTACTCCGATTCTGATTTTGCTGGCTGAAAATCAGATAGGAAAAGTACTAGTGGTACATGTCACTTATTTTCAAACTCTTTGGTCAGTTGGCATAGCAAGAAACAGGTGTCTGTCGCATTGTCAACTGCTGAGGCTGAGTACGTTGCAGCCGGTAGCTGTTGCGCTCAGATCTTGTGGCTGAAGCAACAACTACAAGATTTCGATATTCAACTCAAACGCATTCCAATAAAGTGTGACAACACCAGTGCTATAAATCTTACTAAGAATCCTGTTTTACACTCACGCACTAAACACATAGAGATTAGGCATCACTTTCTTCGCGATCATGTTGAAAAAGAGGACGTTGTATTTGAGCATGTTGATACTAAAAACCAACTTGCTGACATTTTTACTAAACCATTAGCAACGGAACCGTTCTTCAACATTCGTCGTGAATTAGGGATTTTAGATCTCTCCTCATCGATGTCTTAAGCATGTTGGTCCTTATTTATATATATCTCACTTTGGCTGTTAAGCTTTGTTTTTAGACATCACTCAGACTCCATAAGGTTTCATCAACAGAGGTAATATCATTCCTTTCTAAAATCTCTTTGGAACTTTGTGATTAGTGTATGGTAGAACAAATTCGTTAAGATCGTTTATATGTATTTCATTGCATATGTTGTTTGAACATTAACGTTTGATTCATGAATTGTACTTGAGCATCATTATCATGACATCATCTATACTGCATTGACTCAAGAGCTGTTCACAGGTTTCTAACTCAACAGGTAGTCACAAATCAGTTAAAACATGTTTTAGCATCAAGTATGTATCGATACAACAAGAACATGTGTCAACACATTAGAGTTTCCGATCGATACATTCGTGATATGTGTCGATTCATGTCTTTTCATTTTCAATTTTTTTAAAACTTGTTTCAGTATGTGTCGATGCATCCGTGCTTTGTGTCGACACATAGGACACTTTCAAAAACAAAAATTTCGCGATATGAATCGATCCATACCCTTTGTATCGATACATACTGTTTCTTTTACAATAAATGCATGTTCAAATCAGTTGTGGATCGACACATCAGCTAATTTTAAAGGGATAATTCACTCTAACCTCTCTTCTCCTCTCATACCCACACGGCTAACCCTAACCTTCTCAAACATCTTCATCTCCAAAACCCTAATTCACATCTTAACCCCTCTACAATTCATCACCATGCCTCCCAGAATTATACCGGCTAGACAAAGAGGAAAAGGAAAGGAACCCATTGGGACGTCTGGTCAGTCTCCACAACCTCCAGAAATCCCTCCCAGTGCTCTCACTCTTCTTCATCCTGCCATCGCTGAGGAGTTTGAGACCTCTTTCAAGACAAGGTTAGTTATGAAACCTCATGTCTTTGATAAAACTGATGCATCTGCCCTCCATCTCAACGATGTCGTTGATTTATTGAAGGCACAAACCCTTGGTACATTTTTGGCCATAAATGATGCCTATCATGAGGATTTTATTCGTATATTTTATGCTGGTCTGCAAACTGGTAGAGGCTATATGTTCAGATGCTCAATTGGCACCAAAACTTACACTTTTGAAGCCACTGATTGGGAGAAAGTGTTTCAAATTCCGCTTGGGGTGCCTGGACTGAAAAAATGGCATGACCAAAGTTATGATACGGAGTTTAAAATAAGGGACTATGTTGCATCTATTTCCAAATTGGATAGACCTCTCGGAGAGGATGAACCCATCACTTCTGGTATGATTACAAGCATACCTAGAATACTTCACTGGATTGTCTCGCACATCTTGCGTCCAAAGTCTGGTGGTCATTCTAGGTTGGATCGATCAGACATTCATCTTGTGTACCTTCTTCACAAAAAGGTCCCACTTAATTGGCCAAACTACTTTGTGAAACGCATGTTTCTTATGCGTAACAGTATGAAGAATATCACACTTGGATATGCTGCCCAAATTATGCGAATCATCAAATACTGGAATGTAACCATCCCTTTAGTACCCCTTACATCTTCCTCTTCCGCCCAAGAGTTCAACACTGCTACTTTATCTCATATGGGATACCGGTGGGACAAGGAGCGTCAATGTTTTTATTTTCTGGACAGAGGATCCAAAACAAGGGTGTACAATTTTGATGTGCCATCTGAACAAGTGTTTGTGCCTGAAGACCAACTGGATGAAGAAATGCATGAGGCCAATGACGAGAATCAGCCTGAAGCAGATGCTAATGCTGGCTGGGGTGATTGGGTGCCACAAAGGTGGTCTCCAACAAATTATGAACCAGGTCCACGTGTTCCTCCGTTCTCTGGCGCTGCCTCCTCTTCAACTGCCCCTGAGTACTTGACTCAAATGTTTCAGCAAATGGAGCTTGCAAATCAAGCCCGTCATGAACAGGCGCTTGCTTGGCATGTGCAGCAAAATGAGTGGCATAAGGAGCATCGTGAGTGGCATGATGAACACACAAGGATGTATCATAATCAGCATGCTTGGCACACGGAATTGGTTAAATGGCATCAAGTCTTTTACAATGAAATGTCTGGTTTTATGGACGATTGTCGTGCACATCCTGGTATCATGGACAGATTCAGAAGTGTTGAAGTTCAGAACCGGTTCCGGCGATACAATTTCATGGGCCATAATCCTGATGAGATGCCTCCTCCGCCGCCTCCACCAAGCTTCAGAGATCCTGATAGAGAGGATGAGGAGTCCTGTGGAGGCCATAACCCTTTTTAGGCTAGCATCATGTCATTTCATTACATTTCATTTCATCATCATGTTGTTTCAGTTTCCTTGCTACATTGTTCAAACTTCATTTGTTTTGGTTCTGCTTATGTAAACTCCAAGTACTTTCTTAAAATTTTAATGCTTATTTCTTTTAGTTCTGTTTACTTGTGTTAGTCTTTCCCTGTCTTATCATTCTCTGTGAATGATTCTGTTATGTTAAGCTTCATTCTTGGTGATTGTGAGCTTCTATATCAATATTGCTGTCTATTGTTACATCAATTTTGCTGTCTAAGCTTTGGGACTATTTCACCAGACTGTCTATCTCTTCTTTTTGATGTTGACAAAGGGGGAGAAGAAAGACAACAAGATGTTGACAGCCATGCACAAACTCAGGGGGAGTGCTCTATCACATCTTGCAAATTTGCCATCATCAAAAAGGGGGAGTTTGTGAGCAAGCCTTTAAGTTTTTGTATGATTGCAAATTGTGTGATATGCATGATATAAGATTTGTATGCATGATTAGTTTGTACATACATATGATTTCATACCTACTATGATTTAAAAGACAATGCAAATTGATTCATATCATCATTGTAATCATAAAAACGTTTTTCCCTATGTATGCATCGATTCATACGTGGCTTGTATCGACACATACCTTTGATAAACTCACAAAAAAACCGTTTTGCTTCAGTATGTATCAATTCATACGACACTTGTATCGATACATGATCCTTTGTAACTAGGGTATGTATCGACGCATATGCATCATGTATCGATGCATGATTTACTTCACATTCTGAAATAATTTTTCTTCAGTATGTATCGATTCATACGATACTTGTATCGACACATGTTCCTTTGTAATTGAGCTATGTATCGACGCATGTGCATCATGTATCGATGCATGATTTATTTTACATACTGAAAATTAACAGGTACAGTATGCATCGATGCATACAACCATGTGTCGACTCATGCATGTGTTATACTCACTATGTATCGACGCATACGACTCTTGTATCGATACATAGAGCTGTTTGTTGCTTTTAACCGTTTCTGTTTTCATATATAAGTGTCATGACAGTTCAGTTTGGATGAAGAATTCTGGTTAGAGTGAAAAAGTGCAATCAAAGCAAAAGACAAGTTTGGTGTGCATGATTTTTCAAGAGCAGTGTTAGAAACCTGAAAGAGACTTTGTCTTCATCATCTTCTCAATCTCGTTAATTCAAGAACATCAACACATAATCATTTTTGTTCTTCGGATTAAGGGATCTTTGAGATAACGTTCAGTGGTACGATCATTGATCTAGCTGAGTTGAAGATACAAAGGGGGTTTCGAGGAAAAACCATTTGGTTTGTCCTTCAAGAACGGGTGTGTTCTTGAGGGTTTGTTAGTCACGATTGCAGAACAGATTCAGCCACAGCGTAGGGTTTGGAAATCTGGAGATTTCGCAAACAGGTCGTGGAACCGGTGAATTGTCTGTATTTCTTGCAGGAAAATTCTTGATCAAGCTCAGATCAAGTGAAGGTTCATACAATAGGAAGATCTTGGGGTTTAGATTTCTGGATTTGTATTGTAACCTTGTAAAGAACGAATTCAGCATTATTGATATAACAGGTCTCAATTTCATTTTGAAATTGAGAGGGAGACGTACCCACACGCGAGGACGGAAGTGGGGAACTTCCTTACCAAATCTCTGCGTATCGTATTCTATCTTTATCTCTTTACGCTTTCAACAATTTTGTGATTCGTTTGGTGTGTTGCGTATTAAAGTTTCAAGATACAATAGTGGTACGAAAATCTTTGTCAAAATCACCATTATTGTTAATCGTTGAATGCATACACGCCAAGTGTTTGACAAAATTGTTTGCTGTGTTTTTGTTCATTGGAAACAGTCTTTGTATGATAAGTGCATTTGAGTCGATTCATATCTGGTGTTAATATATCTTTGTCATCCTAATAAATCCAGCATAAACTCGTGTGTCCGGTTTTCTAGTAGCTGGTTCAGAATAGATGGAAGTCGATTCGGGATCATAATTTTTCCGCTAACTTGAAAGACTCTGATAAACTTTTTTAAATCCTTGAGTTTCAAGGAGGTGATCTATTCACCCCCCCTCTCGATCACTAGCCACACCGTCTAACATTGGTGACAAGGTGCCTGTTCAGGAAGAGGACCCTAAAGTCAATTTTGATCGTGATGTTGAGGAATTTATGAGGATTATCAAAAAGAGCGATTATAAGATCATTGATCAGCTCAATCAGACACCCTCTAAAATCTCAATATTATCCCTGTTAATGAGTTCAGATGCACACCGGGCTGCTTTGTTGAAGGTTTTGAATATGGCCTATGTTCCCCAAGAGATTACTGTGAATCAGTTGGAGGGAGTAATTTCTAATGTCAATGTGAGCGACGGGTTGGGGTTTACGAATAGGGATTTGACTCCAGATGGACGTAATCACAACAAAGCGTTGCACATCACACTTGAATGCAAAGGAGCTGTTTTGTCGCATGTGCTAGTTGACACGGGTTCTTCCTTGAATGTGTTACCCAAAAAGGCCCTGATGAAAATTGAAGTATATCGATTGATTCTTAGACCCAGCGATCTGATTGTGAGAGCTTTCGATGGATCCCAAAGATCGGTTTTTGGAGAGGTAGAATTACCAATACAGGTTGGTCCACAGATATTCAAGACAATCTTTCACGTTATGGACATTCAGACTGCTTACAGTTGTTTGTTAGGCCAACCGTGGATTCACGCAGCAGGCGCAGTTACCTCCACACTGCATCAGAAGCTCAAATACGTGTTCGAGAGTCAAGTGGTTACCGTTTGCGGTGAAGAAGATATATTTGTGAGTCATCTATCCACTTTCAAATATGTGGAAATGGATGGAGAGATTCATGAAACCCTGTGCCAGTATTTTGAAGCCTTGAATATCAACAAATTCCCAGAATCTACTTCAATATCAGTGGTGTCAAATGTGCCAGTTGGGCCAAGTGCATCAATTGTGTCCTACAAGCAGGCCAGGGAAGTGGTTGAAAGCGGAAATGCCCAAGGTTGGGGTAAAGCTATTGACGTGTTTGTGAAGGAAGATAAGTTCGACATTGGATACCAACTGGGCCAGACGCCAGTTCCCCGATTCCGTAGGCCAATCAATTTCAACAGTGGGGGAATTATCAACCCTAATCAGTTCTGCTCAACAATAGAAGATGACGCTGAAAGCTTAGATTATCTGGACAGATGGGTGTATTCACTGGCTCCAGGTGAGGCATTGCAAAACTGGTCTAGTGAAGAAGTCATTCATGTTGTACACCATTCAGAGTAATAATTCTTGTCTTTCATAATGCATAAAATCCCACGCTCTGCCCAAGGTGTGTGGATCCATTTGTAGGGCCACCATATTTTCTCATATAATGTTCAAACATCAATAAAAAGGATGTTTTTGTTTACAAATTTGTGTTCCTTTATTCCTTCTTTATTTTTATTTTTGCATAAAGAAAATTAAAAAATGACAATGCACCTTCTTTTCTTTTTTTTTTCAAAAAAAAATAATCTAAAATAAAGCATCAATCCAATCATGCAGACTTAATTTTGTGGATTCCTCTGAAAATGATTTTGTTATGCCCACGTATGATTTCGACAATCCGATCTATCAAGCTGAGGAGGAAAGTGATGAAGACTATGAACTCCCGGAAGAGTTGGCTAGATTGTTGAAACAGGAAGAAAAGACCATTCAGCCTCATCAGGAAGCTCTTGAGGCTATCAATATTGGTTCAGAAGAAAGCAAGAAAGAGATCAAGATCGGTGTAAGTTTGCGGGCTGATGTAAAGCAAGAGCTGATAGTCATGCTACGTGAATACGTTGACATCTTTGCTTGGTCATATCAAGATATGCCGGGTTTAAATACAGACATAGTTATGCATAGACTACCATTGAAAGAGGCCTGTCCACCGGTCAAGCAAAAGTTGCGCAGAACAAAACCAGAAATGGATTTGAAGATCAAGGAAGAAGTACAGAAACAGTTGGATGCAGGTTTTCTGGCAGTAACCAACTATCCTCCCTGGGTGGCCAACATAGTACCGGTGCCGAAGAAAGATGGCAAAGTCAGAATGTGTGTGGATTACATAGATCTCAACAGGGCGAGCCCTAAAGATGACTTTCCACTCCCTCATATTGATGTGCTGGTTGACAATACTACTCAGTTTTCAGTGTTCTCATTTATGGATGGATTCTCCGGGTATAATCAGATAAAGATGGCGCCTGAAGACATGGAGAAGACGACATTCATTACCCCGTGGGGTACCTTCTGTTACAAAGTAATGCCTTTTGGGTTGAAGAACGCAGGGGCAACTTATCAAAGAGCAATGGTGACGTTATTCCACGATCTAATTCATAAAGAGATCGAGTGCTATGTGGATGACATGATTGCTAAATCAAAGACAGAAGAAGAACATCTGATCAACTTGAAGAAGTTGTTTGAGAGGTTGAGGAAATTCAGGTTGAGACTGAATCCTAACAAGTGTACTTTTGGCGTGCGGTCCGGAAAATTGCTTGGTTTCATTGTTAGTGAAAAAGGAATAGAGGTTGATCATGCTAAAGTGAAAGCTATACAAGATATGCCTGTACCGAGAACTGAGAAAGAAGTTCGCGGCTTTCTAGGGAGATTGAACTACATTTCAAGGTTCAAATCTCACCTAACTGCCACCTGCGAACCGATATTCAAAATGCTAAGAAAAAATCAAACGGTCAGGTGGAATGATGATTGTCAAAACACATTCGATAAAATAAAAAGATATTTGCAGGAACCTCCTATTCTGATACCTCCAGTTCTAGGGAGACCACTGATTATGTACTTGACCGTGCTCGAAGGATCCATGGGTTGTGTTCTCGGTCAACACGACGAGACAGGTAGAAAAGAACATGTTATCTACTACCTGAGCAAGAAGTTTACAGATTGTGAATCGCGTTATTCAATGCTTGAGAAGACATGCTGTGCACTCGCATGGGCCGCAAAGCGATTGAGACAATATATGCTCATATATACAACCCTGTTGATCTCAAAAATGGATCCGGTCAAGTATATTTTCGAGAAACCAGCACTTACAGGCAGAGTTGCAAGGTGGCAGATGGTACTGACAGAGTACGATATTCAATTTACTTCGCAAAAAGCAATCAAAGGAAGTATACTGTCAGATTATCTTGCGCAACAGCCTCTTGATGATTACCAGCCCATGAAGTTTGATTTCCCTGATGAGGACATCATGTTTCTCAAAGCGAAAGACTGCGAGGAACCACTTCTGGAGGAGGGGCCTGACCCTGAATCCAAATGGAGTTTGATGTTTGACGGGGCAGTTAATATGAATGGGTGCGGAGTTGGTGCAGTTCTCATTACGCCAGAAGGCGTTCACATGCCCTTCACTGCCCGAGTAACTTTTGGGTGTACCAACAATGAAGCAGAATACGAAGCTTGCATACTAGGGATTGAGGAGGCTATTGATTTACGAATCAATACCCTCGATATCTTTGGTGATTCAGCACTGGTAATCAATCAAGTAAAGGGAACGTGGCACACACATCAGTGGAATTTGATTTCGTATAGAGATTATACGAGGAGATTGCTGACATTCTTTACCACTGTCAAGTTATACCATGTTCCTAGAGATGAAAATAAGTTTGCAGACGCCTTGGCCACTATATCTTCGATGATCAAAGTGCATGGTTGGAACTTTGTACCCAGGATTGATGTATCTCGTCTTGATAGACCTGCTTTTGTGTTTGATGTTGACGCAGTGTCTGACGACAAGCCTTGGTACCATGACATTAAATGCTTCTTGGAAAATCTAGAATACCCACCTGGGGCATCTTCCAAAGACAAGAAGACATTAAGAAGGCTAGCCGGTAGTTTCTTCCTGAACAAAGATAGCGTGCTGTATAAAAGAAATTTTGACATGGTTCTGCTCAGATGCGTGGATAGACACGAAGCAGACCTGTTGATGATTGAAGTGCACGAAGGCTCTTTCGGTACCCATGCCGGAGGACATGCAATGGCTAAGAAATTGTTGAGATCGGGGTATTATTGGTTAACAATGGAGTCAGATTGCTGCAAGTATGCCCGCAAGTGTCACAAATGCCAGATCTATGCAGACAAAATACACGTTCCTCCAAATCCATTGAGTGTCATGTCCTCTCCGTGGCCCTTTGCAATGTGGGGCATTGATATGATCGGGAGAATTAAGCCTACTGCTTTAAACGGCCATCGTTTCATCTTGGTCGCCATTGATTACTTCACTAAATGGGTTGAAGCAGCATCTTATGCCAATGTCACTAAGCAAGTGGTAGCTCGTTTCTTGAAACGATATATCATTTGTCGCTATGGAGTGCCCGAGAGAATCATTACTGATAATGGTTCTAATTAGAATAACAAGATGATGGCTGAGCTATGCCGGGACTTCAAAATCGAACATCACAATTCTTCTCCGTACCACCCAAAGATGAATGGCGCGGTCGAAGCGGCCAACAAAAATATCAAGAAGATTGTGCAGAAGATGGTTGTCACGTACAAAGATTGGCATGAGATGTTACCATTTGATTTGCATGGGTATCGAACATCAGTCTGCACGTCCACTGGGGCGACACCATACTCACTTGTATACGGTATGGAGGCAGTTCTACCGGTCGAAGTTGAGATTCCCTCTCTCCGAGTATTGATGGACGTTAAGCTAGATGAAGCTGAATGGGTACGAGCCAGATTTGATCAGCTGAGCCTTATTGAGGAGAAACGATTAGCGGCAGTATGTCATGGCCAGCTATATCATCCCAGAATGAAGAAGGCATTCGATCAAAAGGTTCGACCTCAAGTTTACAAGGTCGGAGATGTGGTAATCAATAGAATACTTCCTCCGAGTACAGATCACAGGGGCAAATGGACTCCTAATTATGAAGGTCCATTCGTGGTTAAAAAGGTTTTCTCAGGTGGAGCCTTATTGCTGAAAACCATGGATGGTGAAGACTTTTCATCCCCTGTTAATTCAGATGCAGTTAAAAAATACTTCGCATAAATAGACCCGCTGGCTAAAAAAAAAACCCAGGCAAAAAAAGGCATCTCGCCGAACCAAAAAACAGAATAAAGGTTCGGGCAAAAATTAAGGATATAATTGAAAAAAATTGTACACCAGGTAAGTTGAAAACTCGAAAGGGCAACTTAGGCAAAAATGGGTATCCCGGTGGATTGAAAACCTGAAAAAGCGATCCACGCAAAAGAGGGATTCAAGCGAATGACTGCAGTCTGAATTAATCTGTACGCTCTCTACTCTTCAACAAAATAGCAAAGTTTCCAAAGGAGGAATTGTTCCGACCACGAACTTCCTAAGGCGAAGATAATCAAGAGAGTTGGAATACATACTGGCTATAACAGAATTAGAAATCAGTTGGAATCCAATTTCCGCATTGTCATTAGGATAGATTTCTTTTCTCAATTTTATGGCAATCAACTCTTTCAGGGGTTTGCTTCCAATTGTAAATTCGTCGATTTTGGCATTTTATCAATAAAATTGAATATTCAGTCACAAGGTTTTATTTTCATTTTACTGCTTTGTTTGCAAAAACGTCCGATTTTTGGTAATAAAACATTGCTTTGAAAATATCATGGCCTTGCAAAGACATGCACAAAAAAGACAATTAAAATTACTTTGCTTGTTGGACAACCTTTGATGGTGGACTAAAAAACAAAACACGCAATATCCTGGGGCATGTGCATATATTTTTTCTGCTGCAGGTAATGAGTACGATCGATCCAAGCAGCACGAAGTGAGTATTCCATGTCAACAACGAGTGCAGATCCTCCGGTACCTCGCAGACGATGTGAAGGGTAGTTCAAGAGCGAATGTTCAGAAGTTGAAGACAGGGTGTTCGTCTAAGAGTTTGAAAACGATTGGTTTTCTATAAAATCCTCTTAAGAGACGAAACTTCTCGCAGTAGCATCCCCTGTGGAGTTTATTCTCAGCAGGATTTACCAGCAAGTGGTAGTGTCAACAAGGTATATTTCCCGCGGTTTCAGCATGTGAAATTTGTCAAAGAATAATTCCCAGCTGAATTGTTTTATCTCCCCACAGAGTTCAACATTTTGACAGTAATTTCCCCAGCAGGGTCTAAATAGATCGATGAACCCTCTTCTTCAGCAAAGTGTCAGCATATGATATTACCCAGCAGGTGGTGTAATTCTCAGTATTGCTCATTTATAACTCAAAGTCCAATTTATTTTGGCATACAGATAGCTGTTCACATTATTCCAGCAGGTGGGATAGTATTGCAGATGGTTGTTCCAGCAGGTGGGGTGATCATACATATAGTTGTTCATATTATTCCAGCAAGTGAGATAGTATTGCAGATGGTTGTTCCAGCAGGTGGGGTGATCATACATATAGTTGTTCATATTATTCTAGCAGGTGGAATAGTATTGCAGATGGTTGTTCCAGCAGGTGGGGTGATCATACATATAGTTGTTCATATTATTCCAGTAGGTGGGATAGTATTGCAGATGGTTGTTCCAGCAGGTGGGGTGATCATACATATAGTTGTTCATATTATTCCAGCAGGTGGGATATTATTGCAGATGGTTGTTCCAGCAGGTGGGGTGATCATACAGATAGTTGTTCATATTATTCCAGCAGGTGGGATAGTATTGCAGATGGTTTTTCCAGCAGGTGGAATGATCATACAAACAGTAGTTTATATTGTTCCAGTAGGTGGGATGATGATAAACAACTATATTCTCAGCAAAGTCCAACGTTGGTTTGGCAAAGCTTCCAAAGCCGGTTTGGTAAGCATCGAAGTCCAATGTTAGTTTGGCAAAGCTGCAAAAGTCCATCTGAGGATGGCAAGTTTGAGATTCCAAAGCCGGTTTGGTAATCATTGAAGTCCAACGATAGATTGGCAGAAATCCAACACGAATTAGTAAAAGTCCATTGTTTAGAATGCCAGAGCAGCTAAAGTCCACCAGTTGAGTGGCAAGCCAGTAGTCGTCTGGCGTCGTTCAAAAAGACATTGTTGAAAGTCCATCCATAGTATGGCAAGCCAGTAGTCGTCTGACGTCGTTCAAAAGATAGATCTATCCAACAACGTTTCATTGAAGATTCAATCCAGCAGTCTCGTTGGGTTTATATCCCTTTTGTTCTTCGTCATCCAGAGCAAATTTTTGGTTATATTTGGTATTCAATCACTATATACCTTGAAAGTCTGAAAGCAATCGCTTTCAGGCATTCAGGTCTACAGCGTTTGAATAGGGGCAGCTGTAATACCCCAAAATTTGCTCTCTCTTTTGTCATCATAGCATAGCATTATCATATATCATATCATATCCATCTCATTAGCATTGCATTGCATCTTTAACATAGAAAATTGAAGCATAGCATCCCTCTTACCATCAAGGCATGTGATCAGGGGAAAGATGGACAATCAAGGAATCATTCAAGGCACAAAAGGTCAAACAAGTTGCCTCAAGGCAGGCCAAGAGGTCTTTTGTGTCTCATACTATCTTAATTGATCATCCAAACCTCAAGAAAGTGAGTTCAATAGGAGATTGAAGCATTACATCCTTCACTATGCAAGAGGTCCAAAAAACTGAAGGAAAACCCTCAAAAGAGATAGTTCATTGGTTCAAAATCACCCTCAAGTGGCATATCTCATCATCCTTTAAGGGGATACACAACATACTCTGAGGAATTTGAAATTGAAGACTGCATATTTTTCCCCTTAGTAGGTGGGTATCGAAACTAGGGTTTCCAATTAAATCAGGTTATCTCTGATTTTTTGGACAAAACTTGATGTCATGGTATTCTATATGTCCTTAAGTGTATGTGTGTGGAAAATTGCCTCTCAATTGGTTTTAGAAGTGGTTCAATTGGAAGAAAGATCAAAAATCAGAAAAATTGGGGCTAAGCCAAATAATCAGAGGAAAAAGTCAACTCTTGACTTTTTGAGGCCAAATTCATGAAATTCATGTTATATGTGACCAATGTACAAAATTTGATCAAGAAACTCCAAAAGGATCATGAAAAATCAAGATTTGAAAAGTTGCCATTTTTGGAAGAAGTAGGGTTTCTAAATAAGGAAAGTCTTGGCCATTTTGCACCAAACTTTGAACCAAGGCCATTAAAAATTGAGACATCAAATAAAAATTCCACTCGGCCACAATAAAAGATCTCATCTTAAGCTTCAAATCCATGTGTAGAACACCTCCATTGGATCAAAATTGAGAGAGTTATGGATGATCAAAGTTGAGAAAAACTTGGGCAAAATGCAAGTCAGCTTGGGCAAATCTTAAGTCATGCGCAGTCATTTTCACAAACATGTAGTGGGCCAAATGTTTTGATCAATTACTCATGGTTAGAGGCTTAAAATGAAAAATCTTTCAACATGAAAGTTGTTCCTCTATGTGGGATCTTCGAAATTGATGTTCAGGATTTTTCATTTGATCAAAGGATGAGAAGTTATGATGGCTCAAAGTAGGGTCAATGCAACTGAAAATTTGACTAAGTCATAACCAAGTCATGCCACACACGCGCGCATTATGCAGCATTTCAAACCAGTTTTGAGTTCCTATGTTTGAAGCACATTTCCAATATGTTACAAGCCTCATTTTCATTTCTTTTCAACATCAAAGTTGTTGTATCATGTACACACTTTGTGATGATACCGGAATCATCCATTTCCATGGCCTGAAGAGAGAGATATTCATGCTTAAATGTCACCATTTCCAACTGATTTCATCATATGCTTCACATCAGAATTTGCATTTCTTGGTTCACACACACCACAAATACTTCATCACGTCAGCTTTCCTCTTTCAGCCAAACACACACATACCTTTACATACACACAGGCTCGAGTGTAGCATATAAGTGGAAGGAAGAAACTTGCCAAAGAAGTTGTTGCAACAAACCACAATAGCGCTTATCCTAAACCCCCTGCACCATACCAAAACTCCTCAAAATCGTCCCCTAACTAACTTGACTCAGTTAGTTAGGATGGACTCACCTAAACCTTCTCAACTCAATTAACCAACTCATGTTAACCATAGTTAAGCTCTCATATAAAAGCAAACTTCACTCACAAACCTCGGGGTGGTGCTCATTTTGTTCAGTTTCTCTCCAAAACTTCTCTTCTTTTTCTCTCAATCTCTCAACATTGCAACTGGTTTTTGAAGCCTGATTTCAACTTCTCTCCATTGAATCATAAGCAACTACTTCATCTAAGCCTTTATTTGGCCAAGAGTGAATCAAAGAGCAGCTTGGAATCTCTGGTTTTATGAAGAACATATCAAAGTCACAAATCTTCAGGTACGGATTTAAGCCATTATAGACATGCTTTGAAGGTGTTATCAGGTTCTTGAAGTTTCTTATAAGCTCAAGAACCTGTCTGGCTAGTTGATAGGCCTTTAGAGGAATAATTGAGAAATTAGGGCAAAACTTCTTCTGTTCGATTCTCTTATTTCATGAACCTTCTGCGCATTTCATCACTAGATTCATGTTCCTCATCACTTCAGCTTTCCAATGATGTATATTTTGATTATTTGTGCTTGCCTGTAAATCATCGTCACCGGAGGTTGGCCGGAGAAGATGACCGGAGGTCTTCTCCGGCCGGTGGTCTGAATTGCTAGGGTTTTGCTCTAATTTTAAAACGTGACTGTTGGATGTTCATGATCTGATGGCCACAACATTGCCAGCACATTAAAATAAACGTGCATCTCACGTGTTCAATTGCTGATTTCATTTAAATAATTTGTGGAGCAGTACATGTTAGTGAGTGTGTTCCTTCACGCGTGTGTATTGGATATGGTTACTTTGACTGGTTTGTTGACTGGACTTGATCCAGTGGTGTTCATTGTTTTGACATTATTTTGACTGAGAGTGCACAATTGTTGATGTGGACCGCGCGTAAATGGACTTGGGATCATTGCTATTTACACCTCACGTTTTTAAAGCCCAAACAATTCGAACTAGTTGTTTACTCTGCATACACCCCTTTCTTATTTCAATTTCTTTTTATTTTCTTCATTTCATACACGTTTCATGTTTAAGTGTTAAAATTACAAAACAACATCAGAAAATTCTGGAAAAATTCATGAGTATTATCAAGACATTTAGGAAAGTTTTGATATTTTTATTTCATGATTTTATCACATTTTTACCATTGTTTCATATTTTTCTTTGAATTTCCATTTGTAGGCATTCCAAATATGATGCATGAATTTGTAGAATTTTGATCTTGCTCATTACAAACTGTTTTGACCTGATTCCTTTTGCATTAATTCACTAATACATTGAATCATGTTAGATGATTTTTGTTTGATTTTTTAGGTCACTTTATGACACGTTTTGATGATTGTCTTTGCACCACTTTGCATGATGTTTCAACTTGACCTAATGCATTGTTTGAAGCCATTTTGCTTTGAATTTAGACATGCTATCTTGATGTATGATTTACTTCTAAATTAGACAATCAAATACCATGCTTGTATAATTTTCATAAGTCCATTTTGATTTTTGTTTGATGCATTACATTTGAAACATAATCTATGTCATATCATTCTAACTTTAGTGCATGTTTGCATGAATTCTTTTGTGCATATTTGTATGAGCATTTGCATATTTTATGAGCCATTCATGTGATGTTATAGGTCCTTGGTACACATTATAGGTCATCTTTACATGTTCATTTCAACTTGAACTTTGTGCATCCTTAACATGTATTGTTTGCACTTTCCTTTTGAACTTTCATCTCACTTCTTCTTCTATTACTTCTTGAATGTCTTGAATGTTGATTCATGAACACTTTTGAGATGTTTATATACCATTTTTCATTTAGTTTCGATTCGGATTTTTGGATTTACATGTTCCATTTATGCATGTTCCTTTCATTTGTTTGTATATTTCATCTATCCTTTCTTATGATAACATGTTTAAATGCTATGGATGATGATTGCTGCTTATTCATTTGAACTTGTATGATGATATTCACTTGTTGTCAATATGATTCACATTCTGGTTGTGATATTAAGATTTGATTCTTCATCTTATTCTTTTGAACTTTATTGTGCATTAAGTGTTTTTTACTTCTTATACATGTTTCCATGTTTACTAACCATGTAGGGGCTTTGGTAAGTTGAAATTGAGTGTGAATAACGAATCCACATTCAAATTTCTTTCCTTTCATCTTTTACAATTCAATCTTGTGTTTTGTTAAGTACTTATGTGCTTTCTTTGATTAACTCATTACTTTCCCTTTTGAGTTACGATTCATCTTCTACTTTAGAAGTGAATTGTTTAACTCATTCCTTCTTTAGACTTTAGGTTTTGCAACCTCACAAACCATTAGGATCACTCCCTTGACTAATCAATTAGGATTGAGTCTTAGTTCACATAGATTTTTACCTTTCTCACCCATTTGAGTCTTTCATCTCCTCATCTCAAAGAAAATTCAAAATATCTAATAAAGGTAGGCACTTATTGCATTTAGGCCTTTCATATAAAGAAAAGATTATAAGGGGTCTTCTCTTATAATCTTTAAATGTGTAGCATATGGCCCATCTTGGGTCAATGTGTTAAACATTTGATCTTGTATGAGGGACTTAAATGCAATACTTGTTGAAAATACAAATAAATAAAAAATACTTCTTCATTTCATAATCAACAAAAACACTTAATAAATACAAGTATGCTAGTGTATTTGAACCTTAATAATTGGAACTAAGTGCGAGGGTCTTCTTCACATTTAAGGTACTTTCTTACTCATTCCATCTTGGGATGTGAGAATGTATACACTCCAATGACTAAGATTTAGATACACTATCATATGCAAACAAATAACAAAACTTTTTTTAAAAAAACAAACAAACAATTCTTTTCTCATCTCTTTCATTCCAGTCTTAAGGACTCGTCACGTCCGTTCTACCGCAGACAGGTAACGCCTAAGTCTCCATACAGCGAGCCGCAACACCTAAACTGCTGGGACCCGCATTGTGACGATTCCACTAAAAATACAAACAAAACAACAACCGTTGAGCCGAACTACGGCTGCTCCGATTCTTCTTTCTGCCTAGATTGAAGATACGTAGGCACGAGATGCGATATCTCGACGAGCAACTTTCCCAATAGTTCAGTCGAACTACGTTGACTCTGATTCTCATTCCTGTTGAGATACGTAGGCTTAGGGCATCGAATATGTCCTAATCGAGTCATTTCTTTCTTTCCTTTCAGTTGTTTTTGTACAGTTTCCTTTGCAGTAATTCTTTTCAATTGTTCGCACCCTTTGATCGAACAGGCAAGCGTGGATCCCATCGGGTACGATGGACGCGTGGGGGTGCTAATACCTTCCCCTCGCGTAACCGACTCCCTTACCCATTTCTGTTGGTCGCAAGATCATGCTCTATCCATCTTTCTTTCTCCTCAGGTTTATGCGGTGTTTCCTTTCTCTCTCATGGGATAAATACACATTGCTGGCGACTCTGTTTCGGTGCCACTTTCGCGTTTGTACTTGGATGAAAATCCCGTGAGCAACAACGCTGGTCGCAGAAAATCATGTCTCTCACCAACTCTGACATTGATTGGTGTAATAGGATTTATGATGGAATGAGGATCATTGATCATTGCGGAAACTTCCCCAACGTACCCCTCATAGGAACTAAAGGAGGAATCAACTATCATCCGGTATTGGTTCGTCGTCAATTTGGATACCCAATGAGGCATGTTCCACGGAATGCTCATCTGGAAGGTCTTTTCTTCAAGGAAGGAGAAAGTGACAGAGCACTAAAGATGGAAATAGTGCACGCTTGGAAGCATGTTCATAAGAAAGGATGGGAGTCTCTAGGAAAACCGGACTGTGTCTCGGTGGAGCCTTATCTCCACTGGGTACAAACTAGAGCTCTCAAGCTAAAGATGCCTTATCCTCGTTACGGAATTCTTCCGCCAAGGGAATCTGTCATGTACTTCATGACTGAAACTGAAAAGCTCCAGGTTACTCTCAACAAAGTTCAATGGGAGAGGAGGTATTGGAAGAACAAGTATTGCACCCTCAATGTGGAGTGTATCCAAATACATCAATTACTGAAAGAGAAAGATGCTCTGATTGAGATCTTAAAGCAACATGCTGTGGATAATCAGGATGACCAAAAGAATTTGATCGCTCATTTCACCTAGCAAAGGAATGACAACCCAACAACGGCCCAAAAGCCCCAGTCAAAGAAAAGGAAGATACCAGAATCAGCACCCGAATTCTCTCGGGGCCCATTAGCTTAAGTTTCTGTTTCTGCACCTTGTAATCTACTGTATTTCCATTTCTGTAATCCTTTGAATAAAATGGGGTTTACCCCACTGTTTGATATTTGCAATCTAATTGTCGAAGTTTATTTTGATTAAACCAAAAAACAATTAATATAAATCATTGTATTTTATCATTCTCACATCGTGTATTCTCCTTACCTACGAATCTCACGTTTGTGTCTCGGTTCTAAAGTCAAACTGTCTCATTCGTACAATACTCGGGCCAGTCGTCAGAAAAAGATGGATGATCTTGAGGAAGAGAACAGAGAGTTAAAAGAAGACATCGACGCTCTGAGAGAGGATATGAGAAAGCTTCGTAACGACATGCAAGCCATGGCAGAAGCTCAGCTACAAAAGACTGTGATCTCAGAGATCACCTCAGCGCCCATAGTGAAGAAGTTTGATCCTAGGTATCAAATGCCAAAAGATCGTCCCTAGGGCATGCCTGTTAACTATATCCCTGAAGGATATGTTCTGCCGATTGTTGAAGATCAGGGAATCACAACCGAAACCGCTGGTCCTGAAGGTTACAGACTTGGGGAAAGCGAAGATGCCAGAGGCATATTGAAGACTCCTGAAGGTTACAAACTTCGGGAAGCGCCAAGATTCACTGTCGTAGTTATGGTACCACCCCCTGTGGTGCACACTGTCCCGGAAGGACAGATTCCACAGATACCTGCTGGTAAAAAGGAAACTATGTTTGACCGAATGGATGAATTCCAGGAACAGTTCTTGGAAATGCGGAAGGAACTGCAAGCTATTCGCGGTCAGGATCTTTTTGGAAAGGACGCCGCAGACCTTTGTCTGGTCCCCAATGTGAAAGTTCCGCAAAAATTCCAAGTGCCCGACTTTAAAAAATACAAGGGTAACTCTTGCCCTCAGAGTCATTTGGTGATGTACGCTCGGTGAATGTCAGCTCAGACTGAAAATCAGGACCTGCTGATTCATTACTTTCAAGATAGTTTAACCGGTGCCGCCTTAAAATGGTACATGGGTTTAAACTGCGCCACGATCAGCACATTCAGAGATCTTGGCACTGCCTTCGTTCAACATTATAAATAAAATTTGGACATGGCACCCGACAGAGATCAACTCAGATCAATGTCACAAAAGGACAAGGAAACCTTTAAGGAGTACGCTCAGAGATGGCATGAAATTGCCTCCCAAATTTGTCCACCTCTTGAGGAAAAAGAGATGACAAAGATCTTCTTAAAGACCTTAAGCTCATTTTACTACGATAGAATGGTTTCCAGTGCACCCAGTGACTTCACCAAGATGGTGGGTATGGGAGTTTGTCTTGAGGAAGCCGTCCGGGAAGGACGTTTGGCAAAAGACGCTGGACCATCAAGCAGTACAAAACGATACGGTAGTGCTCTCCCTAAGAAAAAAGAGCAGGATATTGGGAATATCTCTCTTGGAAAGCAAAAACGACGTTATCAACCAGTAGCAGCGGTAACTCCTGCTATCAATCCCGCACTCAAGGCAAAGCCAGTACCATAATCTGCCGCGGCACGATTACAGTTCCTATCTGACTTGCTCGATAAACAAACAGGGATGCTCTTTTGTACAAGAGGCCCTCCAGCGTCAGATGGATCTTGGATGGATCCAAGACTACCATGATAGGAATCCCTATCAAATCAATATGGTTCAGATTTTCGATATTCGCGTGATGAATACCAACCTGGTAGAGTTACATGTTAAGCAGGTCCGACTCGGATTCCTAATATCACATGATTACCAAAGCTGTAAAGCGGGTTGCGAAAATGATCGAGGTTGTACCCTTGTCCAGGAGGCACTTCAGCACTTGTTAAATCACTGGTGGATGCCAATCTATATGGATGAAGATACTCAGCAAATTAGTATCAATAACAGGAATCCTACTCGGCGCCAGAGTCAGGATGTCCGATCTGTGGAAACTAACCTAGTAAGGTTACATTGTATTCAAAGTGGGCGTGGCCAGGTGCCACCACACAATTATGACCGTTGTAGAGTCTGTTCAGAAAGTAACCAAGGGTGCTACCTTGTGAGAGCAGCTCTTCAGGGTCAGGTGGATCGTGGAGAGATTCGTCCATATCCGGGTTCCGGACCTATCAACTAGAAGCTGAATTACCTTGCCGATCAAATTGAGGACGTCGTCGTCATCTCTGATCATCAGAGAACTAGAGATGTTTGTACTATCATCCCTCTGCTTGACGAATCAAAATTTCCCAACCGGGAACGGATCGAGATTACGTATGATGGTCAGAAAAATCAGAAGGTTCCCATAGTCATCTATCTACCGGGACCACTACCATAAGAATCAGCTAAGGTGATCCCTTACAAATACGGTGCAACAATAATCGAGAATGGAAAGGAAATTCCATTACCCTCCGTCGTGAATATTGCAGACATTAGTCGTGTAACACGGAGCGGTCGAATCTTCAACCGAGGAGTTGGAGAACCTAACAAAGAAAAGGAACCTCGGGCAAAACTTCCTAATTCACCAGTCGGTCAATCCAGTAATCCCGACCTTTCAAAGACAATAATGAGATGCTGAAGCTCATCCAAAGGAGTGAATACAACATTGTTGATCAACTGTTACAAACTCCTTCAAAGATCTCGGTCCTGAAAAGCGGTTATCAGCGAAGTTGATCTTCCCATAACTATCGGTCCTCACACTTTCCAAGTCACTTTCTAGGTCATGGACATCCGGGCAACGTACAGTTGTTTATTAGGAAGACCTTGGATACATCAGACTGGAGCGGTCACTTCGACTCTCCACCAAAAGCTAAAGTTCGTCAAGGGCGATCAACTCATCATGGTTTGTGGAGAGCAGGCCTTGCTCGTGAGTAACTTATCATCATCTACTTGTATAGAACCTGAGGAGGTTATTGGGACACAATTCCAAGCACTGTCGGTGAGCAAGGACAATCAATCTGAAGGAGGAACTTTGATTTTCTCATACAAAGATGCTATTAAAGCGGTCGAGAGTACCTATACCACAGGATGGGGACAGCTTGTCATTCCTATTGACAACAAAACAAAGAAGGGTCTTGGTTTTTCTGCAACCTGCACCCAGACAGCTGCCAACGATGAAAGTCTTCATCCCATTCAGAACTTCTTCCATAGTGGAGGCTTCCTCCAACCAGTGACTCAAGCAGTCCATGCTATCAATGAAGAGGATCCCTTCGACACAGATGAGGAATGGAAGTCCTATCTTAACGAGGACGGCCATATGTCTCAGGACGAAACACAAACTCCATTTTGCTATCCCGCACAGAGTCCGAGATTTATACCCAGGTCAGATGTCGAAATGATATATGGAGATTGTGATCCGGAAGGATGTCGTGCTCCACCAAACTCATTAGAGGAAGACACTCTAATGAAAGACAATTTTGACTCTACCTACTATGGCCCGATGGATGGTCTGCCAATGTGGCAACCTTACCCAGGAGACTTGGGACAAGAAAGTCAGTAGAGTAATGAAAATCAGCTGAGCATCATTGACCAGAATACCTGTGTCCCCACCATGTCATGGGATCAACACTCAGGTCATTCAGAAACTACTCAACATGACGATGAATTCGCAACGTTTGCAAGACTTGAATTCATCAACTATGCTTTTCCCGAGGTCAACGTCATCGAGAGGGATGACTCCTCCAGTTCTAAAGAAGTGTGGGACACCTTGGGGCAACCAAGTGGAAAATTTGACTATTTGGTCAAGTACACCGCTCCCGAAAGCTCTCGTATCAGGCTCGAAGATATCCAGCCAACTGGATGGGGAGATACAGCTGAGAGCACAAATGCTATGCAAAATGCAACAAAGGAATCCTCCTACGACATCTCTGCCTGGGAGACAGATTCCAATGATCCTGCTCCACCAAAAATCAGCATTGTTTCTGAAGAAAAATCAAGGAAGGTTCCAGACTTTGTGATTCACCGAGGAGTTCGCCGCCAATGGGTTGCTGTCGATGTTCCGAAGGTCGTTCACCAGTCAAAGTAATTGCCATATTTAACCTTTCACCCTGCCCAGGTGAAACAGATGTTTTGATAGGGCTCGCTTTCTGTAAATTTACCTCTTCGCTTCGTCCAAAGCAACAGAGTTTTGTTTTATAGGGCTGTAGTTTCAAGATTCGACTTGTTCATTAATAAAATAACGTCGTTCTGTAATCTTCGCATTATTGCTGTTTTCTCTTTTTGCTTTTCTCAGAAAATGGTAATCCTAAAAAACAAATCAAAATAAACAAGCAGTAAAAAATAATACACTGCACACTCTTGCATTTTCTCTATCTCTTCTAAACACAAATCATCACGTCATGCAGATTGCTTGTTTTACACCCCGTTGAAACATACGATCCAACGCCTTCTCCCGACTTTGAGTTCCCGGTATTTGGGGCCGAAGAAGAAGTTGACGACGAAATTCCAGAAGAGATCTCCCGATTACTCAGACAGGAGGAAAGGTCCATTGAACCTTACAAAGAGCCGTTGGAAACGGTAAACTTGGGTTCGGAAAAAGAGAGAAAAGAAATCAGGATTGGTGCACTGCTCAGTCCAGCTGCTAAAGAGAGCTTGACAAAGCTTCTCAGAGAATTCCCCAATGTATTCGCTTGGTCCTATCAGGACATACCAGGGTTGGATACCAGCATCGTGGAACATCACTTACCGTTGAAATCGGAATGTCCGCCAGTAAAACAGAGGTTGAGACGGACTCACCCGGACATGGACATCAAAATCAAAGAGGAGGTACGAAAACAGATTGACGCAGGTTTCCTTGTTACATTTGAATATCCTCAATGGTTAGCCAAAATCGTGCCTGTTCCCAAAAAGGACGAAAAGGTCAGAATGTGTGTCGACTACAGAGATCTGAACAAGGCAAGTCCAAAGGACGACTTTCCTTTACCACACATTGACATGTTGGTTGACAGTACAACAAAGTTCAAAGTTTTTTCCTTCATGGATGGATTCTCGGGCTATAACCAGATCAAAATGGCGCCGAAAGACATGGAGAAAACTTCGTTCATTACCCCATGGGGTACCTTTTGTTACAAGGTAATGTCATTCGGTTTGAAGAACGCCGGGGCAACCTATCAAAGGGCCATGACTACTCTGTTTCATGACATGACACACAAAGAAATCGAGGTATATGTCGATGATATGATTGCAAAATCTAAGACGGAAGAGGAGCATGTGACCCATCTGCCCAAACTATTCGAGCGATTGAGGAAGTACAAACTCCGCTTGAATCCCAACAAGTGCACCTTCGGTGTCCGTTCGGGGAAACTCTTAGGATTCATCGTTAGCCAGAAAAGAATTAAAGTTGATCCTGACAAGGTCAAGGCCATTCAAGAAATGCCTTCTCCGAAAACTGAAAAACAAGTCATAGGATTCCTGGGACGTTTGAACTACATCTCCAGATTCATATTCCTTATGACCGCCACATGTGCGCCGATTTTCAGATTACTAAAAAATAACCAGGATTGCGTTTGGTCAGAAGACTGCCAAACTGCCTTCGACAGTATTAAGGAATATCTGTTGAATTCGCCAATTCTATCACCTCCAGTGGAAGGAAGACCACTAATCATTTACCTCACAGTCCTAGAGGACTCGATGGGATGTGTACTTGGCCAACAAGACGAAACCAAATGGAAAGATTCTCCCATTTACTATCTAAGCAAGAAATTCACCGACTGCGAGACTCGGTACACGATGCTCGAGAAAACTTGCTGCGCTTTGGCTTGGGCAGCCAAACGTCTTCGTCAGTACATAACTCGCCACACTACTTAGTTGGTCTCCGAGATGGATCCGATCAAGTATGTATTTGAAAAGCTTACTCTCACGGGAAGGATTGCCCGTTGGCAGATGCTGTTATCAGAATATGACATAGAGTACCACACTCAAAAAGCCGTTAAGGGGAGTATTTTAGCCGATCATTTGGCTTATAAACCGATTGACGATCAGGAACCAATCGGGTTTGACTTCCCAGACGAAGATGTCATGTATCTAAAAATGAAAGATTGCGATGAACCGCTACCCAGTGAAGGGCCAGAACCAGGTTCCCAGTGGGGACTTATCTTTGATGGAGCAGTTAATCATTACGGAAACGGAATTGGGGCAATCATTGTTACCCTCAGGGTACCCACATTCCTTTCACTTCCAGACTTATGTTCAAATGTACGAACAACGAGGCCGAATACGAAGCTTGTATTATGGGTCTCGAAGAAGCGATTGATTTAAGGATCAAGAATTTGGACGTATATGGCGATACTCTCTATAAGAGGAACTTTGACATGGTCTTGCTCCGATGCCCCTACAGACCAGAAGCAGACATGCTGATAAAAGAAATTCATGAAGGATCCTTTGGTACTCATGCCAACGGACACACAATGACGAGAAAAATTCTCAGAGCAGGGTACTACTGGTTAACCATGGAATCCGACTGCTACAAGTACATGAGGAGGTGTCATAAGTGTCAGATATACTCCGACAAAATTCATGTACCGCCAATGCATCTCAAAGTTCTCTCTTCCCCGTGGCCTTTTTCCATATGGGGAATCGACATAATCGGCTTGATTGAACCTAAGGCTTCAAACGGACATCGGTTCATTCTGGTAGCCATTGATTACTTCACCAAGTGGGTCGAAGCAGCGTCGTACGCTAATGTAACTCGGCAAGTGGTGGTCTGATTTATCAAAAACAATCTCATCTGCCGTTATGGTGTTCCGAGCCAGATCATTACTGATAATGGATCTAACTTGAACAACAAGATGATGAAAGAGTTGTGTGTTGAATTCAAGATTGAACACCATAACTCATCTCCCTACCGACCCAAGATGAACGGAGCAGTAGAAGCAGTAAACAAGAACATCAAGAGGATCGTTCAAAGGATGGTTATAACCTATAAAGACTGGCACGAGATGCTACCCTTTGCTCTTCACGGTTATCGCACGTCTGTCTGTACTTCAACAGGGGCTACCCCTTTCTCTCTAGTGTATGGCATGGAAGCAGTGCTCCCCATAGAAGTAGAGATCCCATCAATTCGGGTATTGATGGAAGCCAAGCTTACAGAAGCTGAATGGTGTCAAAGTCGACACGACGAACTCAATTTGATCGAAGAGAAGCGAATCACGACAATATGCCACGGTCAGTTGTATCAACAAAAAATGAAGAAGGCGTTTGACAAAAAGGTCAAACCTTGTGTCTTCAGGAAAGGAGACCTCGTGCTCAAAAAGATACAATCTTTTCTCACTGATTCTCAGGGCAAGTGGACTCTGAATTACGATGGCCCCTATGTGGTCACGAAAGCTTTCTCAGGCGGCGCCTTGAGACTTGCAACCATGGACGGAAAGGAATTTTCCTACCCCACGAATGTTGATGTAGTCAAGAAATACTTCGCCTAAAAAAAAAAACGTCTCGGTGGATTGAAAACCCGAAAGGGCGGTCCAGGCAAAAGTTAGAGACATGAAAAAAAATCATCCCGTTGGATTGGAAACATCAAAGTACAATCCAGGCAAAAGTTAGGGATAATGGCAAGTAACTATGTTCAACAGAGGCAAATCCCTTAGCAGCAGTTACATCACCCATCAGAGGAAAACTCCAGTCAAGGTCATCTTCGACAGAAGCTCAGGATGTCCGGAATTCAAAGTTGGTAGAAGGATAGTGGTCGTTATGTTTCAACGTAGCCCTTTTCCCTATAAATTACCATTTTCTGAACTTTGTAAATACTCTTTGGAATCACGCGTTTGGCTGATCTCTATCTTATCAATAAAATTTGAGCCCTTGTTGTAGCGAGCGATTTTGGACGCGGTTCTTAAGCGCTGGTCGCTCTCTGCGGTTTGAACTTTGACTACAGGTCGATTCATTTTTTATCCTATTGTGAGCTGAATAAGGAAGGGAAATAGATGTCTCCAATTAACCCTGCTTTGCATACTGAGTTTAAACAGCGGTCTGTTAGGTTACAGATGCTATCAATGTGGGGGGCCTTTGTACTGGTTATTTGTATTTTCGCCAATACGGTTTTCTTTCTTTCTAGGAATTTCTAGCGGGGAACAAGGATTAGGGTGTTAGGACTGATGCTTTTGAATTACTGCTTTTGGTTGATGGAGATATGGGATTTGGGTTTTTTGTTGATTGCGCTCGCTAAGATCTTTTCTTTCGATCTTATGCCTACGTATTCCCGTTTACCGAAACAGGGAAATTAGAGCGTTCGTAGTTCCTCCTATTCTATGGGAGGAAATGGGTGTTTTGGTGTCTTGTTCAAAGCCCAAGACGTGAAGCGAAAGGTGGTTTGTATCTTGTTCAAAGCCCA
Organism: Lathyrus tuberosus; assembly: GCA_022829125.1. NCBI lineage: Eukaryota > Viridiplantae > Streptophyta > Magnoliopsida > Fabales > Fabaceae > Lathyrus > Lathyrus tuberosus. Next base: position 4,344,441 of record JALAZF010000469.1, on the reverse strand, counting down.
AGATGTGAAGCTGAAAGGTCTATTTGTGTCTTGTTCAAAGCCCAAGACGTGAAGCTGAAAGACCTCGACTTTAGAGAGAATTTGTCATCTCTAAAGAGGGGAGAAGGAGAATTACTTTAACTGGGATACGCGGATCCGAGCAATGCCATAATTTCCGAGGAAAGGGTTTTAACCTGAAGGAGAAGACTTTAACTCAGTGTAGAGCAATGCCATCTTTCCTTAGGAATTTCTCATGCTAAAAGAGGGACAGTGGCATGGATGTAGATGATCCAGAGGCTTGCCGCTTACAGCGATTAGATGAAGGGAAAGGAGTTGTTGATGTTTGTATACTGTGAACGAGGCACAGCTTTGGTGCTAAAAGGTTAATTTGATCAACCAGTGGTTTTCTTATACAAAGCCTAAGAGGAGGCTAATTTCTGGGAGGAAAATCATTATACAAAGCCTAAGAGGAGGCTATTTGGTGTCTCGTACAAAGCCCGAGAAAGAGGCTAAAAGGGTTCGACCCAGTGGGGCATATCGTTATATAAAGCCTAAGAGGAGGCTATTTGTTTGGCTCAATATGAACCTTTTTGTATCTCGTACAAAGCCCGAGATGGAGGCGAAAGGGGGATTGACTCAACGAGGGAGTCACTTATGTGTCTCGTACGAAGCTCGAGAGAGAGGCGAAAAGGTTGTTTGACTCCACTGGGGAGAATTTTGGTATCTCGTACGAAGCCCGAGATGGAGGTTATTGTAACTGTTTCAGTTGAGTGACAGATCCAATATACTGATTTTAAAAGAGAAAATCAGTTCTTATATGAGTAACAATGTACCCAGGGATTTGATTTGAGGATCAGGGATATTTCCTTCTCTTTGAGGAAACGGGAAATCCAAAGGGTATTGAGACTGTCCGAGTCTGCGGGTTTCCTTCCTATTTAACGAAGGGTGCTTGAGAATGTCTTTGAGACTCAAGGAATTTTAGACTGTTCGTGTCTAGAGTTTTATCTTTTGTACCACGCTATGAGAAACAGTAGTAGACTCTATGAAAGGACTGTTCTATGAAGATGACTAAGTTCTGTTCCTATACCTCTTGGAGGTCGTCGGGACAATTTGTACGAAGCCCAAGAGGAGGCTGGAAACTTTTAAGAAGCCGACGGGTCCTTTGTACTAAGCCCAAGAGGAGGCTATCATTCCCGGAGGAAGAGATCATTATACGAAGCATAAGAGGAGGCGGTGAATACTTCTAAGAAGCCGTAGGGTCCTTGAATAATGCCCAAGAGGAGGCCGATGCTTTTAAGAAGCCCGTGGGTCTATCATCTCCTTTCCATTAGGAGAGATAACTCTTTTAAAGATAAAAACCACTGGTAAACGTGCGAGGTTTACTATCCAACGACTTTTAGCCTTTAAAGAGGGTTCCTTAGTTAAGGTCCAAGATTATGACCGTAGCGGGTACCCAAACCCCGAGACATTCAAGGCAAGCTATCCACAAGGAATAGATCAAGTAAGGAAAGTTCGAGAATTGGGAAGAAACTCAAAGATGCCGTTCACGGAGAATACATTCATCTTGGGGAGTAGAGCTTCTTGATGATTCCTAAGGAGGACAGCCGAAAAGAAGACTGTATCTGGTGCTCCTATTGGGGATCTAGGAGTCTATTTCTACGAATAAATGAAACGGCGTCACCTAGTTCTAGACGTAGTTGCCGGGGAAACTCGAAATATCTATACTATTATTACACAGTTGATATGAGTTTATGAAAGGAGACTTACAGTGAGCAGCCCCACAATACAGTTTATAATATGAAAGCAGTAAACGAAAGCGATAACCACTTACTCGGTTGTAGTGCTTCCATGCTGTTTGGTTAGTTGTTCAACAAAGAAAGATTGAAAACAACAGTATATTCAAAATCAAAGGAGAAAGTGCTTTGAAAAAGAAAGATTTGGGGCTTACAGCTCGAGGAGAGGCCCAGGGTTTTATCAGTGAGCGCACTGTTTGACTTTGTACAGCGGGACTTATACAAGTGACTAGGGCCCATAAATGGTTTTCAGTACAAAGGGATGGGTCTTACACTCTCTCAAGAGGCCCAAAAAGGTTTAAAGAAAAGAGTGGGTCTTATAACACGAGGGTAGGCCCAAATGATTTTTCGTTTAAAATGGCGATCGCGCCGAGGTTTTCTTTTAACGCAGAGGGACTTATACAATAAGTGAGGCCCAAAATGTTTTGGTTAAAAGGGGGATTGGGTCTTACACTCTAATAGAGGCCCAAAGTGTTTTGAATGGGTCTTACAGCTCAAGGAGAGGCCCAGATGGTTTTTATTTTTAAACGGGCGACGATTGGGCCGTTTACTTGTACAGAGGGACTTATACAATGGATGAGGCCCAAAAAGTTTTTGTACAAGGGGGGATGGGTCTTACACTCTCTCAAGAGGCCCAAAAAGGTTTTGAAAATGATTTAAGAGGGTTGAATTAATCCAAAACCCTAATTTGTTTTCAAAAATGTATTTAATTGAATAAAAATTCAATTAAAAATGATCAAAAATTATTTAACATGTGAAAAACAAATTGTGATTTTGGATTAATGCTTCAAAAATTAAGTATTGACCTACAAAACAATTAGAAAGCATTAAAAGTTACAAAATCAATGTAGAAAAAATATTTAAAATGTCAAAAACAATCAAAATATTAATTCTTTGCAAAAATATCAATTATATGAAATAAATAATATTTTTTGGGATTTTTTGATAAAATAAAATATTTTAACATTTTTGTGAATTATTAAAAAAAGAATCAACTCAAAATCATTAAAACTCAAAGAGAAATTAATTTTTGAATCAATTAAACAAAATCACAAAATTCAAATATTTGAATTTCTAAAAATGGCGCCAAGAACAACACCAAGAACACGCACGTTTTTCAGTTTGCCCAGATTTGCGTTTTCTATCCAATCTCCATGAATACGTAATCATATCATGCAATCCACATATCATTATGCTCGTCTCAACCTCACGATCATATCTATGTACTTTAATTTCATTTAAATTAAACATACAACAAGAAATCACGAAGAGACCTCAAGAACCCTAATTTCTGCATGAAGGCTAGGATTTTTGATACACGATTCAAACAATGCAATTAATTGAGGGAAAACATTCCATGCATGATTATGAACATATGGCCAAATTATTGTGCGAGGAAATATGCATAGATTGAGAGATGACCAAGTTTGTGCTTACCTCCAAGTCGTGACAGCAAGTCCAAAGTGATTTTTGATTTGGAGGTGTTACAGATGAGTTGTGATGATCTGAACAGCTGCCCTACACCCTATGGATTGTGTTTGGATGGTTGGACTTGATTGGAATTGGCTGGATCATTTTGTGGTACCTCAGCTGCACTTTGTTTGAAAATTTGAGCAACCAGCTGGTGATTTCATGAAATTGATGTTTCAGAAGTTATGTGAGTGTTTGATCAGCTCATATGTGATGTATGTGAGGTGTGTGAGTGATTGGTTTGTGCAGAATTGCTCTCAAACTCAAAACCCGATAGCTACCTTGCTAAGAAAGGCATTTTTCCAAGAAAAAGAGATTTTGAAGAAAGCATCTGTTAGATGGCTTTGGTGTACTTAAACTGACCACAATTGAGCTCTATTTATAGTAGAGCAAGTTTGTTTTGTAAGGAATAGTGCATGGCAGCTGGTAAGTAGGTTTGGCCAATGTTGGCAAATGAAAATCCAAGTCTCCTCTAGCCATTGACTAGAGGTTAGGGCACAGAGCTTTGGTCCCCTTGGTCTTGGATAAGTCTTGACTGATTTCAGATGAGAATGGCTCAGTCCATGCCACCTTGATGGTTCCATTGAATGCCTCATTCCAAATTTGAAGTCTTGTCCCCATTTTGGCCATTCTAGGTTCAACATGCTATTTCTTGTTCCTTGGACCTTGGAGGCTTGGCTCAGTGATTGTCCCCTTTGGATTCAATCCTCAGAGGTGTCCAAGTGGATTGGAGCAATTGAAATTGGCTGATTTTGGCAAATCGAGCCAAAATGCAAATTCTGCCTTGCTTTGACAGATTTCAGCAAGGCAACTTGCCAATGTTGTATCTCATGATGTAGGTTGAATTTGGCAATGTTCTTGGCCATTTTGGAAAACTCTTACATGATACAACAACTGTTTGAACAAGTTTGGTTTTGATCTCTTTTCATTCCAAGTGAAAAATCCCCCTACATTTGGCAAAAAGTGAGGCAAAATCTGACTTAGTGAAAATTTCACTAAGTGTTGGAAAAAGTGACATTTTCACTTTTCAGCCACTTTGATCATTCCATAACTCAAAATCCTTAATGAATTGGAATGACTTGTAGTTGAAGTTTTTGTAGGTGATAATGAGGGCTACAAATCCATCTTTGGATGAGAAAAAATGGCGTTGTGGTTTAGGAGTTATGGTCCTCCAAAGTTGGTACCTTTGCCACTTTATTTTTAACTTAGAAAAATTTCTAAGTTTTATGGTTACCCCTTTTACAAGTTATCTCACTTTTCTTGATTTTTCTTGATGAATGATGATTTAAATCATACATTAACATCATTTTGGGGTTAAAAATCCATTTTGGTGAAAAATCTCAAAAAGTCAAAGTTGACTTTTGTGCACAGTTGACTTTTTATTAGATGAATTCCAAACTGTGCAATTCTTCATGAAATCATGTCCTTGACCTAAATCAAACTTGATGGACATGTTCCAAGGGTGTCATAGGGTACATTAAGGCATGGTCTAGGGTTTGGGAGCATGTCCTGGTCAAAAGTCAAAGTTACAGTTGACTTTCCTCGCGAAACCCTAATTGTGGTGCAGATGAAATTGAGACTTGTTGCTCAAATTTCTTGGATCAATCCATTGTTCCAAATGGATCAATATGGTATATTAGAGACCCTAAAATCATGTCTTGAGGTCTTGGCTCATGGTTTGTCCCAAAAGTCAACTTAGGGGTGAATTAGGTCAAGAAACCCTAATTCCTGATTTTTGATGAATGCATCCCCTGAGGCAAAATTGACTTGATGCATGGATTCATGAGGTCCCATGAAGTATATTAGGTTATGTTTTGGATCATTGCCTTGTGCCCAGATGAAAATTTCCATCTGGAGGCCCTGGTCGACCAAAACCCTAATTTGGTGACACTGTCGATCTTGAGACTTGATCCACCTAGAAGGGAGCAACCTTGTGCTTAATCCTTGAAGTGGGAGTCCTTTTGATCCATTGTGGATGTTTGAGAGATTAGAAAAGTTGAAGATCATGTCATTTCTTGATTGATCCTTTGTCTAAAGCTCAGAGAGGGCTTGAAACCCTAATTTTGATTGTATTGGATGCTCACCCCTCTTTGGGGAGACTGATGAAGCATAAAGGTACATCCATATTGTGATGATGATTTTCACAATGATGGGAAACTTAAGTGGTCAAAATTTGGGGTATTACAGATGCCCCCATTTAATCTTCTTGGACCCGAAGCTGTGAATGACGAAGGGATTCGGGCATTCGGGGTGCAAGAGGATTAAATATCGGAATATCCGAAATTTTGATGGTGGTTATGAATGGTAGCTTACGCATTCATCTTCTTTAGCTAAGCGATGATGCTTAGAAAAGGTAAACTTCCCCTCGATCCTGGTCCTCAGCCAAGGAACTGGTCTCAGTTTCTGATTTAAACTTCCCCTTGATCCTGGTTTCCTACCAAGAACTGGTCTCAGTCTCTGAAATGAACTTCCCCTCGTTCCTGGTTTCCTACCAAGGAACTGGTCTTGGTTTCTTTTGAACTTCCCCTCGTTCTTGGTTTCCTACAAAGAACTGGTCTCAGTCTCTGAAATGAACTTCCCCTCGTTCCTGGTTTCCTACCAAGGAACTGGTCTTAGTTTATTTTGTCAACTTCCCCTCGATCCTGGTTTCCTACCAAGGAACTGGTCTTAGTTTCTTTTGAAATAAACTTCCCCTCGATCTTGGTTTTCTACCAAGGAACTGGTCTTAGTTTCTTTTGTCAATAAACTTTATTGACAAGGGACGCTATGTGTAGCGGTTTTCCTTCAAACTTCTCGCCGAATTTTCCTGGAGAGATGCCATTTGAGGGAAAAAGGTTTGATGTCAGACTTGCTGGAGAACCCAACGTCTGAGTTTTAGAGTTGCACAAACTTCTCTGTTGGAGACGTCATTTGTCGATTCTACTGGGGAAAGCAAGTCTCTTGAGAGACTATTTTCATTTGGGATCTTTCATCATACTTTTCTCGGGATCTTCCCGGAGAAACGCCATATGATGGGGTCCAATTTTGAGGTGCCAATGACCTCCTCATCAGTGGTTTTTCGGAGCAAAAACTGGCGTGCTGCCGAATCTCTGATCACGAGGTTTTCTCTATGGATTTTCCTTAATCCGGGAAAGCAAGGATATCATCTTTGATGGCAAAGAGTGACATCTGTTGAAGGTTTCTCTGGTCATTCAGAGCTTTAAGTTATCAAAGTGGTCAAGGACCAACTTCTATCCAGAATTAAACTGGAAGCGAGGTTGTTCAGACACAGTATTTCCTGACGAGGCAAGAACTGACAACTCGATTGAGAGGACTTCTACCACTAGGGGACAAGACCGACTAGAGTGATATCGATGCAATATGAAATGTAAATGCAAATCAAAAATGCATGAAGTACGTATGTATATGCTGACAAAACTGACGCGACATACAGACTAATGGATGAACACAATTGGATACTCGGCCATCGCGGGGCGTATAGAGATATCGCTGGTTCAAGATAGCAATTCCACCTTGCTTAGGAGAGATAGTCCCTATTGGGAGCTATGTTGATCGGGCTTAGGAGATGAGAACTCGGCTGAGGCGTGTCAGACAAAACAAGGTCTCTGACACAGTTGACCCCTTTATTCAGGCATACTGGCTTAGAAGGGGTACTTTGATTCTGCACTTTGAAGTTCGCTTACTTCGGGAGAAGCGATCGATGTTCTTCTGATGTTCAACAGTCAAAAGAAATTGCCATCTTTATTTTAAAAGCAGAAAAAGTTTTAACAGGTAAATTCATTTTTGTTTTATTTCAAGAATCGCTGATTAAGTTTAAACAACGTCGTTCTGTAAAGCTAAAACAAGTAAAGAATTACAAACAAAAGCACAAGGGCTCAAATTTTATTGATAAGATGGAGATCAGCCAAACGCGTGATTCCAAAGAGTATATACAAAGTTAGAAAATGGTAATTTACAGGGAAAAGGGCTACGTTGAAACATAACGACCACTATCATTCTACCAACTTTGAATTCGGGACATCCTGAGCTTCTGTCGAAGATGACCTTTGACTGGAGTTTTCCTGATGGATGATGATGCAACTGCTGCTGAGGGACTTGCCTCTATTGAACATAGTTACTTGCCATTATCCCTAACTTTTGCCTGGATTGTACTATGAGATTTCCAATCCATCGAGATGATTCTTTTTTTCATGTCTCTAACTTCTGCCTGGACCGCCCTTTCGGGTTTTCAATCCACCGAGACATTTTTTTTTTTTTTTTTAGTTTTAGGCGAAGTATTTCTTGACTACATCAACATTCGTGGGGTAGGAAAATTCCTCTCCGTGCATGGTTGCAAGTCTCAAGGCGCCGCCTGAGAAAGCTTTCGTGACCACATAGGGACCATCATAATTTGGGGTCCATTTGCCCCGAGAATCAGTGAGAAATGATTGTATCTTCTTGAGCACAAGGTCTCCTTTCCTAAAGACACGAGGTCGGACCTTTTTGTCGAACGCCCTCTTCATTCTCTGTTGATATAACTGACCATGGCATAGTGCCGTGATTCGCTTCTCTTCGATCAGGTTCAGGTCGTCGTGTCGATTTTGACACCATTCAGCTTTGGTGAGCTTAGCTTCCATCAATACCCGGATTGATGGGATCTCTATTTCTATGGGAAGCACTGCCTCCATGCCATATACTAGAGAGAAAGGGGTAGCCCCTGTTGAAGTACGGAAAGATGTGCGATAACCATGAAGCACAAAGGGTAGCATTTCGTGCCAATCTTTATAGGTTACCACCATCTTTTGAACAATCTTCTTGATGTTCTTGTTAGCCGCTTCTACCGCCCCGTTCATCTTGGGTCGGTAGGGAGATGAGTTATGATGTTCGATCTTGAACTCTGCACACAACTCTTTCATCATCTTATTGTTCAAGTTAGATCCATTATCAGTAATGATCTCGCTTGGAACACCATAACGGCAGATGATATTGTTTTTGATAAATCGGACCACCACTTGTCGGGTTACTTTGGCGAATGACGCTGCTTCGACCCACTTGGTGAAATAGTCAATGGCTACCAGGATGAACCGATGTCCGTTTGAAGCCTTGGGCTCAATCATACCAATATATCAATTCCCCATATGGAAAATGGCCACGGGGAAGAAAGAACTTTGAGATGTGATGGCGGTAAATGAATTTTGTCGGAGTATATCTGACACTTGTGACACCTCCTCATGTACTTGTAGCAGTCGGATTCCATGGTCAACCAATAATACCCGCCCTTGAGAATTTTTCTCGCCATTGTGTGTCCGTTGGCATGAGTGCCAAAGGATCCTTCATGAATTTATTTCATGAGCACGTCTGCTTCTGGTCTGTCGATGCATCGGAGCAAGACCATGTCAAAATTTCTCTTATAAAGAGTGTCACCGCTCAGGAAGAAGTTTCCAGCCAATCTTCTGAGGGTTTTTCTGTCTTTTCTGAGTGCCCCAGATGGGTACTCTTGTTTCTGAAGGAAGCATTTGATATCGTGATACCAAGGTCTGTCGTCTATGACTGCTTCAATCGCGAAGATGTAAGCGGGCCGTTCAAGGCGCATGATGTCAATCTTAGGTATGTCATTCAATCGACCTACACTAATCATGGAAGAAAGAGTGGCTAATGCATCAGCCATGTGATTCTCATCACGAGGGATGTGATGAAAGTCGACTCTGTTGAAGAAGGGTAACAACCTCCTTGCATAGTCTTTGTAAGGAATCAATCCTGATTGGTATGTGTTCCAATCTCCTTTTATCTGGTTAATAACCAGGGCTGAATCGCCGTATACGTCCAAGTTTTTGATCCTTAAATCAATTGCTTCTTCGAGACCCATAATACATGCTTCGTATTCGGCCTCGTTGTTCGTACATTTGAACGTAAGTCTGGCAGTGAAAGGAATGTGGGAACCCTGAGGGGTAACAATGATTGCCCCAATTCCGTTTCCATAATGATTGACTGCTCCGTCAAAGATAAGTCCCCATTGGGAACCTGGTTCTGGCCCTTCACTGGGTAGCGGTTCATCGCAATCTTTCATCTTTAGATACATGACATCTTCGTCTGGGAAGTCAAACCCGATTGATTCTTGATCGTCAATCGGTTGATGAGCCAAATGATCGGCTAAAATACTTCCCTTAACAGCTTTCTGAGCGTGGTACTCTATGTCATATTCTGATAGTAACATCTGCCAACGGGCAATCCTTCCCGTGAGAGCAGGTTTTTCAAAAACGTACTTGATTGGATCCATTTCGGAGACCAACCAAGTAGTGTGACGAATCATGTATTGGCGAAGACATTTGGCTACCCAAGCCAAAGCGCAACAAGTTTTCTCAAGCATTGTGTACCGAGTTTCGCAGTCGGTGAATTTCTTGCTTAGATAGTAAATGGCAGACTCTTTCCATTTAGTTTCGTCTTGTTGGCCAAGTACACATCCCATCGAGTCCTCTAGGACTGTGAGGTAAATGATCAGTGGTCTTCCTTCCACTGGAGGTGATAGAATCAGAGGATTCAACAGATATTCCTTGATACTGTCGAAGGCGGTTTGGCAATCTTCTGACCAAACGCAATCCTGGTTCTTTTTGAGTAATTTGAAAATCGGCGCACACGTCGCGGTCATAAGGAATATGAATCTGGAGATGTAGTTCAAACGTCCCAGGAATCCTCTGACTTGTTTTTCAGTTTTCGGAGAAGGCATTTCTTGAATGGCCTTGACCTTGTCAGGATCAACCTCAATCCCTTTCTGGCTGACGATGAACCCTAGTAGTTTCCCTGAACGGACACCGAAGGTGCACTTGTTGGGATTCAAGCGGAGCTTGAATTTTCTTAGACCTTCGAACAATTTTGACAGATGTTCAACGTGCTCACTCTTTGTTTTTGATTTTGCAATCAAATCATCGACATATACCTCGATTTCCTTATGTATCATGTCATGAAACAGAGTAGTCATGGCCCTTTGATAGGTTGCCCCGGCATTCTTCAAACCGAACGAGATTACCTTGTAACAAAAGGTACCCCATGGGGTAATGAACGAAGTCTTATCCATGTCTTTCGGCGCCATTTTGATCTGGTTATAGCCCGAGAATCCATCCATGAAGGAGAATACTTTGAACTTTACTGTGCTGTCAACCAGCATGTCAATGTGTGGTAAAGGAAAGTCGTCCTTTGGACTTGCCTTGTTTAGATCTCTGTAATCAACACACATTCTGACCTTTCCATCCTTTTTGGGAACGAGTACGATGTTGGCTAACCATTGAGGATATTCAGATGTAGCGAGGAAACCCGCGTCAATCTGTTTCTGTACCTCCTCTTTGATTTTGATGGCCATGTCCGGGTGAGTGCGTCTCAACCTTTGCTTTACTGGCGGACATTCTGATCTCAACGGTAAGTGATGTTCCACGATGCTAGTATCCAACCCTGGCATATCCTGATAGGACCAAGCGAATACATCGGGGAATTCTTTGAGAAGCTTTATCAAACCCTCTCTGGCAGTTGGACTGAGCAGTGCCCCAATCCTGATTTCTTTTCTCTCTTGCTTTGAACCCAAGTTTACCGTTTCCAACGGTTCTTTGTGAGGTTCAATGGACCTTTCTTCTTGTCTGAGTAGTCGGGAGATCTCTTCTGGAATTTCGTTGTCAACTTCTTCTTCAGCCTCAAATACCGGGAACTCAAAGTTGGAAGAAGGCATCGGATCGTATGTTTCAACGGGGTATAAAATAAGCAATCTGCATGACGTGATGATTCGTGTTTAGAAGAGATAGAGAAAAATGCAAGTGTGTGCAATGTATTGATTTTACTGCTTGTTTTTATTATTGAATGTTTTTTTAGGATTACCATTTTCTGAAAAAGCAAAAAGAGAAAACAACAATTAATGCGGAAATTACAGAACGACGTTATTTTATTAATGAACAAGTCGAATCTTGAAACTACAGCCCTATAAAACAGAACTCCGTCGCTTTGGGCAAAGTGAAGAGGGAAATTTACAGAAAACGAGCCCTATCAAAACATCCATTTCACCTGGGCAGGGTGAAAGGTTGAAGATGGCAATTACTTTGACTGGCGAACGATCTTCGGAACATCGACGGCAACCCATTGGCAACGAACTCCTCGGTGAATCACAAAGTCTAGCACCTTCCTTGATTTGTCTTCAGAAATGACGCTGATTTCTGGTGGAGCAGGATCATTGAAATCTGTCTCCCAAGCAGAATTATCGTAGGAGAATTCCTCTGTTGTATTTTGCATAGCATTTGTGCTCTCAGGTACATCTCCCCATCCAGTTGACTGGATATCTTCGAGCTTGATACGAGAGCTTTCGGGAGCAGTGTACTTGACCATATAGTCGTATTTTCCACTTGGTTGTCCCAGAGTGTCCCAAACTTCTTTGGAAGTGGTGAAGTCATCCCTTTCGATGACGTTGACCTCAAGAAAAGCATAGTTGATGAATTCAAGTCATGCGAACGTTGCGAATTCATCTTCATGTTGAGTAGTTTCTGAATGACCTGAGTGTTGATCCCATGACATGGTGGGGACACAGGTATTCTGTTCAATGACGGTCAGCTGATTTTCATTGTTCGGCTGACTTTCTTGCCCCAAGTCTCCTGGGTAAGGCTGCCACATTGGCAGACCATCCATTGGACCATAGTAGGTGTAGTCAAAATTATCTTTCATCGGAGTGTCTTCCTCTAATGAATTTGGCGGAGCGCGGCATCCTTCCGGATCACAATCTCCGTAGATCATTTTAACATCTGATCTTGGTATAAATCTCAGACTTTCTGTAGGAAAGCAAAAAGGCATAGGCACCTCTTCCTGAGACATATAACCGTCCTCATTAAGATAAGACTTCCACTCTTCATCTGCGTCAGAGGGATCTTCCTCATTGATAGCATGTACTGCTTGAGACACCGGGTGAAGAAACCCTCCACTGTGGAAGAAGTTTTGAAGGGGATGAAAACTTTCATCGTTAGCAGCTGTCTGGGTACAGGTTGCAGAAAAACCAAGACCCTTCTTTGTTTTATTGTCAATAGGAACGACAAGCCGTCCCCATCCTTTTGTATCGGTACTCTCGACCGCTTTGATAGCATCCTTGTATGAGGAAATCGACGTTCCTCCTTCGGATTGATTGTTCTTGCTCACCGATAGTGCTTGGAACTGAGTTCCAATAACCTCCTCGGGTTCCACACAAGTAGATGATGATAAGTTACTCACAAGCAAGGCGTGTTCCCCACAAACCGTGACAAGTTGATCATCCTTGACGAACTTTAGGTTTTGGTGGAGGGTTGAAGTAACCGCTCCAGCCTGATGTATCCAAGGTCTTCCTAATAAACAACTGTACGTTGCCCGGATGTCCATGACCTGGAAAGTGATTTGGAAAGTGTGAGGACCAATAGTTATGGGAAGATCAATTTCGCCGATAACTGTTTTTCTGGATCCGTCGAATGCTTTGACGACGACCTCGCTGACTCTCATCGGAGGGCCCTTGAATGATAATTGCATCAAAGTGGCCTTCGGCATAACATTCAGGGCTGACCCTGTGTCTACCAGTACGCTGGCTAAAGCATCGCCCTGGCAGTTAATTGTAATGTTGAGCGCCATGTTATGACGGCGACCTTCTTCAGGTAATTCCTCATCACTAAATCCCAAATTATTGCAGGAAGTGATGTTAGAGACAATGCTATCGAACTGTCTAATTGTTACATCCTGTTCCACAAAGGCTTGCTCCAAGACTTTCTGTAGAGCCTCTCTGTGTGCTTCTGAACTGAGTAACAGTGATAATACTGAAATCTTTGAAGAAGTCTGTAACAGCTGATCAACAATGTTATATTCACTCCTTTGGATGAGCTTTAGCACCTCATCTTTGTCTTTTGAAAAGTCGGGATTGCTAGATTGACCGACTGGTGGATCAGGAATTTCTGCCTGAAGTTCCTTTTCTTTGTTGGATTCTCCAACCCCTCGATTGAAGATTCAACCGCTCCGTGTTACACGACTGATGTCTGCAATATTCACGACGGAGGGTAATGGAATTTCCTTTCCATTTTCAATTGTTGTTGCACCGTATTTGTAAGGAATTGCCTTAGCTGATTCATACGGTAGTGGCCCCGGTAGATAGATGACTATAGGAACCTTCTGATTTTTCTGACCATCATAAGTAACCTCGATCCGTTCCTGGTTGGGAATTCTGGATTCATCAAGTAGAGGTATGATGGCAAAAACATCCTCAATTTGATCGGCAAGGTAATTCGGCGACCCGTTGATGGGTCCAGAACCTGGATATGGACGAATTTCTCCATGGTCCACCTGACCCTGAAGTGCTGCTCTCACAAGGTAACACCCTTGGTTACTTTCCAAACAGACGCTACAACTGTCATAGTTGTGTGGTGGCACCTGGCCATGCCCACTTTGAATGCAATGTAACCTTACTAGGTTATCTTCCATTGATCGGACATCCTGACTTTGACGACGAGTAGGATTCCTGTGATTGATACTAATCTGCTGAGTATCTTCATCCATATAGATTGGCATCCACCAGTGATTTAACAAGTGCTGAAGTGCCTCCTGGACAAGGGTACAACCTCGATCGTTTTCGCAACCTGCTTTACAATTTTGATAGTCATGTGATACTAAGAATCCAAGTCGGACCTGCTCAGCATATAACTCTACCAGGTTGGTATTCATCACGCGAATATCAAAGATCTGAACCATGTTGATTTGATAGGAGTTCCTATCATGGTAGTCTTGGATCCATCCAAGATCCATCTGACGCTGGAGGGCCTCTTGTATGAAAGAGCATCCCTGTTTGTTTACCGAGCAAATCAGACAGGAACTGTAATCGTGCCGCGACAGATTATGATACTGGCTTTGCCTTGAGTGCATCGCCACCAAGTTGACATTCATCGCACGGATGTCGTGGTTTTGAATGACGTTGGAATTCGTGTAAACCATGTTAACTCCACGAACTCGGTGCTCTTGGATCCATCCAAGATCCATTTGTTCCTGTAGAGCTGCTTGCAATACAGAACATTCCTGGTTGTCTTTAGAGCAGATATCACACTGGTGATAATTATGAGGCGGCACATAGGCATATCCACTCTGTCTACAATGCATCTTGACCAGATTGGTCTTCAATAAGAGTACATCGTGAATTTGATAGACATTGTTAGTCTCTTTCTCAATCAGATTGACTGCAGTTTTCTCATGTTGAGGCAGCGGGTTCGTGAGAACATTAGGATTCGTATCTTTGAAAGATAAGAGCCCGATCCTAACAAGCTTTTGCACGTCGGATTTGAAATTGAGACAAGTCTCAATGTTATGCCCTGACCCTCCTTGATGATAAGGGCATGTTTGATCCATCTTAAACCAAAAAGGCAGATTTTCCGGAACTGAAAGGGGAGACTTAGTCTGAATGTGCCCCTTAGCCAGCAGTAACGGAAACAGCTCTGCGTACGTTACGGGTATAGGATCAAATCCTGGTGGCCGTGTTGTACGGTTGTTGTTATATGGAGGACGAGCCTGCTGAAGAGGCTGTTGTGTCCTTTGTTGGTCAGGTTGGCTCTGCGCAACCTGAGGTTGATACATAGGAACAGGCGCGGGGCCGATAGCAGGAGTAACAACTGCTACTGGCTGATGACGTCGCCTTTGCTTTCCGAGAGAGATATTCCCAATATCTTGCTCTTTTTTCTTAGGGAGAGCACTACCGTATTTTTTAGTACCGCTCGTTGATCCAGTGTCTTTTACCAAACGTCCTTCTCGGACGGCTTCCTAAAGACTTACACCCATGCCGACCATTTCGGTGAAATCACTGGGCGCACTGGCAACCATTCGGTCATAGTAAAATGAGCTTAAGGTTTTTAAGAAGATTTTTGTCATCTCTTTTTCCTCAAGAGGTGGACAAATTTGAGCGGCAATTTCACGCCATCTTTGAGCATACTCCTTAAAGGTTTCCTTGTCCTTTTACGACATCGATCTGAGTTGATCTCTGTCGGGTGCCATGTCCAAATTGTACTTGTATTGTTGAACGAAGGCAGTACCAAGATCTCTGAAAGTGCTGATTGTAGTACGGTTTAAACCCATGTACCATTTGAGTGCGTTACCGGTTAAACTATCCTGGAAGTAGTGAATCAGCAGGTCCTGATTCTCCGTCTGTGCTGACATCCGCCGAGCGTACATCACCAGATGGCTCTGAGGGCAAGAGTTACCCTTGTATTTTTCAAAGTCGGGCACTTGGAACTTGTGCGGAACTTTCACATTTGGGACCAAGCAGAGGTCTGCGGCGTCCTTTCCAAATAGATCCTGACCGCGAATGGCTTGCAGCTCTTTCTGCATTTCCAAGAACTGCTCCTGGAACTCCTCCATTCGGTCAAACATAGTTTCCTTCTTATCAGAAGATGTATGTGGAATCTATCCTTCCGGGACAGTGTGCACCACAGGGGGTGGTACCGTGACTACGGCAGTAAGTCTTGGCGCCTCCCGAAGTTTGTAACCTTCAGGAGTCTTGAGTATGCCCCTGACATCTTCGCTTTCCCGAAGTTTGTAACCTTCAGGCCCAGCGACTTCTGTTGCGATTCCATGATCTTCAGTGATCGGCGGAACATATCCTTCCGGGATATAGTTAACAGGCATGCCCCAAGGACGATCTTTCGGTATCTGATACCTAGGATCATACTTCTCCACAATGGGCGTTGAGGTGATCTCTGAGATCACAGTTCTTTGTAGCTGAGCTTCTGCCATGGCTTGCATGTCGTTACGAAGCTTTCTCATATCCTCTCTCAGAGCGTCGATCTCTTCTTTCAACTCTCTGTTTTCTTCCTCAAGATCATCTATCCTTTTCTGACGATTGGCCCGAGTATTATACGAATGAGACAGTTTGACTCAAGAATCGAGACACAAACGTAAGATTCGTAGGGAAGAAGAATACGCGATGTGAGAATGATGAATGCAATGATTATATTAATTGTTTTTTTTTTGGTTTAATCAAAATAAACTTGGACAATTAGATTGCAAATATCAAACAGTGGGGAAAACCCCTTTTTATTGAATTCCAAAGGATTACAGAAATGGAAATACAGTAGATTACAAAGTGCAGAAACAGAAACCTAAACTAAAGGGTCCCGAGTCCTCTTCTTTGACCGGGGCGCTTGGGCCGTTGTCGGGTTGTCATTCCTTTGCCAGGTGAAAGGAGCGAGCAAATTCCTTTGGTCATCTTGATTCTCTACAGCATGCTGCTCCAAAATTTCAATCAGAGCATCTTTCTCTTTTAATAGTTGCTGTATTTGGATACACTCTACGTCGAGGGTGCGGTACTTGTTCTTCCAAGATCTTCTTTCCTTTTGAACTTTGTTGAGAGTAACCTGAAGCTTTTTAGTTTCCGTCATGAAGTACATGACAGTTTCCCTTGGCGGAAGAATTCCGTAACGAGGATAAGGCATCTTTAGCTTGAGAGCTCTAGTTTGTACCCAATGGAGATAAGGTTCCACCGAGACACAGTTCGGTTTTCCCAGAGACTCTCGTCCTTTCTTATGAACATGTTTCCAAGCTTGCACTATTTCCATCTTTAGTGCTCTGTCACTTTCTCCTTCTTTGAAGAAAAGACCTTCCAGATGAACATCCAGTGGGATGTGTCTCATCGGGTCTCCAAATTGACGAAGAACCAATATCGGATGATAGTTGATTCCTCCTTTAGTTCCTATAAGGGGTACGCTGGGGAAGTTTCCACAACGGTCAATGATTCTGATTCCCTCATAAATCCTATTACACCAATCTATATCAGAGTTGGTAAGGGACATGATCTTCTGCAACCAACGTAAGACACTCTTGCAATCCCAAAAAACAGCAGACTTGGGCAAGTGAGAGATAAACCATTTGTAGAGCAAAGGTACACAACATGTGATCTCCCCTCCGCTGTACAAATTTCCCAAGTGTACAGAATTATACGCATCTGCGACCAAAGTCGGCACAGGGTTTCCAATAAGAAAAACCTTAATAGCGTTGATATCGACGAAGTTATTGATGTTAGGAAACAAAAATAACCCGTAGGTGAGCAGGACAATGATGCTTTCAAAAGCAGTCATGTTCCCTATACTAGCGAAGTACAGAGCTTTCTTTGTCAAGAACTGGGCTGGCAAACCTTGGATGCCACCCTTAGTGGTCATGTGAGTCCTGACCTCAGACTCGTCCAAATAAATTGCTATTGCAATAGTCTGATTCTTTGGAATTTCTTCCAGTCCAGAAAATGGAGCTCGATCAGTGATATGTAAATCAGTCAGATGAGAATACTCCTCCAGCGTTGGTGCAAGCTGGTAATCCGGGAATGTGAAACAATGATAAACCGGATCGTAGAATTGAATGAGTGCGTCCATGATTCCCTTAATCACATGGACTCTTAACAGTGGTAGCAAACCTCCGTGCTTGGCTCTGAAAGCCTCTGGGTTAACGATCATCCTTGCTAACCTTCTCAAATCCCCTAGTTTTGGAACCTTGAAGGTATACTGGTGAGTTCTCCTTCTACCGAAATCCATTAGCGTAATCCTCTTCTCTGATATTTGCAATCACAGTCTTAGTTTAATTTGAAAAACAGGGAGACTAGAAGAGAAAGTTTTTTGAATGTTTTAATGTTTTATTAAATGAATGCATGAATGCAGCACACAAAAACATAGAAAAAACATGGGGTCAGAGGGTCGTTGTCATGAAGTCAAGGCTCTACCCATCCCCAAAGGTTTATACTAGGGCGATCTTTGTACCTGTACTCATTATCATCAGCTCCTCCTAGGAAAGCAAGACAACAAGCGGATCGCCTGCGAGTTGTAATGCAATCTTAGAGTAAGTGCCATTCACCGAGAATAGATCACCAGCCTCAAATAAGGGTAGTATCGCGTAACAACTATTTCCGATAGTTTCTGCACTACAAAAAAGGTTGGCTTTTCTTAAGTGTATACTCAAACTCACCACATGCGGCATCACACGCATTCCCATTAGCAGAAAAATAAACACGTATAGCAATTAGGAAAAGCAGTATATATATTTGTCCTAATCATCCTAGACTTATAAAGTTATGATTCCAAAGTTCCTGACAGGAATGGGTTCCCCGGCGGAAGCCCCAATCTGTGGTTCCCTGCCTAAGAGATGGACCAGCATAGGTCAACCTTTCTCTTCGGCAGAGTTCCCATTTTTCATAGAAAACGGGGATGATGCCCTAAGGCAGAAAAGGAGACTCCCCAGCAGAGTCTCCATTTTATAAGGAAAACAGAAAGAAAGAAAAATACGCCCCACGGTGGGCGCCACTTTTCTGTAGCGAGCGATTTTGGACGCGGTTCTTAAGCGCTGGTCGCTCTCTGCGGTTTGAGCTTTGACTACAGGTCGATTCATTTGTTATCCTATTGTGAGCTGAATAAGGAAGGGAAATAGATGTCTCCAATTAACCCTGCTTTGCATACTGAGTTTAAACAGCGGTCTGTTAGGTTACGGATGCTATCAATGTGGGGGGCCTTTGTACTGGTTATTTGTATTTTCGCCAATACGGTTTTCTTTCTTTCTAGGAATTTCTAGCGGGGAACAAGGATTAGGGTGTTAGGACTGATGCTTTTGAATTACTGCTTTTGGTTGATGGAGATATGGGATTTGGGTTTTTTGTTGATTGCGCTCGCTAAGATCTTTTCTTTCGATCTTATGCCTACGTATTCCCGTTTACCGAAACAGGGAAATCAGAGCGTTCGTAGTTCCTCCTATTCTATGGGAGGAAATGGGTGTTTTGGTGTCTTGTTCAAAGCCCAAGACGTGAAGCGAAAGGTGGTTTGTATCTTGTTCAAAGCCCAAGATGTGAAGCTGAAAGGTCTATTTGTGTCTTGTTCAAAGCCCAAGACGTGAAGCTGAAAGACCTCGACTTTAGAGAGAATTTGTCATCTCTAAAGAGGGGAGAAGGAGAATTACTTTAACTGGGATACGCGGATCCGAGCAATGCCATAATTTCCGAGGAAAGGGTTTTAACCTAAAGGAGAAGACTTTAACTCAGTGTAGAGAAATGCCATCTTTCCTTAGGAATTTCTCATGCTAAAAGAGGGACAGTGGCATGGATGTAGATGATCCAGAGGCTTGCCGCTTACAGCGATTAGATGAAGGGAAAGGAGTTGTTGATGTTTGTATACTGTGAACGAGGCACAGCTTTGGTGCTAAAAGGTTAATTTGATCAACCAGTGGTTTTCTTATACAAAGCCTAAGAGGAGGCTAATTTCTGTGAGGAAAATCATTATACAAAGCCTAAGAGGAGGCTATTTGGTGTCTCGTACAAAGCCCGAGAAAGAGGCTAAAAGGGTTCGACCCAGTGGGGCATATCATTATATAAAGCCTAAGAGGAGGCTATTTGTTTGGCTCAATATGAACCTTTTTGTATCTCATACAAAGCCCGAGATGGAGGCGAAAGGGGGATTGACTCAACGAGGGAGTCGCTTATGTGTCTCGTACGAAGCTCGAGAGAGAGGCGAAAAGGTCGTTTGACTTCACTGGGGAGAATTTTGGTATCTCGTACGAAGCCCGAGATGGAGGCTATTGTAACTGTTTCAGTTGAGTGACAGATCCAATATACTGATTTTAAAAGAGAAAACCAGTTCTTATATGAGTAACACTGTACCCAGGGGTTTGATTTGAGGATCAGGGATATTTCCTTCTCTTTGAGGAAATGGGAAATCCAAAGGGTATTGAGACTGTCCGAGTCTGCGGGTTTCCTTCCTATTTAACGAAGGGTGCTTGAGAATGTCTTTGAGACTCAAGGAAGTTTAGACTGTCCATGTCTAGAGTTTTATCTTTTGTACCACGCTATGAGAAATAGTAGCAGACTCTATGAAAGGACTGTTCTATGAAGATGACTAAGTTCTGTTCCTATACCTCTAGGAGGTCGTCGGGACAATTTGTACGAAGCCCAAGAGGAGGCTGGAAACTTTTAAGAAGCCGACGGGTCCTTTGTACTAAGCCCAAGAGGAGGCTATCATTCCCGGAGGAAGAGATCATTATACGAAGCCTAAGAGGAGGCGGTGAATACTTCTAAGAAGCCGTAGGGTCCTTGAATAATGCCCAAGAGGAGGCCGATGCTTTTAAGAAGCCCGTGGGTCTATCATCTCCTTTCCATTAGGAGAGATAACTCTTTTAAAGATAAAAACCACTAGTAAACGTGCGAGGTTTACTATCCAGCGACTTTTAGCCTTTAAAGAGGGTTCCTTAGTTAAGGTCCAAGATTATGACCGTAGCGGGTACCCAAACCCCGAGACATTTAAGGCAAGCTATCCACAAGGAATAGATCAAGTCAGGAAAGTTTGAGAATTGGGAAGAAACTCAAAGATGCCATTCACGGAGAATACATTCATCTTGGGGAGTAGAGCTTCTTGACGATTCCTAAGGAGGACAGCCGAAGAGAAGACTGTATCTGGTGCTCCTATTGGGGATCTAGGCGTCTATTTCTACGAATAAATGAAACGGCGTCACCTAGTTCTAGACGTAGTTACCAGGGAAACTCGAAATATCTATACTATTATTACACAGTAGATATGAGTTTATGAAAGGAGACTTATAGTGAGCAGCCCCACAATACAGTTTATAATATGAAAGAAGTAAACGAAAGCGATAACCACTTACTCGGTTGTAGTGCTTCCATGCTGTTTGGTTAGTTGTTCAACAAAGAAAGATTGAAAACAACAGTATATTCAAAATCAAAGGAGAAAGTGCTTTGAAAAAGAAAGATTTGGGGCTTACAGCTCGAGGAGAGACCCAGGGTTTTATCAGTGAGCGCACTGTTTGACTTTGTACAGCGGGACTTATACAAGTGACTGGGGCCCAAAAATGGTTTTCTGTACAAAGGGATGGGTCTTACACTCTCTCAAGAGGCCCAAAAAGGTTTAAAGAAAAGAGTGGGGCTTATAACACGAGGGTAGGCCCAAATGATTTTTCGTTTAAAATGGCGATCGCGCCGAGGTTTTCTTTTAACGCAGAGGGACTTATACAATAAGTGAGGCCCATAATGTTTTGGTTAAAAGGGGGATTGGGTCTTACACTCTAATAGAGGCCCAAAGTGTTTTGAATGGGTCTTATAGCTCAAGGAGAGGCCCAGATGGTTTTTATTTTTAAACGGGCGACGATCGCGCCGTTTACTTGTACAGAGGGACTTATACAATGGATGGGGCCCAAAAAGTTTTTGTACAAGGGGGGATGGGTCTTACACTCTCTCAAGAGGCCCAAAAAGGTTTTGAAAATGATTTAAGAGGGTTGAATTAATCCAAAACCCTAATTTGTTTTCAAAAATGTATTTAATTGAATAAAAATTCAATTAAAAATGATCAAAAATTGTTTAACATGTGAAAAACAAATTGTGATTTTGGATTAATGCTTCAAAAATTAAGTATTGACCTACAAAACAATTAGAAAGCCTTAAAAGTTACAAAATCAATGTAGAAAAAATATTTAAAATGTCAAAAACAATCAAAATATTAATTCTTTGCAAAAATATCAATTATATGAAATAAATAATATTTTTTGGGATTTTTTGATAAAATAAAATATTTTAAGATTTTTGTGAATTATTAAAAAAAGAATCAACTCAAAATCATTAAAACTCAGAGAGAAATTAATTTTTGAATCAATTAAACAAAATCACAAAATTCAAATATTTGAATTTCTAAAAATGGCGCCAAGAACAACACCAAGAACACGCGCGTTTTT